>JAOWBW010000304.1:770644-1286781 GCA_026119855.1 Campanula takesimana
TCAAAGGGACTTCCCAAAGTTGCTGATCATCATGACAAAAAAGTGCGCCGCATGTCAACTTGGCAAACAACCGAAGCAGTCATTTTCAAGCAAGTCAAATCCTTCAACTACAAGATGTTTGCAACTGCTTCACATTGATCTATTTGGACAGTTTCCACCGCAAGCAATTCGTAGAAACAAGTATACTCTAGTTGTGGTGGATGATTATTCAAGATATACATGGGTAGAGATGATGATTACAAAAGATGATTGTTATGATATTCTCACTACCTTATTTCGACTGCTCCAAACCCAAAAAAGAAGATGACATCGTTAGTGTTCGATCCGACAATGGAACAGAATTCAAAAAATAACGGTGTTGCTCGATATTGTGAAGATCATGGATAGATCACAACTTTTCAACCGCCGGAGTTCCTCAACAAAATGGCGTCGTGAACGAAGAATAGAACGTTGATTGAAAGCGGGAAAGACGATGATAGCTGAGCTAAATTGCCTAAGTACTTTTGGGAAGAAGCTATCAACACTGCATGTTTTACTCAAAATCGTTCCCTCATCAACAAACTTCACAACAAGACGCCGTATGAACTTTGGCGTGGTAGAACTCCCAACATTGCATTCTTCAAGATCTTTGGTTGCAAATGCTATATCCTCTACAACGGAAACGAACATAGAGGTAAATTCGATGCCAAAGCCGACGAAGGTATTTTTGTTGGTATGCCAAACACTCTAAAGCTTTTCGTGTTTTCAATAGAACTACATTAGTGATAGTTGAATCTGTACATGTTACTTTTGATGACATTCTCTCCTTGAGCCACATTTGGCTCCAAATGTTGCTGATGATTCTATTGAGTTAAATGATACAGGTGCTCCTATTTACGTTGCGCCCACTCAAGGTCAGAATCTATCAACACAAGGAAATCCATCTACATCAAATGCGCCTAATTCAATGTATTATGCGCCTGGTGAATCCTCTATTGCGCCTCACTCAAATGATGCGCCTCATGATTCCTCTTACGCGCTATTTCTACTGCTGCATCTGGTGTAAACCCAATTTCAATTCTGAGCCAGTTCAACCCCCAAATTTCAATGACTTTGAATCTGGTGAAGAGGTACAATTGAAGATCTTCAAGTTTCTCTACGACTCAACCTAACTTACCTCCTGAAATTCGTGAAGTTAGAGGTCACCCAATTGCTAATATCATCGGTGATTTACAAGTTGGTGTTCGTACAAGGAGAGCTACAAACTTTGATGCTTACACTGCTTTTATCTCTCAAATTGAACCGAAGAAGGCTGATGAAGCACTCCAAGATCCTAATTGGGTTATTGCAATGCCAAGAAGAACTCAATCAATTTGAACGATGTAAGGTTTGGACTCTTGTTCCAAGACCAAATGATCAAGGAGTGATTGGTACGAAATGGGTGTTCAGGAACAAGATGGATGAGAATGGAACCATCACGAGAAACAAAGCAAGATTGGTTGCACAAGGCTATAGGCAAGAAGAAGGAATTGATTACGATGAAACTTTTGCGCCCGTAGCAAGACTTGAAGCTATCAGATTATTTCTAGCTTACGCCGCTCACAAGAACTTCAAGTTATATCAAATGGATGTGAAGAGCGCGTTTCTAAATGGTGAACTCCAAGAACAAGTCTATGTTGCTCAACCACCTGGGTTTGAAGATTCACAATTTCCAAATCATGTGTACAAACTCCAGAAAGCTTTGTATGGACTCAAACAAGCACCAAGAGCATGGTATGATACACTATCCAAGTTTCTCATCGAAAAAGGCTTCACTCGCGGTTAAAATCGATACAACTCTTTTCATTGCCAAACATAATGGTCATAAATTACTTGTTCAAATTTATGTTGATGATATTATATTTGGTTCTACTAATGATTTGTTGTGCAAGCGTTTTGAGAACTAATGAAGAGCAAGTTTGAAATGAGCATGATGGGAGAACTCACATTCTTCCTCGGGCTTCAAATCAAGCAAATGAGTGAAGGCATTTTTATCAACCAATCCAAATACACAAAGGACTTAATCAAGAAGTTTGGACTTGAGAACGCTAAATCATACGATACTCCAATGGCCACCGGCAACAAACTCGACAAAGATCTAAAAGGTAAACGTGTTGATCAAACGCTCTATCGAGGTATGATTGGCTCACTCCTTTATCTTACTGCTAGCAGGCCCGATATTATGTTTAGTGTTTGTGTTTGTGCTCGTTATCAATCCGACCCTAGAGAAGCACACTTAATTGCTGTGAAACGTATTATAAGATATCTCTCTGGCACTGTTAACCTTGGACTTTGGTACACCAAAGATTCGAACTTTAAACTTGTAGGTTACTCAGATGCGGATTATGCAGCGTGCACAATTGATAGGAAAAGCACAAGTGGCACTTGTCATTTCCTCGGATATAGACTTGTGTCATGGGCGAGTAAGAAACAAGCTTCAGTATCTGTCTCAACAACCGAAGCCGAATATATCGCTGCGGGAAGTTGTTGTTGTCAAATACTCTGGATGAAGCAGCAATTGGTGGACTATGATATCATCGAAGAAAATTGTCCCATCTACTGCGACAATACATCAACAATTGCGGTTTCTGAAAATCCTGTCATGCACTCAAAGACCAAGCACATCGACATCAAATATCACTTCCTCAAAGACCACGTGGAAAAAGGCAATATTCATTTGGAACACGTGGGAACCGACTATCAAATCGCCGACATTCTAACTAAAGCACTTGACGCGAAACGGTTCATGTTTTTGAGAGGTGAAATGGGTATGCTTGAACTCAACTAAATTCAATATAGTTTTGTCAATACTAATGATTTTATGTTGTGTTGAGTTATGAGTATATTAGGTACAAATGATTAAATCAATTTTTCAAAAGTTTCAAGGAAATTATGCGCCATCTATGCGCCTTACTAACTGCGCGCCCATCTCTGTTTTCTGCGCGCACAATATCTGCGCGCCTATCAATTCATGCGCGCGCCTTGCTCAACCCTTGCGCGCTTGATGTGTAATGCGCCTTGATGAATAATGCGCCTAGATGAGTATGCGCCTTGCTGAAGTAATGCGCCTCTTCATGCGCGCATTAACTATTGCGGCTCAATCATTTCTCAAAATTCAATTTCAATGATTGAACGTAATAAATACACAAGTACCAGGTATGTTCATTCTGTTCATTTATTATAGGAATCTATGTCTTTTGACATTCCTTTAATTGTTCAAGGGTACTTGTGCAATTAAAATTTTTCCCTCGTTTTACGCTTTCAAAAATTTTATTTTCTGGGATATATTTCTTGCACCCCAAACTTACACCAAAATAGATGTTTTGGTGTTTGTGCAAAAATTAGTCAAAATTGCTCATACACTTAAAGGGAAAGTGGAGCAGTTTTTCAAAAACCTAAATGTCACATCATGACACTTTGTGTCATTCAGCATTTAATGCACCTATCATGATGAGCCGCCATTTCAAATCCCTCATAAATGCCATCCCTTCAACTTCTCATCTTTTTAAATTTTTGACTGTGTTTTTGCTTTATCAGTGCAAATTTTAAACCTAAACCTATAAAAACACATCATCACCTTCCTCTCTTCTCACCTACTCTATTTCTCTCTCTCTCCCCGTCTCACTCCCTCTCTCCCAGACTCGTCTCTCTCTCTTCATCTTCATTTTTCTTCTTCATTTTACATTCATATATATAAGTTTATGGGTCCTAAGAAAGCATCAACATCTACACAAGACGATATGGTATGAATTCTCAACCTTTAATCTCCTTATATTTCTGTTTTTTTTCGTCATTTTCAGTGATGTTTTTCGTTTTTTTTAAACCCGGATTCATTTTCTTTGATTTCTCTTGATTCGATGATCCGTTTTCTATATCGTTTGTTGGGTTGTGTTCTATTCTTGATTTCGAATCTTTTAAAACCAACATTTTAACGATCAATGCTCTGTTTGTTACAAATCTGAGTTTTGTTTTCAAAATTTTCAAAATTTTCGGGCATTCTTTTGATCATTGTGCTTTCATTATTGATTTGTTCTTATTTTTGTTTGCATATTTAGATTCCTTGTCGTCATGCGGTCATTTTGATATATTATTTGTCTAGTTTGGTGAAGTTTCATGATTTTCGTGTTCTTGGTGTTCTTCGAGCATTCAAGGGTCGTTCTTCGTGTTCTTCGTCATTTATGCATGTTTTGGTCTCTAAAAATTTTCTAACTTGTTTTCGAAAATTTGAACTTTTTGATTTTCATTTCTTTCATTTGAATGCTTGTTGTTTGTTTTTCTTTCTAAGTAAAAATTTTCACGTCATGCGCCTATGTACTTCTTTATGCGCCTATTTTTTATGCGCCTGAATGATTTATGCGCCTCTACTTGTATATGCGCTTAAATCATTCTGCGCCTAAAAACCTTATGCGCCTAACTTCGTACTTAGTCAAATTTCGTTGTTTTAATTTTTCCTTAGTATTCACATAGAACCATATTATGCGCCTTGTAACTCTATGCGCCTTCAATATTTTATGCGCCTAATTCAATCATGCGCCTTGATTCTCTATAATTTTGTGCGCCTGTTTCAATTATGCGCCTATATATTTCATACGCCTATGTTACTTTGATCATTTTATGTTTCTATGCGCCTATATCACTTCTAACATCAATCATTTTTTTCAGGACCTTGCAAATTTCAAACTTGAAGAAACTCTTGATCTATTGGAGTTATCTGGTGAAGTGATGGGAAGAGAAATAATAGAGACTCTGCGCGTCGCTGGTCTGCTCCTTTATTCACCATGGACCAAGATTTCTTCTCTGCGCTCCTCGTGGATGAGTTCTTCTCCACTGCTGTTCTAGTGGAAATTGACGTAAATGGGCGCACTCACTACCGGATTGAGGCGCGCGTTCAAAATGTTGACGTCCATATTTCATCATCTGTGATTCGACACTTGCTCGGTTTTCCATCTACCGGTGAAGATCGCATTATTGGGCGCCCGATGACTTACTCAATTGATGATCAGAACAAGATGGCTGCCTCACTTCTAAATATTCCCACGCTTCAAAACAATATCAAAAACACCGAAATTCGAGATGGTGGAGAACTCTTGACTCACATCGCTCACTTGGTGGGAACTTCAATAGTGTTCAAAACTGGGAACGTAAACCGATTCACGGTTGAACAATGGGAATACACAGCTGCTATCATGGCCAAGGAGAAGCTTCACTGGCCTCATATTCTGTTCAAGACTCTGCGTGAGCAAATTGATAAATTTGTGAAGAACAAAAGTGATGGAAAGACCCGATTCCGCTCACACTGCCTTATTCTCACAAAACTTTTTCTAACTTACCCTGAGTTAGTTAAGTTTTTGAATGAGAATCCGGAGTACAAGATCAACGATGTTCCAATGTTTGGTAAAGCTAGTTTGGACCTCAAGAAGCGCAGGAAGAAGCCCACAAAGCGCGCAAAAGGAATCCAAATCAAGACTGTTGAAGGCTTAGTAGATGAAGACACTGAGTCAGATAATGCGCCTGTCCTTAAAAGCGCACCATTATTAAAGAGCGCAGTAAAAGCAAGCGCTAGACAAAGCGCAGATCCAGTGCCAGGCGCAAATAAAAGCAAAGGCAAACGGGTAGTTGATGACCCTACTCCTGCGCCTGTCAAACGCACTAGATTTGAAACTGATGATGAGCGAGATCTGAGGCTAGCGCAAGAAGCCAGCAGGCTTGAGGCTCAACGAAAAAGAGATGAAGACTTTCTAGCCAAACAGGCTGCTGAGTCAGAAAAGTTAGAGCGCATGAAAGGCGCCGGATCAAGCGCAGATATTGAGAAAGGGCCTTCTGTTTCCGCGCCTTCCCAGCGCGCTCTTTCTCAACGCGCCCCCACTCCTCGTGCGCCCTCATTCAAATTTCAACCTTCCAATATGTCAAGGGTTCAACTCCTCTCTGATTTCTTCGGCGATGACATTTCAGACATTGAGGAACCCGTTCAGGGGGAGCAAGAGACCATCCCTCAGCGCACTCCTTCTCCAGTTGCGCCTCCACCTGGACCAGATCCGATCTCAACAGAAACTTTTGATGTTGAAACAGTTGTTGTTGAAACTGTTGAAATTGAAACTGAAGATGAATTTGAGTCTCCTACTCATTCACCTCCTCCTGCGCCTCCATCTCCTTCTGCGCCCCTTCAAGATTCTGCGCCCCTTCAAGATGATGCGCCACTCTCTACCCCTGCGCCTCCTCCGTCTGCTCCTGATTTGAGCGAGGTACTTTCCATTCTTCATTCTTTACAGCAGGGGCAAGCCAATTTAGAGCAAGGACAGGCGCATATAAAGTCTCAATTTGAGCTTCTTACTTCCTTACTCACTGATCAATCTGAAGAGATTGCTGCCATTAAGGGGGAGATGAACTCTCTCAAGGCCAAACTTTCTGCTCCTTCTCCTCCTCCGGCGCAGACTCAGGTTCAAGCTCTTACTGACCAGGCGCAAACCACCGCTTCTGCGCCTACGTTCATACCTCAATCTGCTGCGTCTCAATCAAATATGAATGTGCTTGTATCTAAGTTGGATGTCCTGAAAGAGTTGGTCGTCACTCATTTCACTGCTGCTCACTCAAGCTCTGACAGACGCGCTGAACATATTTCTTCAGATATTATCACGGCTCAAAATGCCATTGAAGCTCACATTCAAATCTTGGAAGAAAACATTTCACAGCAGCAGCAAATCACTCAGCGTTCCATTGATGAATACCAAAACATCAATGTGAATCACTTGAGTTATATTAGAGACGGTATTACTGCTACTCACTCCAGTGTCACGGACACTCAAGGGTTAGCGAACCGTAGTCATCAGCTCGCAAAGCAAATTCAGCGTTCTGTTTCAGAGATCGTTGAAGGATTGAAGGAAGATGATGCGCCTCCCAACCCTTAGCTTCTATTATTTTTTTTGTAATTTTTAGAATCTTTTGTAATAGAACAATCTCTTTTGTGATAGTGATTTTGTGCTTACTTGTTTTAGCACCTTTTGTTTTTGTTCTATTCAAAACTTGTAACTTGTAACTCTTACACCCCAAGTTTTAATGAGAACAATGCATCACTTATTATCAAACCTTGTTCACTCAAACTCCTTGTTTGTAGAACAATGAATATTGTTTAAATCCATATGCATCATATTGAATTGTTTCATACTTTCATGCATTAAGTTTAAACTTGGTTTAAACACATTTCAAAACTAAAAATCATATATCATATTGAATGTGTTAAACTTTGTTTCTATCTTTCCATATGTAACTCTTTATTCTTATTGGAATAGATTAGGAATCTATATTTTGGACTAGTGTGTACATTAACTTGAGACATGAATTACCAATTTCATTCATTTGGACATGTTTTTATCAAGTATAATGTTTGTCCTTGATATAGTAGGTAATGGCATCAATCAAATAGGGGGAGATTGTTGGGTATGCCCACATATATCTCAGTTTTAATGTATTAGGATTTATTAGATTTGATTGATCCATCACCTAAGTTTTATTTCATGGACTTTAGACCCACATGTAAGAAGTATTTATACTTCATTTTTTAGGTTGTCCATTGTTATAGAATAGGCTTAGAAATAGGGCAAGAAGATCAAGTTTCAAGAAAAATCACTCAGTGAGTTTGAGCCGCGCTTATGCGCCTCCTGCGCCACGCGCCATGCGCCTCTTCACTCGCGCCTTGCGCCATTTAGAGCGCGCGCATAAGGATTTCTTCATAAGCTTACGCGCCTCTGCGCCCCTTGTTTTAAGCGCACGCTTACTGTGCGCCTATTGGCTAAATGCGCCTCTTGGCTCAAACGCGCCTCAAAGTGTTTATTCAAACACTCAGTGATTTATTGAAGACTCGAAGACTTGAAAAGAATTCAAAATTACGCCAATGATCCAACGGTGGATAAAAGATGCATATGCGCCTAATCTGTTGACACGTGTCCATAACGGTCACATTTATGTTGAGTGTCAAAATGGCCATAAAATATGCATGCTCCAATCAACGAACGACAGCTCATCTTATCCACAAGGATTTCCAAACGGCTAGTTTTTTGAAGTTCACTATAAATACCCCATAACTTCAACATTTTGAAGTTGCTGAGTTTTGCTAAGAATTTCAAGAATTTCTCTCTCAAAGCATTTGTTGAAGATTTGAAGATTGCCTTCGTTTTTCCAGATTTCTCAAGAACATCTTCATACCTTCATCCTTAGCCCAGATCTTCAAAGCCTTAACACTTTAGTTTCTTGTGCTCTCCATCTCAAAGATCTAAAGAGCCTTGATTCTAAGAACACACACGCACCTCTTTAAGATTAATCATTTAGATTCATCTTTTAGAGATACACCGGTTATTGTTTTGGATTTGTTCTTTCATAGTAATAGATCTTGAGTTAGTGTATAAGCTCAAACATTGTAATTTGTAACACTCACTCATTATATAAGATCTCGATTAGAAATCCAAGACTAACCATCTTGGTAGAGGACGTAGATCTTTCATTGATCGAACCTCTCCAAATAGCTTGTGTTATTATCTTGTCATTTCTTTCAAGTTATTATTTTCACTCACTATTTGCTTGTTTACTCATTGTAGATTGATTGAACTGAATTGTGTTGTGTTTGTTTTATCATTTGCCTTAGTTCCTTATTTCACTCACTTTGAGCCAAAATACTTAGTGTGTGTGTTGCGCTCCCTTATCACTTTGCGCCTACTTTCATTACTAAATTCCGCTGTGCATTTCACTCACTCACTTAGGCGCATTTCATAACGCTTACTTGATAAAGTGCGCATTCGCAATTGAGTTTTTCAAGGGTACGAAAAGAATTTTAAAACAGCTATTCACCCCCCCCCCTCTAGCTATTTTTCATACCCTTGTTGCCCTTTGGGACCAACAATACATAAGTTAAAACCAAGCATCAAAATTCAACGAAGAAGAAAAATACATCAAGAAAAAAATTCTCATATATTTCTGTTGCCACAAAATCAATCCTAAGATGCCCAAATTTCTAACATAGAAAAATAGGTCGAAAAGAGAAAAAAAATATGTCTTATCTATGAAGTCTCCAAAGGAAAAATAAAAAACAGGGTTCTAACATTGTACCTGTCAGACTTGGTACTTTAGATACCCCGAGCGAGCGCGGCCTTAGGCTAGGGCACGCGGGTCGATTCCTAGGATGTCTATTTGTGTTTTAGAGTCGCCACCTATGTTTTAGAGGAACATAAGAAAAACCTTATGTGTATCCTAAGTTTGATTTACGAAAACAGAGATTCTTGTTTATGAGGTTCGGGGGTTAGGTTACGAGATGGGAAATACTTAAACACCAATCTCGCCCAACTAATGTTGGTCTTGCTTGTTCAAAATCTACATAATCAAAATGTTCTTCCTATTCTTCGATGATGGTTAAAGGGGGAAAAAGGGAGTTTTTAGAATGTAGGGAGATAACTCATTGACTAACTTCAATGAAGTGAAGTAATCTTTGGTGTCATATCCCAAAATGTTTGGGTGATTGCACTTTTGATGAAATAAAAGAGAAGAAGAAAGATGAAGTAGGGAAGAGGGAAGAGAATGGTCTTTTACCTATGCTTCAAGGTGACTTCAAATATTTCTTGAGAAATTGCCTTCGAAATGCCTTGAATATCTTTGTGTATAGTTTTCTTTCTTAAAAAAGGAGTCCCCCTTCCAATGGTTGAGAAGAGGGGTTTATATAGTTGTCAAACTCAAGTTTTTGGTGCCAAAATTCAATCACCAAGAAATCTTTCCCGGGCAAAATCATGTAAAATGAGCAAGGGAGAGATTCTTGGACAGAAATCTGTAACTGACGCCCAGAGGCGCGCGCTTCCCACCTTGGGTGTGGAAGGCGCGCGCTTCTGGCTCCTATGGTCAGAGGCGCGCGACTCAGGGATGGATTTTTTTGACAGAATGGACTGAAAATTCAGACCTGCTATTCAGTTTAGTCCCTGGACTTAACAGGGTCAGTCAGGAACTTAACGGAAGTAACAGAAACTGACAAAAAACACTTAAAAGAGGGAGAAACACAAAATCAACCGTGCAATCGGGGTGAGTGGTCCAAGGAGGGGTGTCTAAAGAGCCCCTCAGCGGCGTGGATTGCGAAGCAAAACGCGCTGACGAAAGAAAAGACATCCGCCGAGGACATCACCAAGAAAAATTAAAGACTCGATGAAAGCAGGAATTTGAAATTGCGAGAGATAGGGGTGCGCTCCCTGTGTGAGCGGATTTTGTTGATAAAGGAGGTGGCATGATCTGTTTGTGAATCCACCGGTTGAATCTGTTGGATGAATATGTTAGTGAATCAATTGGAATGAGTCTGTTAGTAAACCCTCTTGATGACGAATCTGTTAGTGAATCTGTTGAACGAATCCGTTAGTGGATCCTTTGAATGAGTCCGTTAGTAAACCCTCTGTTGACGAATCCGTTAGTAAATCCGCTTGATGAATCCGTTAGTGAATCCCTTGAATGAGTTCGTTAGTGAACCCTTGTAGGCGAATCCGTTTGATGAATCCGTTAGTGAATCCTTGTTGAAGAATCTGTTAGTGAATTCGTTGAATGAATCCATTAATGAATCCTCTTGAAGGAGCCCGTTAGTGAACTCTTGTTGATGAATCCATTAGTGAATCCGTTTGATGAATCCGTTAGTGAATCCTTGTTGACGAATCTGTTAGTTAATTCGCTGAATGAAACTGTTAGTGAATCCGTTGAATGAATCCGTTAGTGAATCCTCTTGAAGGAGCCTGTTAGTGAACTCTCTGTTGATGAATCCGTTAGTGAATCCGTTGAATGAATTCGTTAGTGAACTCTTGTTGACAAATCCGTTAATGAATCCGTTGAATGAATCCGTTAGTGAATCCTCTTGAAGGAGCCTGTTAGTGAACTCTCTGTTGACGAATCCGTTAGTGAATCCGTTGAATGAATTCGTTAGTGAACTCTTGTTGACGAATCCGTTAATGAATCCGTTGAATGAATCCGTTAGTGAACTTTTGTTGATGAATCCGTTGCTTTGCTTCAAGAAGTGGTGAATTTAGTGGCTCACCGCGGACCGAATTGCTATTGGTGGCTGCATTTGATGTTGACTTTTCCCGGGGTGCGGGCACAGTTGACTGCAGGCCAAAAAGAATGTTTTCCCTTTAGCGAGGAAAATGTCGAGATTGACCTTGACTGTTGTAACCGTCGGTTTTAACGGTGTCCGTTACGGAATTTTTGTACTTGAAACACCCCAAGGCGGAGCTGAAAACTCGGATGGGAGTTGAATGCATATTGATGTGATGTATTTATTCCTGCATGGGAACTTGCACCTGGGCTTGACTGGACACGGGAAGCACCCACGTCTGAGAACGGCTGTGGGACGCACGCGCGGCACGTAGAGGTACCAGGAGGCGCGCGCATCGCGCTTAAGTTCAACATATATTCAGAAACTGCTCATTGTGTTCGAGCCAAGTTTAAAAATAGCCCAAACTCTCTGTATTCTGAGTTAAAATTCTGCGAGGAAAGCACCCCGAAACGCTTCCTTTGTTCATTTGAGACCATTCTATCGAGGAATCATGTCGAGTTCTCATCAAACACCCTCTTTCGAGATGCCCATGGGTGAAGAAGCCGAGGTGGGGTCGAGGCTATGGACCCAAGGTAACTGACTTATGAGTCCCATACTCATATCTCCCACTTTGTTTCTGCAGGATTGGTAAGGATTTCGACTCTCCTTGTTGATTTTTCGCATTTTGGGGCTATGTCATTGTTGCCCGTAATACTGCTGCAGCAACCCTTTCGATCATGGATGCATGTTGTTGTTCTTGTTGATTTGTTGCGAAAGGAATGCTTGGACACCCATTTGCATGCTCACACACTTGTTTGCACGTGGTGATTTTGTTGAATTCTTCATGTTGGGTTTGGCCATTTTCTAGCCGTTATGCTGACGAATTTTTTCCTTTGTCTCTTGTTTCCTTTCAGAGGTGGAACCGTTTGACCGATATCCGCGGTGGGGCTCAGGCGCCCGTTTCTGTATGGAGGAAACTACCAGAGAATGTACAGACTCGGGTGGCCGCTACATTTTTCGGTCCTTTCATTACCAGTCTGCCTTCTTTGAAGAATGATCCTTGTTGGGTATGCATATTATAAACCACTCCTATTACCTATATTTGATTGATCCCATAACCTTATTTTACTTTTTATGGACTTTAGGTTTTATTGTAAAAAGTTTTACAACTTCATTAGTTAAGTCCATTTTTAGTTTTGCTAGGCTTAGAAGATCAGCCCCTCAATTTCTGAAGAGATACTGCTGCTGTTAATTTGGTGAAATTGGCTAAGTCTGCTTACCTCAACTAGGCGACCGCATAAGGCGACCGCACTAGGCGACCGCACGGTCTAGGTGACCGCGTGGACCATGCTGTTGCAAGGTGACCGCACGACCTTATCAACCGCAGACCTTGGCTACCGCACAACCAAGATAAGACAAGTTTGATTTAAACGTTGCAAATTCAAATTTGAATTTGGTCGTACAAGATAGTACATGTGGACCACTAACTTCTGCAACTAAAAGACAAAGATGTGAGCTCCAATCAGAATGCTCCAGCTCATCATCTTCTAACAGCTATCTCTCTTACCCAAGGCTATAAATAGTCCTTACTTTCTTCATTGAAAGTGTGTTGAGATTCAAAGAGAGAAATTGCTGTCGAAATTCTTGGTGATTGAAGATCATACTCAAGATTTCCAGAATCATTTGAATCTTCAAGCCTTCGCCTTCAAATCTTCAAATATCCCCAGCAACCTTCAACATCATCAAATCTCAAGCCCAGCAACACATAAAGATTCATTAGGCTCTTAATCATATAGATTATATAGAGCTCTTGATTCTTACACACACACACCCCGATTGATCAATCACATAGATTGCATCATTAGGGATACACATGTCTAAGTCTAGGATTTGTTTTTCATAGAAAGTAGGTGTTGATTCAATACTTCATCTTTGTAATTTGTACTCAAGAAGAATCAATATATCCTCTATTCAAAATCCAAGACTGACATCTTGGTAAAGGACGTAGATCTTTTAACAGATCGAACCTTTCCAAATCTTCGTGTCATTTACTTCTGTAAATTTACTTTCTGCAATTGTTTTATTGTTCATATTAATTTTGTTTGTCATTTAGTGTGTTGATCTTTACAGATATTCAAACTGCTGTGAATTGTGTTTGTTGCTTTCCTATTGCTTTAGTTACTACTTTTGACTACTTATCATTTTGCCAAAACTCTCAGACACAAACTTTCCTTTTTCAACCTTCCTAGTCAGTAACCTTGCTTACCGCACATAGCCGACCGAAAGGTTACCTACCGCAATGCTTGCCGCATTGCCCTTACTGCAGATCAACTTCTCAGTTCACTTATCTTTGGTGACCGCAATAATACCGATCGCAATATTGCCGACTGCATTATCTGCTTACCTAGTCGTTTTGATTTTTCAAAACCAACTCTACCTCGTTTTTATCGAAAACTTCCGCTGTGCATTTTTCTTTGAACTAGTGGTTTTTACTTGACCACAAAACTCAATAGTAAGCATAAGGTTGAATTTTGAAAAAGGGTTGATAATTTTAAATAGGCTATTCACCCCCCCCTTTAGCCTCTTTTCATACCCTTGTTGTGTCTTTGAGACCAATAAGTGGTATCAGAGCTAACACCTTCATAAAACTTTAGTTTTTCAAGCTTAACAGCTTGGGTGCCGATTCAAAATGGCAAGTCAGAAAACTATGGCAACGGTTAACTTCACTCACGTTCCAGCATTCAACGAAGATAACTTTGACGTATGGAAGCACAACATTCTAACTCAGTTCTACTCCACGGACAAGCAACTCGGCGATTGTCTTACCATTGGACCATACTTCCCGATGAAAGCTAATCCGAATCCAGAAACCAAAAGCTGAATGGACCGATGAAGAGAAAAGACTGGTTGGAATGGATGTGAAAGCAAAGAGCATACTCCTGAGTACTCTAAGTACGTCTCAACGTCAACAAATCATGGAATGTGCTACCGAAAAAGAACTTTGGGATGCAATTGAAGATTATATCGAAGGAGATCAAGCTTGCAAAGAAAGCAAAAAGTTTTCAATTCAAAGAAGATTCAACAACTTTGCTAAAATCCCCGGTGAATCACTTAGAGCCACTTATGATCGTTATTGTGAGATCGTAAGTATTTATACCGCACTTGGAAAGAAGCTTACCAAGAAATAAATCAACGTTAATTTTCTAGCCGCTCTTGGTTCTCAATATCTTCACAAAGGAAACACTCTTGAAGATACCAAGCTACTAGATGATATGTCACTCAGAAGCCTCTATGCCAACCTCAAGGTTTTTGATATCAAGCTCCACAACATTGAAGAGATGGAAGGAAAAACAAAGAACTTGTCGTTGGTCACTAAAAAGGAAGAAATGGTTGAAGAAGTAGATCCAAAAATCTCCACATCTGAGTTACTAGATATGGACGATGATGACTTTGCTATGTTCGTGAAAAGATTTCAAAAGTTCAGAAAATCAGCAAGGCCCGGATCATCAAGCAAAGCTCCAGCAAGGTTCTCAAGGAGCAGTTCAACAAGTAAGAAAGAGTACTCCAACTTCTCCAAGAAGAAAGAGGATCTCATTTGCTTTAATTGCAGGAAACCCGGTCATTTCGCATCAGAATGCCCAATTCCCAAATTTGAGTACATGAAGAAGAAAAACAACTTCACTCCGAGATATTCAAAGCAAAAGGGAATGGTCGCTGAAGAGGACTCTGCCACAAAAGTGTTAGCTACCTGGATAGAGTCAGATTCTGATGAAAGCGACGAGGACTCTGAAGAAGGTCACATTTGTTTGGTCGTCCATTCTGATGATGAGGATGATAATGAAAATCGTCGCTCACCAAATGCAAAACCTAAACGGATAAGCTATACGGCTGATGAACTTACTGAAAAGGGATTCCTAACTCCAGTTCAAAGGAATGGCGATCTCCTATTTTCTAGATGTGATGTAAGTGCAGCAAAGAAGGCTCAATACAATCCCAAGGTGAAGGAAGTTCTTCTTACCACTCCTCAAGTCAAGTTTGACATTTTCCCCGACGAACAAGAAAAGATGTTCTTGAAAGCTGAACAGGTAATTAGTAAGTTTTCTAGCATGAAGGAAGCTTTAGCACTTTCAACTGAAGAGATTTCCCAGCTTAAGACGGAGAAAACTCTACTAAGATCTGAACTCACCCTCCTTAAGGAGCAGATCAAGAGCATGACTCCTCTTACTGATCGAAATCGTTTCTTAAAAGAAAAAAATGCCATATTTAAAGTTAAAAACGATGAATTGGTTGCTGAGATAAACGACCTTAAACGGATCACTAATGAGTGGACCAATTCTCGTGTCACTATGGAACAAATACAAGAATCCCAAAAGTCTAGTGGTGATAAAGAAGGCTTGGGATTCCAAACTAGTGACAACTTTAAATGTGCATCTTGTTGTGAAAGAGATGAGAAATTTACCCAGCAAACTTTGGAAGAGTCGAAGGCTAAACATCATGTTTCAAAGGGTGTAGGACTAGAACCAAAGAAGAAACTAGTGTTTAATTATGTCTACCCTAAGAAACAAACTGGCAAGGCAAAGTTGAAAGGTATTGCCATGGATGAACCTGCTGCTGCGGAAAGCACCAGCAAGGTTGCTGAGTTTCCCGACCGCATGTACTTGCCGCGAGGTAAGTCAACCGCACCAAGGAAGCTGGCGACCGCATGGAAACCAGCGACCGCAGCTAGTGGCAAGGCGGCAAAGTTCAAGAGGATGAATTTTGTAAAGGCGACCTCATCCATACCAGTAAATGATGTTGTGCTGAAGACTTCAACGAAGTTTGTTAACCCTCAGTTGGGTGGCTTCCACCATTGTTCTTTGTGTGATGATTAAGGTCACAAGGCTGTTGAATCTCTTTTAAGATTCACACCCAATCCTATAATGTTTAAACCACCTTTTGTGAGGCAAGTGTGGGTTGTCAAAAGCTGCTAATATTTAGGACCCAAAATAATAAAGGGGACCTCGATCTTAAATGTTTATTTTGTAGGTCCTCTGCCTAATGGCTGGTCACTCCAATGAAACTACAAGTTTATGGTATCTAGACAGTGGATGCTCAAGGCATATGACTGGAGATATCAACCTATTGGAAAGTGTCCGTAATGAAAAAGGTTCAGCAGTTACTTTTGGCGACAACAGCAAAGGAAAGACCATCGGTTATGGAGTCATCAGAAAAGGAAAAATAACAATCCAAGATGTTTCTCTAATTACCGGTCTAAAACACAATCTTCTCTCAATCTCACAATTTTGCGACAAAGGATTGCAATGCCACTTCACTTCAACTCATTGTCTTATCAAGAATGGAAACTCCGGCGTCACTTTGCTCAAAGGGATTCGTAAGAAAAATGTTTACATTGTTGATTTCAATTCTACTTGTATTTCTTCTAATCTCTGTTTTGTAGCAGAGAATGTTAGCGAAAATAGTTGGCTTTGGCATAAACAACTAAGTCACTTGAACTTCAAATATCTCTCCAAGATTGGTAGAGAAAATCTAGTTCGTGGTCTACCCAAGGTAGCTGATCACCACGATAAAAAGTGCTCAGTTTGTCAACTAGGCAAACAACCAAAATCGTCTTTCTCCAGCAAGACGACTCCGTCAACTTCAAGATGTTTGCAGCTACTACATATGGATTTATTTGGACCTGTCACTACCGCAAGTATCGGAGGCAACAGATATACATTAGTTGTGGTAGACGATTATTCAAGATATACGTGGGTCAAAATGATGATCTCCAAAGACGATTGTTATGACATTTTGACCGCACTCTTTAGACAGCTCCAAACCCAAAAAGAAGATGACCTAGTCAGTGTTGAATCCGACAGCGGAACAGAATTCAAAAACAACGGCGTCACTCAATACTGTGACGACCACGGCATCGACCACAACTTTTCAGCTGTTGGAGTTCCACAACAAAATGGTGTTGTGGAAAGAAAGAACAGAACGTTGATAGAGGCAGGAAAAACTATGCTTGCTGAATCGAAGCTACCTCAATATTTTTGGGCTGAAGCCGTCAACACAGCTTGCTTCACTCAAAATCGATCCCTCATCAACAAGACTTACAACAAAACACCTTATGAACTTTGGAGAGGAAGAACCCCCAATATTGCCTACTTTAAGATTTTCGGTTGCAAATGCTTCATTCTCTACAACGGTAAAGAACATCGAGGTAAATTTGCTCCTAAGGCCGATGAAGGTATATTTGTTGGGTATGCTAAACACTCAAAAGCTTTTCGTGTATTTAATAAAACCACTCTTAAGATAGTTGAATCTGTCCATGTTACTTTTGATGAACATTCTCTCCTTGAGCCACATTTGGCTCCAAATGTTGCTGATGATTTTGTTGAGCTTAATGAGACAGGTACTAGTCGATCGCAAAATCAATCAACTCAAGGAAATCCATCTACCTCAACTGCACCTCCATCTACCACACATGAAGCACCAGAAGCTACCACATCTGCTGCTACCACAAATGGAGTTGAAATTGAAACGCCCATCAACGTTGAAGAACCAATCCCTCAACTAACCTATGATTGGGATGGCACAAATGATGTACCACTAGAAGATTTACAACAACCATCAAGTCAACCAGACCTACCACATGAAGTGTGCGAGGTCAGAGATCACCTAATTCAGAATATCATTGGTGACCTACATTCTGGTGTTTGAACAAGACGATCAAATTATGATGCTCTTACCGCATTCATATCTCAAGTTGAACCTAAGAAAGTTGATGAAGCACTCTAAGACTCAAGTTGGGTTGTCGCTATGCAAGAAGAGCTCAACTAATTTGAAAGATGTAAAGTTTGGAACTTAGTTCCACGACCTAAGGATCAAGGAGTAATTGGTACAAAATAGGTGTTTAGAAATAAGATGGATGAGAATGGAAGCAGCACAAGAAACAAAGCTCGGTTGGTTTCAAAAGGATATAGACAAGTAGAAGGCATTGTCTACGACGAAACTTTTGCCCCCGTTACACGACTTGAAGCTATAAGGATATTTTTAGCATATGCCTCTTACAAAAGATTCCATCTTTATCAAATGGATGTGAAGAGTGCATTTCTCAACGGCGAACTTCAAGAAACCGTCTATGTCGCTCAACCTCCCGGATTTGAAGATCCCAAATTTCCACATCATGTTTACAAACTTCAAAAGGCTTTGTATGGATTCAAACAAGCTCCATGGGCATGGTATGATACACTATCTAACTTTCTCCTAGATAAAGGATTCAAGCGTAGTAAGATTGACACAACTTTATTTATTGAAAAATATCATGATCATACTTTACTTGTTCAAATTTATGTCGATGATATTATTTTTGGTTCTACTAACGAATTGTTGTGTAAGAGATTTGAAAAGCTAATGAAAAGCAAATTTGAGATGAGCATGATGTGAGAATTAACATTCTTTTTTGGGCTACAAATTAAACAATGTGCTGAAGGCATCTTCCTCAACCAAGCAAAGTACACAAAAGATCTTATAAAGAAATTTGGACTTAAAAATGCAAAGGCATACGACACTCCTATGGCTGCTGGTAACAACTTGGATAAAGACTTAAAAGGTAAGAAGGTTTATCAAACCTTATACCGAGGTATGATTGGCTCTCTCCTATTGTAACGACCCAAACTTTCCAACATTTATAATAATAATCCATAACCAGGATATCTCAACGTCAACATAATTCAAATCCAACGTTAACATACAACGGCTAGTTTACTTAACCATAATTCAAAATAAAGCGGAAGCATAACTAAAATTCAAATCTTAACGGCTAGTACAACCCACTAGCTCTTTAACATAAAACCAAAACCATTGTCTTAAAATCCTTCATCATGTCGCGGACCGCCATTCTCTGCGATCTAACCTTTTCCACTACTTATTACTTGGGGAAAAGAATATAAGAAAGGGGTGAGCGAACAATGCTCAGTAAGTTCATACGGGATCTCTTCGGGTACTAAGGAGAGATGACCGAAGGAACGGAGCCAAACAATATATTTCAATGAAAGGCTAACATCAATAAGCTTTAACTGTACCTACACAAAATACAGTTATCATATTCAAGGATTATGGCCCTAGTACAAGTTCTTCAATTCCATAGTTTCATATGTCACCTTTTCAGGGTGTTACACCTTTTCAGGGTGTCGAGAGACCTTAAACCTCCTCACGGTGCTCTCTCTTAAGTTTGATCATGATCATTAAGCCACTTCATCAAGCAGCATTTACGCCTAATTCTTTTCAATCAAATTAGACTATCTTAATTAGCCCTTTTCACTCAGACTAATTCTAGCTAAGCCCTTTTCAATCAGACTAAGCTAACTGCACCTGTTTCAATTAGATACAGCCATATTCCACAAAGTATTCAAGGTACAAGAATACATAAACAATTTCAATTCACTTAGATACCCTATGAACAACACATATCACGGGTAAGATAATTCAAAAGACGTTATATCAACATCGGAGTTCAAATGCTACCGGCCATTAGTAGCTACACTTTGAAAGAATCAAGAGAGTCCTACATTAAAGGATGAATCTCAAATACTTAAGGAACGTAATCCCTTACCTTGGCTATTTTACGATCATTGATCGATTGGTATGTTTTCTGAGATTTTTCAAAGTTTATGCCTTTTCGTATTTCTTTTCGTTTTTCTCAGATTCTGGGTGATTGATCTTGTTGTTGTTGTTGTTGTTATGGTTTACTTGTTTATGTGTCATTTAACATTTTGATATGCTTTTTATGCATTTTGGAACACTTTGACATTTTCATGTTCTTCGTGTATTCAATACAGGTTCTTCATGTTTTTGATGAATAGTCATATGATGTGCCTTGCCATGATTATTGATTTTGTTTATGCTTTTCACGCCAATTTTAGGCGTGTGATTTAAATTTGTGTTTTTGGACATTTTTACCCTTTATTTGATATTTTATTCTAAGTATGGAGTCTAGTTCATGCGCTGCGCTTGTCGCTCATGCGCATGCGCTTCTCTCCATGCGCATGTCAAGATCTAACTTATAACTTTTGTTTTGTGCAGAATTTAAATTACTTCATTCCTGGTTGGGAAATCGATGCTGATGATTTAAAGATGGATGCGCTTGGACGCTACATGATAGAACTCATGGAGGAATCTGGTATTCTTCCAATTTTCACCAAGGGCCAGTCATTCATTCTCCCTTCTTACATCGATGAATTCTTCAGCAACGCAGAAGAAATTGAGCGCATATATGATGACATTCCAGTTCAGTGCCTTAAAATCTCAATCCACTGAGTGTCTGTGACTATAAACTATGCGCACATACGCCAGACAATGGGACTTCTTGCATGCAGCAAAAAGAAGCTATCTCAAGATACGCAGGACAAGGTTACGCAGAAGCTTATCAAGATTCCTTCTTTGGTTGGTCAATACAACAACCATGATAGGAAAGAATTTGGAGAGTTGATGTACCATCTCTGCACGCTCATCGGTGACACTATCAACTGCAAGAATGGCAATAAGTCAACTTTTATCAGCAAGCAATGGATGTGCTACACTGCCATTTATAAGAAAAAGGCTGCAGACACCAAGAAGCCACCCAAGTACAAGACTCACTGCAGAATTCTTACTGCGGTCTTTATGCGCTTTCCTTCAGTGCACAAGTTGGTGGATGAAGACCCATCTCTGAAAGTTGATGTCACTTCAACGCGCACTTATTCTCGCGTATACCTTCAAAACTTTCGCCGAGAAGTCAACAACTTTGATTATTGTATGTACTGGGATGCGGATCCCATTGAGGTGTTTTAAGATATTCACCAAGATGATCAAGGATCCCCTCCTGTTTCTGATAATGAGGTGGAAGAAGCCTCTTCATCTAGCTCAGACTCTGAGGATGAGTCAGTCTATGAGCCTGTTTTGAATAAGGTGGGTGACAAGGAGAAGGGTAAGGCTGCTGCTGATGCGCCGCACAAGAAAAAGAAGGCAAAGCAATCAACTGCTGTGCCTAGGATCACAATTAAGGAACCTACTGCACCTGCTCCAAAACGCAAGGCTGTAGTTGACCCAGAGCCTCCGAAGAAATCAAAGAAGTCAAAGGTTGCTGCACCCGAGAAGGAAAAGAAGAAGAAGAAGAAAGCTAAGGCATCGAGGACCTTACTGGATGAATCTGATAAAGAGATTCAAGTTGAAGATGATGTTGTTGCGCCCCCTCCTCCTGCGCCTAAGTCAACGCGCGCACCTACCTCTACTCCTGTGCCCCAAGAAGAAGACATTTTTGAAGGTGCCTCTAATGACCCTCTCATTAGCCCTTCCAAATCTACTTCTACTGGTCCCTCAACTACTGCACCATCTCAGAGGGATATTCACAAGGAAACATCAAGTGAGGATGAAATTCCGCTATCTGCTAAGAAGAGCAAGAAAAGCGCCGTGTGAAGAAGCGCGCTACTAAGAGGTCTATGAATGACTTGTCTGATATTGAATCCGACCCTTTGCGCACTGACTTATCTATGCATGAAATTGCAAGGCAAGCGAGGATGGATGCCATTGCGCAAAGAAATGTTGCGCAGCAAGCCCCACCTATCTTCATTGATGGTGAAGGTTTTGCCCATGATGCGCCTGACCCTACTGTTTATGAAGATGCGCTAATAGTTGAAGATGCTGAAGATTCAAGTCCAGAGGACTATGCTATTCCTTGTTTTCCTATTCATACGAATGGTACTCCTACTCCTGCTGCTGCTACTGCTACTCCTGCGCACCTAATTGGTAGTTCTCAAACTTCACAGCAAGTAGTGCCTCCAGCTCCTATCTCTTCGGATCCCTCTAGTTCTCCTATTCATGCGAAGAACGGGAAGCACTGATTAGGTTACACAAAGAGTATGTTGATGTATTTGCATGGTCTTACAAATATATGCCGGGGCTGGACAACTCCATCGTAGGGCACATAATTCTGATAGCACCAGACGCCAAGCCGGTAAAATAGAAACTTCGCCGCATCAAGCCAGAATGGTCTCTGCAAGTAAAAGAAGAGATTGAGAAGCTACTCAGAGTGGGTTTCATTTGTGTGATTGAGTATCCGACATGGTTGTTAAACATCGTTACAGTGAAGAAGGCTAATGGAAAAGTTAGAGTTTGTGTAGATTTCCGTGATCTCAACAAAGCAAGTCCCAACATCGACATGTTAGTAGATGCAATGGACAATTACGAGGTCAAGTCATTTGTGGATGGTTTTACTAGGTACAATCAGATCAAGATGGCCAAAGAAGACCAAGAAAAGACTGCTTTCGTGGGGAACATACTGCTATACCGTAATGCCATTTGGACTTAGGAATGCTGGGGCTACTTACCAACGTGCTGTAACCGCTTTATTTCATGACATGATTCATAAGGAGATAGAGGTCTACGTAGATGATATGATTATACACTCCAAAGGTTCCGACTGTCACCATTTAATTGACTTACGGAAATTCTTCAACAGGCTGAGGGAACACTCCATGCGCCTGAACCCTGCTAAGTGTACGTTCAGGGTTATTCGAGGAAAAGTGTTGGGCTATATGGTCACAGAACGTGGAATAAAAGTTGACCCGAGAAAGATTCAAGCAATTATGGATATGAAGCCACCCCAATAGAAACCGATGTCAAAGCATTCATGGGAAGGCTACAATATATTAGTCGTTTCATTAATCAGCTGACTACAGTGTGTGAGCCGATCTTCAAGTTGATGAAGAAAATCGCTAATGTTGAATGGAATCACGATTGCCAAGAGGCCTTCGAGCAGATTAAAAGGTACTTGGTAAATACCCCAATCCTACGTCTGCCGCACAAGGATAAACCATTACTACTATATTTAACGGTAACGGACATGGCCGTTGGCGCCATACTAGCAAAAGAAGCCAAGTATTCCCGATTAGAAAATGCCATATACTTCGTCAGTCGGAAACTACAAGGCAATGAGTTCAACTATTAAGTATTAGAAAAGACATGCACTGGATTGGTATGTGTAGTCTCCAAGCTCAAGCATTACATGGTATCTCACCCCATATGGTTGGTATCAAAGATGGACCCCATGAAGTACTTGTTTGATAAACCATCAATGTCTATGAGGCTCGCCAAATGGTCAGTATTTCTGGGAGAGTTCGACATCACGTATGTTCCAAGAAAGGCAGTTAAAGGGAGAGCTATGGCAGATCAATTAACAGACTCTCCAAGCAATGAAGAATGAGGGCCGGGACCTAAATTTCCAGATGATGGTATTTTTGCGTTAGAGGCTATGGACAAGTGGCAGTTATTGTTCGACGGGGCCGCAAACAAAAGAGGCAACGGAGTGGGGCTTTTCCTAGTCGATCCTAAAGACGAACATACTCCAATAGCAATAAAATTAAACTTGAAAACCACCAACAACGCTGCTGAATATGAGGCGTGCATAGAAGGTTTGGAGGTGGTCTTAGAACAAAATGTAAAAGAGTTGGAAGTATACGGTGATTCGGCTCTAATTATAAACCAGACAACGAAAAAGTGGAAGACTGTGGACCCCTATTGTAGACACCCCGCCTTGGACCGCTCACCCCGATTGCACATTTGATTTTGTGTTTCTCCCCATTTTAAGTGTTTCTCGTTAGTTTCTGTCACTTCCGTTAAGTTCCTGACTGACTTCGTTAAGTCCAGGGACTAAACTGAATGACAGGGCTGACTTTCTAGTCCATTCTGTCAAAATTGCCTTCTCTGAGTCGCGCGCCTCCTACAGGAGGAGCCAGACGCGCGTGCCTCCCGTCCCCAAAGCAGGAAGCGCGCGCCTCTGGGCGTCAGTTACAGATTTCTGGCCAGGATTCCCTCCCTTGCTCAATTTACAAGATTTTGCCCGGGAAGGATTTCTTGGTGACTGAGTTTTGGCACCAAAAACACCCCTCTTTCACCTATAAAAACCTCTCTTTACCCCCATTTTCAAGGACCGAAGATTGAACTTACAAAAACGATACCAAAATCACTTTCTAAAGGTTCTCCAAGGATCTCTTCAAGCAATATTTGAAGTTCTTCAAATTGTAGGTAAAAGTCCATCTTTTCCTTTCTTTTCCACTTCATCTCCTCTCTCTCTTTTTACTTTAATCAAATGTGCAATCACCCAAATTATTTTGGGACATGACTCTAATGATCACCTCATCTCATTGAGGTTGGTTAAGGAGTTATCTCCTACATTCCAAATCCTATTTTAAATCCCCCCTTTTCATGACTTAAAGAAGAAGAAGAAGAACATTTTCATTCATGTAGATTTTGATCAAGGAAGACCAACGTAAGTTGGACGAGATGGGTGTTTCGGTACTTCCCATCTCGTAATCTAACCCCCGAACCTCAAAACAAAGAATCTCTGTTTTCGTAATCAAACTTAGGCTACAATCAATAGGTTTTTCTTATGTTCCTCAAAACATAGGTGGCAACTCTAAAAAAAAGTTAGACATCCTAGGGTAATTCACCGCTCTAGCCAAGCCGTGGTTCCCCGGGGTATCTACAGTGGCGACTCTGCTGGGGAGTGTTATTTGAGGGTTAAACTTGCATTCTGATCGAAATCTACATCTTTTCTGGGCATTCTGTTTCCTGATGGGGGAGGCGCGCGCGTCTGGCCTTTTAAGCCTAAGGCGCGCACATCCCGCATCAAGAACCAGAATCGCCCACTTCTTCATGTTCTTCATCTTCTTCTTCTGTTATTCTGCACTAATCACTTCTGCAGGGGTTACAATATGAACATGGGACCAGGGCAATCCCCTGAGTCCAAAGTCTGACATTCTGACAGGTGTGCCCCAGAAGCGCGCGCCTCCCATAATCATTGCGCCATGCGCGCGCGTCCCACATCAGCACTCAGAGGCGCACGTTCTGGGTTGGTTCCCAGAACAGAAACAGGTTTCAGTGACTGAGCAGAACAATGGGGTGTGGGCACAGTTGCCTGCATCAGAACAGAATTGAACCCTCAGACTGTTTTAATTTTGTGTTTTATTTACCGGTCACACGGGTGATTCGGGAGTTGTAATTTTATGTGCTTATGTGTTTTGTGTGTTTTTCTTTCTTTTCAAAAAAAAAAATATAAATTTTTTTTTTGTCACTTGTTAGACCTCACACTACATGCACATATTCCTATGAACTGCTCACTATCGAGTCGCACAAGTCCAACTCCAAACCCGTCGAGGCCCGTCCTAGAAAGTTTCAAGCTCCACCTGACCTTGGCTCTTTCGAAGCGGTAAACCTCAGCCCGTGGCGTAGTTCAAGACTACATGCCGGGGGTGACCTTTGAGCCTCATATTCAAGCCCAGCACAAACCACACAATTCTAGTTAGGGTCTAACACTCCGTGACTCAAGTCGGTTTCCATGTACCGAGATTTCCCTAAACTAATGTCTTCAAATCATACATGCCAACTTGTTGAAAGGGACGCAATAAAAATCCGTCCCCAAAAGTGGTTATTTTGGATGAAAATAAAAATCCGTCCCCGCATGTATGCTTTACTACATTAATTTAGTTTAATCCCGATACATGTAGGATTCACAAGCGCGATGGAATCCGATGAGTATATGGGACCGCGAGATGGTCTATATACTAGTGTGACGATTCCATTATTTTCTTAGAAACCCCAAAAGGGATTCATCCCCTCCGACTTATAAAAAAAAAAAAAAAAAAAAAAAAAAAGTCTTTTCTTATGTGGTTCGAGTCGTGTGCCCAACTGTGTGTTCTAAGCCTCTTCATGGATCGCAAGTGTTACTCAAGACTGATAAGGGCCTCTTCTGCAATATAGGTTCAATTGGTACTTACAAAGTCTACCGGGATTCAGCAAATCGGTTAGTCCGTGAAGAGATCACTCCAACAGCTCCAACATCAACCATGACCGGCAGCAGCACCACCATGTCTCTCGAACAGCTCTCAACCATGGTCCAACTCCTCCAAGAGCAAGTCTCCACCCTTAACAAAGAGGCACAAAGCAAAGACGACATTTGGCAATCCCACCTCGACAGCCAAAGGGAGGCCCACGAGGCCGAGATGGAGCTAATGAAAGAAAAGCTCACTAACCTTGCCAAGGGGAAGAACAAGAACAATGATGATGAATCCGAATGGACCGAGGGTTTGTTCAAGAGTCCTTATGTCAACACCCGTACCAAGAAAATGGGGGAACCAAGTTCCGAGAACAATGAGCCCAAAATGGTGGATTCTATCATGGCCTACATCGACCAAAAATTCAATGGGCTCAACATGGGGAAAGGCTCCGACACAAGCCTTTATCAATCATCCATCCTCATGAGTACTATGGCCGCTCTTCCCGATAAGTTCAAGATGCCCGACATAAGTAAATTCAAGGGAAACTCTTGTCCTATGGCTCACATTGAGACTTATATTTGGGCAATGGTTCCAAAGAAGGTCTCCCCCAAGGTGATGGCTCAATGCTTTCCTCTCACTCTCGAGGGGGCGGCAAAAGATTGGTATGCTACTCTTCCGCTCACTGTCCGTCTTGATTGGGACTCCGCCATGCTTGCCTTCAAGAACCAATACCAAGGCAACACCACTCACCGGCCCACAAGGAAAGAGCTAGAGAACACTACTCAACGAGACAATGAGTCCTTCATCGACTTCACAAGGAGATGGAATGATAAACTCTCTGAAATTGTTGAGAGGCCGAACACAAAAGAGCAAATGGACATATTTCTCAAGTGTCTCAAGATTGATCTCCGCACCCACCTAAGTGGGGCTTGCTACTCCGACTTCTCCCAAATGTATGAGGCGGGGGTACGCATGGATGACTTGCTCAAGGAGATTAAGAAGTCCACTCCTTCTTACCGCTACAAGGCCGCTTCCAACTCCACAAAAGAGGCCTCGGTCAACGCCGTCACTATTGACAAGGGGAATTACAAAAAGGTTCCTCCACCTCAAGGGAAGAAGTCCCGAAGTGACCGTGTCTACACGCCTCTCCAAGGCATGACTCAAACCGAAGTGTTCGAGGTCCTCAAGGCAAAGGGTCAAGTCACACCCGTGCAAGGGTACCAACCCAAGACGATCCTCTCCAATCATGCTCACCACAAATATTGTGGCTACCACCAATATAGTGGCCACACCACCGAGGAATGCTTCGTTCTCCGCAATGTCATTCAAGATCTCATAGATAAGAAAGAATTTGTAGTGACTAATGACGAGCATGTCAATGTAATAGAGATAGGAGAACTCGAGGGGACCACCCATTCAATCCCAATTGTGAACGGGGGCCCCAATGTTATGAATAAACTTGACAATTCTTGTTATGTAGTGACTTATGATGAAGTAATGAGGGAAGTACTAGAGAATAGGAAAAAGAAGCAAGATGGGAACGTCAACATGCTAACTCGATCCGGTCGAGTCATAGCAAGCAACCCTTCCACTTCCGCACCGATCTCCTCTTCTCAAAAGCCGCAAGCGCACAACGCTCCCAAAGATCCTCTACTTGTCCAACTCAAGAAAACTCAAGCCAACATCTCTATTTGGGACCTCATTGCATCCTCAAAGAAATACCGAGATCTCGTCATCCGCAATCTCGATGATACATCAGTTTCTCCCGATACTACTCCCGAGGACCTCACAGCAATGATTGGTCACATTCATTTTAGCAACGTCATCACCTTTGCCGATATGGACCTTCCACCGTTTGGTTCCGACCACAACGAAGCTATTTACCTCAAAGTACGAGCAAGGGGGAGGCCCGTCTCAAGAGTCTTAGTGGACGGTGGTTCCGCGCTCAATCTCATGCCTGGTAGAATCATGGGCATACTGTGGCTTAAGGATTCTGATTTGAAGCCTTCTACTCAAGTAATCCGAGGTTATGACAGCACCGCCCGTACAGTCATGGGTATGATCGAAATAGACATTGAGTTTGGGAGCATGGTCATGTCCGTTCCATTCCAAGTGCTTGATATCCCGGCCTCGTTCAACTTACTGTTGGGTCGACCATGGATTCACAGTGCTAATGCCGTACCGTCAACTCTCCACCAATGTGTCAAGATCCGAAATGGTGATGAAATAGTGACCGTAATGGCTGAAAACATCACTATCCACAGAAAAGGTGAGCCCGTCCACCAAGTTCAGCATGGTCTACCAGACTCCACTCTCTCCGGCGTCTCAATCAACGCCATTGACAAAGAAGGGGGAAACGGATTATGGACCCCCAGCAATCACAAAGTCCTCCGCATGATGAGGAATATGGACTACTTCCCTGGTTTAGGCTTAGGGAAATATCAACAAGGAATCCTACATCCCGTGCAAGTCCCATTTGTCAAGAACACCTTCGGTTTGGGGTATGAGCCTTCCAAAGAAGACTTGAAACAAGAGCAAGCAATCAAGAACGAAAAGGCCTGAGCTCGTAGAGAAGGCCGTCGTTATGAAGTCCCTAATCTGAGGCCTTACCGCAAGACGTTGAATGGTTATGTTGTCCGCCAAGGGGAAGACGTCCCGTACATGATCTTTCCCGAGCCGTGGGTTAACAATAAAGGTGTCAAAAAGCCCGGCCTCGAAATCTTCTCCGATTGTGAGATCCAGATATCCGAAAGAGAACCAACTCCCATGTCTCCCCGTGAATGGTGGGGGAGGAAGATGACTATAGAGTCCGAGACAGAAATCACCGTGGGGGAAGAACTGACAGATTTAGCCTCCATGTTTGAAGAGCTTGCCATGATGAATGAATGCCAAGTTAACGCCATCCATGACACCGTCATCATGAACGAGACTATCAGTGAGATCCCGCCAAGCTCCGAGCCGATCAACAATTGGTATTCAACAAAAGGGCCCGTGGTATCCGAGGAGTTCTTAGTCCAAGAAATGGGTTGCATACCCCGCACAGCAACAAAGGAAGAGCAGCTCACACTTACTTTCGAGTCCGAGAGTGTCTCTAATACCCTCACCCAAGAGGATTTGGAGGCCATAGCCGAGCGTGTGTTTCCTTTCTTTGCTAATGAAAAATTTGATATTTCTGAGTACCCTGAGATTGCAAACATCATAAATGATGAATTAACTAATAATGAACTTAACGAACAAGTTAATAACGATTCAAATTATGATGAAATAGACCACGAAAACACAACATACTTAAATGAACTTGCTCAACAAGTCCGTAGTCGTGGCGAGAATGGTCCAAAGGCTGACGAAGAATTGCATGTTGTTAATCTGGGTACCGAAGAAGAGCCAAAAGAAACCAAGATTGGAAGCTTCTTCAAGGAGGACGACAGAGACAGATTGACTGCACTACTACGAGAGTTCGTGGACGTGTTCGCATGGTCATACAAAGACATGCCGGGTTTGGATAGAAAGGTAGCAGAGCACAGGATTCCGATCAGAGAAGATGCCAGGCCAGTAAAGCAGAAGCTCAGAAAGATCAAGCCAGAATGGTCTCTCCAGGTCAAAGAAGAGATTGAGAAACTCCTCAGTGTGGGTTTCATCAAGGTTATCGAGTATCCGACATGGTTAGCCAACATTGTGACAGTCAGGAAGGCAAACGGCAAGGTTCGAGTTTGTGTAGACTTCCGGGATTTAAACAAAGCTTCCCCAAAGGATGATTTTCCACTCCCTAATATTGACATGCTGGTCGACTCCACTGCTGCCTATGAGGTTCGCTCATTCGTGGATGGGTTCGCTGGGTACAATCAGATTCTCATGGCCGAAGAAGATCAACATAAGACAGCCTTCACAACACCGTGGGGTACCGTTTGCTACACAGTCATGCCATTTGGGTTAAGAAACGCTGGGGCTTCCTACCAAAGAGCTGTGACAGACTTGTTCCACGATATGATTCACAAAGAAATCGAGGTCTATGTGGACGACATGATCATTCACTCCAAAGGGACCGATAGTCAACATTTAATCGATCTCCGCAAGTTCTTCGAAAGGCTTCGTCAACACAAGATGAGGCTCAACCCTGCAAAGTGCACGTTCGGGGTTATCCGAGGAAAAGTTCTTGGTTATATGATCACTGAAAGGGGAATTGAAGTAGACCCCTCCAAAATAAAGGCAATCATTGACATGCCTCCTCCAAAGACGCAGAAAGAGATTAAAGGTTTCATGGGCAGACTACAATACATCAGTCGATTTGTGCACCAACTCACTTCCATGTGCGAGCCAATCTTCAAGCTACTCAAGACGAATGTGGCTCTAGAATGGACCGACGCGTGCCAAGAAGCCTTCGACCAAGTGAAGCATTACTTAACGTGCCCTCCTGTTCTAGTTCCGCCGCACAAAGAGAAACCTCTGTTGCTCTATCTCACTGTCAATGATGAAGCCCTAGGGGCTATGTTAGCACAAGAGCAACGAGAGTCCACAAAGGAGAACGCCATTTATTTTGTCAGTCGCCGATTCCAAGGAGGCGAAAAGAACTACTCTGTCTTAGAGAAGTCATGTGCAGCATTGGTTTGGGTCACTCAAAAGCTCAAACACTATATGAAAGCTTTTCCGATCAAGCTAGTAGCAAAGGTGGACCCGCTCCGCTACATCTTCGAGAAGCCTTTCATGTCAACAAGAATAGCCAAATGGTACTTCATGCTCGCCGGCTATGATATCACTTACGTCACACTAAAATCCGTCAGGGGGAAAGTGTTCAGTGACCAGCTTGCCGAATTCCCGTGTGACGAAGTGAAGGGGGAAGATGCACAGTTCCTCGACGAGCATTTAATTTGTACTGCAACCGAGGAAGACAAGTGGCAACTTTTTTTCGATGGCGCCGCCAATAAACACGGTTTTGGTATAGGGGTATTGCTTGTCGATCCAAAAGACATCTACACTCCCATTGCCATACGCCTGGAATTCGAAGCTACCAACAACATTGCCGAGTACGAAGCATGCATAGCAGGGCTCGAAGCAGCTCTCAAAAGAAACGTCACGGAACTAGAAGTGTTCGGCGACTCTTTGCTCCTTATCAATCAGCAATCGGGTAAATGGCGAACCCAAGACCCGACTCTCCAACAGTATGGTCAGCACCTTGAAGAACTGGTTGAACAATTCCAAGAGATCACTTTCAACTACCTGCCAAGGGATAAGAATCGCTTCGCCGATGCACTGGCCACTATAGCTTCATTAGTTGAAATGCCCAAAGGGAAAATGGTGAAGCCTTTCAAAATTGCTCGAAGGAACAGTCCGGCATATTGCATGAGTATCGAGATCAACGAGGTTCAAACAAACTCTCCGTGGTATTCAGATATCATGAACTTCCTCAAAGACGGCACTTATCCCGAGAACATCAATAAGAAGTCTCAAGCAGCTCTGCAAAGGTTAGTCTCTCGGTACGTACTGATTGGGGACCGAGTCTATAAAAGGCACCACGACGGGATCAATATCCTATGCGCCAATGAGACCGAAGCTCAAGAGATAATGTGTGAAGTGCACAAAGGAGAATGTGGACCCCACATGAATGGGTTTATGCTAGTCAAGAAGATACTTCGCATTGGTTACTATTGGAGCACTATGGAACGAGACTGTATCGAGAAAGTCAAAAGGTGTGCCAAGTGCCAATTCCACGCTAATCTGCAACATGCTCCACCCTCACAACTTTACAACATGGTCACACCTTGGCCTTTCTCTTGTTGGGGGATAGACATCATCGGTAAAGTTCATCCTGCCGGGAGCAATGGGCAGTCATTCGTCCTAGTGGCAGTCGACTACTTCACAAAGTGGGTCGAAGCACAAGCCTATCGAACCCTCAATGCCAAGAAAGTGGCCGAATTTGTAAAGATTAATATCATGTGCCGATACGGCGTGCCTCATGAAATCATTTCCGACAACGGCTCTCACTTTGAGAAGGAAATGGATGCACTTTTGGTAGAATACAAGATCACCAAGCACAAGTCATCTCCTTACCGGCCCCAAGCAAATGGCGCAGTCGAAGCAGCAAATAAGACCATCGAGACCATCGTCAAGAAAATGGCCTCAACAGGAAGGGATTGGCCCGAGAAGCTACCATTAGCATTGTGGGGCTACCGCACATCCATACGGTCCGCAACAGGAGAAACTCCTTATGCATTGGTCTATGGTTCTGAAGCCGTACTCCCTATCGAACTTGAAGTCCCATCTCTACGGGTCCTCCTCGAGAATCAAGTCAACGAGGTCAACTGGATGCAAAGTCGATACGAACAACTAGCCTTACTCGACGAGAAAAGGTTAAGAGCACTCGAACGCACGAGGGCATATCAGCAAAGGATGGCAAGAGCTTTCAACAAAAAAGTGAAGCCTCGAAACATCAATGTGGGAGATTTGGTTTTAAGACAACATCCTCCTAATGTCATGAATCCCCTGGGTAAATGGGGACCCCGATGGATCGGTCCGTACGTGGTCAAAAAGATACTAAGCGGTGGTGCAGTCCGGCTCGTGGATTTAGATGGTGACCAGCTGCCAAAGGAGGTCAACCTCGACAAGCTCAAGAGGTTCTACGCTTAATAAACAAAGACCATTAAAAAAAAAAAAAAAAAAAAAAAAATCGCTCGCTAGGTTGAAAACCCGCAAGGGCGGCCTAGGCAAAAATTAGAGCACGTGCAAAAAAGAAGCCCGCTAGATTGAAAACCCGCAAGGGCGGTCTAGGCAAAAAACATGGTGAAAAAAAAAAAAAAAAAAAAAAAGATGGTCTTTGTTTGTTTGAACTACGAAGACCTGAGCCTCCCAACTGGAGGAACGTAGGCAACCTTCGGGTGCGGTCTAAAACATATCAAAAATACCCAATTCACTTCAAATAACAAAATGCAATTTTTATTCATTCAATGAATTATTCAAACCATTACAACGGATTTATTGAGCAACAAAAGACATCAAAATATTAAATCCTAAAACAAAGTGGTCTAACTGCAATCTCTTGGGGTACAAAGAAAAATCTAATCTTTCTAAGGTTTGGGAACCCATTGCTTCTTGTTATGTACTTTAGTCTTCTTGGATGGGGACGGAACATTCTTGGGACCGCCAAGACGGGAGAAAACGCTAGGACGGGACGGAGCTTCATCAACGGCTTTCCCTTTACCCTTATCAAGCGGAGCCTTAGCGGGGACAACCATGGGACGCTTCCACACATATGAGGAATTTCCCTTACCTTTCTTCTTCTTGGGAAAATGACGGGGTCTATAGTCCCGCACATGAACCACCGGTCTCACGGGGTCAACAACATCGTCATTGGGCCTTCCCAAACGATCAAAAACGCTCGGACGCTTCTCCACCATCGAGACGGACCCCACAGCTGGAACGGCGTTCACCATTGGAACGGACTTCTCACCCTCGGGGACGGTAACCTTAACTTCAAAGGAGAAAGTCATTGGGGCCATTATAACAAGAATTTTGTGGTTTAGGGGGAGAAAGTGTTTGCAAAAGAATGCTGTGTGGCCATTCTGGTCGAAAAATGGTTCAAATTTATAGCTGTTGGAACATTCTGATCAGAAAAGAAAGGGGCTGTAATTCAGCAGGCCAGAAGCGCGCGCCTCCCAGGTCTAAATCGCTTCAAGAAAAGGGCCTTGTCAGAGATCTCCAGCCTAAATCAAGACACTGTCCCGATCCTCAGACACCCAGTCGGGCACACCTTTTTCTGGTCCGCCCTTAAGGCATGTCAAAAATCAAAAGTAGGATAGAAACTCCCACTCAAAAGTAGGCTGTCCTCTTCAAAATTCCGAACTCCCTAAGTTCTGTCACGGGTGCCACACCCCCCTCAAGAGTCAATCTCAACATTTCATCCCCAGCAGGAACATTTTTTCTGGTCGCGGTCAACTGTGCCCGTACCCCACAATTTAAAAAGTCAAGTGTGACTCCAAATGGCACGAGACTTCAAAGCAATATTTCATCAAACGGATTCACTAACGGATTCGCCAACAAGGGTTCACCAACGGACTCATCCAAGGGATTCACTAACGGATTCATCAAACGGATTCACTAACGGATTCGTCAACAAGGGTTCACCAACGGACTCATCCAACGGATTCACTAACGGATTCATCAAACGGATTCACCAACGGATTCGTCAACAAGGGTTCACCAACGGACTCATCCAAGGGATTCACTAACGGATTCATCAAACGGATTCACTAACGGATTCGTCAACAAGGGTTCACCAACGGACTCATCCAAGGGATTCACTAACGGATTCATCAAACGGATTCACTAACGGATTCGTCAACAAGGGTTCACCAACGGACTCATCCAAGGGATTCACTAACGGATTCGTCAACAAGGGTTCACCAACGGACTCATCCAAGGGATTCACTAACGGATTCATACGGATTTACTAACGGATTCGTCAACAAGGGTTCACCAACGGACTCATCCAAAGGGTTCACCAACGGACTCATCCAAGGGTTCACCAACGGACTCATCCAAAGGGTTCACCAACGGACTCATCCAAGGGATTCACTAACGGATTCATCAAACGGATTCACCAACGGATTCGTCAACAAGGGTTCACCAACGGACTCATCCAAGGGATTCACTAACGGATTCATCAAACGGATTCACTAACGGATTCGTCAACAATGGTTCACCAATGGACTCATCCAAGGGATTCACTAACGGATTCGTCAACAAGGGTTCACCAACGGACTCATCCAAGGGATTCACTAACGGATTCATACGGATTCACTAACGGATTCGTCAACAAGGGTTCACCAACGGACTCATCCAAAGGGTTCACCAACGGACTCATCCAAGGGATTCACAAACGGATTCACCAACGGATTCGTCAACAAGGGTTCACCAACGGACTCATCCAAGGGATTCACTAACGGATTCATCAAACGGATTCACCAACGGATTCGTCAACAAGGGTTCACCAACGGACTCATCCAAGGGATTCACTAACGGATTCATCAAACGGATTCACCAACGGATTCGTCAACAAGGGTTCACCAACGGACTCATCCAAGGGTTCACCAACGGACTCATCCAAGGGATTACTAACGGATTCGTCAACAAGGGTTCACCAACGGACTCATCCAAGGGTTCACCAACGGACTCACCCAAGGGATTCACTAACGGATTCGTCAACAAGGGTTCACCAACGGACTCATCCAAGGGATTCACTAACGGATTCATCAAAAGGTTCACTAACTGCCTCATTCAAAACATTCAGCCGGCAGGTTCACCTAACGGATCATGCCACCCCCTCTATCAATAAAAGCCGCTCACACAGGGAGTGCACCACTATCTCTCGCAATTTCAGATTCCTGCTTTCATCGAGTCATCGAGGTGATTTTTTCTTGGTGATGTCCTCGGCGGGTGTTTTTAACTTTCGTCGACGCGTTCTGCTTTGCAGTCCACATCGCCAAGGGGCTCTGTAGACACCCCGCCTTGGACCGCTCACCCCGATTGCACATTTGACTTTGTGTTTCTCCCCATTTTAAGTGTTTCTCGTTAGTTTCTGTCACTTCCGTTAAGTTCCTGACTGACTTCGTTAAGTCCAGGGACTAAACTGAATGACAGGGCTGACTTTCTAGTCCATTCTGTCAAAATTGCCTTCTCTGAGTCGCGCGCCTCCTACAGGAGGAGCCAGACGCGCGCGCCTCCCACCCCCAAAGCAGGAAGCGCGCGCCTCTGGGCGTTAGTTACAGATTTCTGGCCAGGATTCCCTCCCTTGCTCAATTTACAAGATTTTGCCCGGGAAGGATTTCTTGGTGACTGAGTTTTAGCACCAAAAACACCCCTCTTTCACCTATAAAAACCTCTCTTTACCCCCATTTTCAAGGACCGAAGATTGAACTTACAAAAACGATACCAAAATCACTTTCTAAAGGTTCTCCAAGGATCTCTTCAAGCAATATTTGAAGTTCTTCAAATTGTAGGTAAAAGTCCATCTTTTCCTTTCTTTTCCACTTCATCTCCTCTCTCTCTTTTTACTTTAATCAAATGTGCAATCACCCAAATCATTTTGGGACAAGACTCTAATGATCACCTCATCTCATTGAGGTTGGTTAAGGAGTTATCTCCTACATTCCAAATCCTATTTTAAATCCCCCCTTTTCATGACTTAAAGAAGAAGAAGAAGAACATTTTCATTCATGTAGATTTTGATCAAGCAAGACCAACGTAAGTTGGGCGAGATGGGTGTTTAGGTACTTCCCATCTCGTAATCTAACCCCCGAACCTCAAAACAAAGAATCTCTGTTTTCGTAATCAAACTTAGGCTACAATCAATAGGTTTTTCTTATGTTCCTCAAAACATAGGTGGCGACTCTAAAAAAAAGTTAGACATCCTAGGGTAATTCACTGCTCTAGCCAAGCCGTGGTTCCCCGGGGTATCTACACCTATCTGCAGCTATACCAAGTTTACATGGATGAGATGATTAGACAATTCCGAGAGGACACATTTCATTATCTCCCAAGAGACAGAAACAGATTCGTTGACGCACTCGCCACTCTGTCATCTCTGGTAGAAATCCCCGAAGGAAAGTCAGTCAAGCCCTTCAGAGTTGGCCGAAGAGAGAATCCTGCATATTGTTGTGAAATCCAGACTTAGTCAGAGGCAGTCAAAGGTCAATGGTATGTGCAGATTTACAAGTTACTTAAGCATGGGGAAACCTCCTTCGAAGAAGACGTTAAAGACAAGAGCCTACAAGCACTGAAGAGGCTGGCAGGATAGTTCGTACTGTTAGATGATGCCTTATATAAAAGGCATTATGACGGAATTCAACTCTTATGTGTGGGAAGCAAGAAATCCGAGACCATCATGGAAGAGGTCTATAACGGATTGTATGGTCCGCATATGAATGCAAGAATGCTCCGACAGAAGATCACTCACCTAGGTTATTACTGGATCACCATAGAAACAGACTACATCCAATGGGTCAGAAAGTGCCACAAATGCCAAGTGTGCTCCAACTTGAACCACATCCCTCCGCATGACCTCTATAGTATGTTGGGTATGCTTATCACTTAACCCTCATAGTTATGTTAGAATTGATTGATACCATCACCTAAGTTTATTTTAAGGACTTTAGGACCCTATGTAAGAAGTTTTATAACTTCAATTTTTAGCTAAGTCCTCTTTATAGACTAGGCTTAATGATTAGGGCTTTTACTTTGATTTTGAGGTCTCATGTGCAAATGTGTAAGTGTGATGTGCATGACTCACATGCGTAGCACCCATCTGCGCAACTCAATGTGCATGGTTTCCATGCGCGCGCAGATTTACCTTAGTCAATTTCTCTCATTTCCTGATCTCATATTCTAGAAGCTTGGAAAGCATCAAGCAACGCTTTTTGGAATGAGCCAAAGTGCTGATGTGTACATACGACAAAACAAGCACACTCAGCATACACGTAGATGGAGACGTGCCTCAGTCTGAAAATTTAAAATGAAGACAACTGTCATCCTTCTAGAAGAAGTTTGAATCTTGTCCTCTTTCTCCGTCTCTAACGGCTATAAATGACATCTGCGCACCAATCACATTGTGCCAGCTCATCGTCCTTGCTCAGAGCTTCAACGGCTAGTTTTTTGAAGCTCCATTATAAATAGCCTTGCTCATCCTCATTTCCAAGCTGCTTGTGTTTTTGCTTTCAGAGAAAAACTTTAAAGATTTGAAGATTGCTTGCTTATTTTCAGAATTCCTAAGAACAGTCTTCATACCTTCATACTTTACCAAGCCCAGATCCTAAAGTCTTGTAACACCAGAATATTTTGTGCTCTCCAGGATATGCTTGATATGCAAGCCAGTCAAAATGCTTGATATGCAAGTCAGTCAAAATATGGTTCAAGTGGAGTTGACCAAGAGTCTAGTGGATGCGCATAAGGAAATTCAAGACTTGATTTCATATACTCAGCTATCCCTTTCAAATCAGTTTGGCTCGCTTGAAAATGCTTTCAACAGAATTTCTAAAGACCTTCAAAGAGACAATGATTTGATGCGCAGTGGGATGAAGACTTATGTCAATCAGGCTGTTGAATACAATGCCAAGTTTCAGCAACTGAAGATTGATTTGATGAACAAATTCATGAGCCCGCAGAACGAGGTAAGGGAAGCGATGTCAAGAATCAACATAGATTAGAAGTGTAATCTTTTGTTTGCTGCGCATATGTAAGTTTTTGATGCGCATAGTTTTTTGCTTTTGATTTTTCTTCCATGTAAAAATTGTATTCTGTAACTCTTATATTTCAAGTTTTAATGAGAAGAATGCATAATTGCGTTTTCATAAAATCTTGTTCTATTCAAACCATTCGTTTGTGGAACAATGAATGCATTATTTAACTGAACTTCATGCGCATATTTATTACTGCTCATATTTCATTGCATGATGTTTAAACATTCAGTTTAAATGCATACTTAAACTTAAACTCATAATATTTTGTATGCGCTGAATGAAATTTCTGTCTTTCCCATATTGTAAGTTCATTTCTTTTAGATAGACTAGAAATCTATAATACTGGCTAGTGTGTATATTGACTTGAGACATGATTTACCATTTTCATTTTTATGGACATGTTATTACCAAGTACAATGAATTGCCCTTGTTATAGTAAGTAATGGCATCAATCATTTAGGGGGAGATTGTTGGGTATGCTTATTACTTAACCCTCCTAGTTATGTTATAATTGATTGATACCATCACCTAAGTTTATTTTAAGGACTTTAGGACCCTATGTAAGAAGTTTTATAACTTCAATTTTTAGCTAAGTCATCTTTATAGACTAGGCTTAGTGATTAGGGCTTTTACTTTGATTTTGAGGTCTCATGTGCAAATGTCTAAGTGTGATGCGCATGACTCACATGCACAGCACCCATCTGCGCAACTCAATGCGCATGGTTTCCATGCACGCGCAGATTTGCCTTAGTCAATTTCTCTCATTTCCTGATCTCATATTCTAGAAGCTTGGAAAGCGTCAAGTCAAGCTACGCTTTTTGGAATGAGCCAAAATGCTAATGTGTACATACAACAAAACAAGCACACTAAGCATACACGTAGATGGAGACATGCCTCAGTTTGAAAATTCAAAATGAAGACAACTGTCATCCTTCTAGAAGAAGTTTGAATCTTGTCCTCTTGCTCTATCTCCAACGGCTATAAAGGACACCTGCTCACCAATCACATTGTGCTAGCTCATCGTCCTTGCTCAGAGCTCCAATGGATAGTTTTCTGAAGCTCCACTATAAATAGCCTTACTCATCCTCATTTCCAAGCTGCTTGTGTTTTTGCTTTCAGAGAATTTGAAGATGTGAAGATTGCTTGCTCATTTCTAGAATTCCCAAGAACAGCCTTCATACCTTCATACTTTACCAAGCTCAGATCCTAAAGCCTTGTAACACTAGAATATCTTATGCTCTCCATCTCATAGATTTATAGAGCCCAGATTTCTGACACACACACACCTCTTGAAGTTTTGATCTCATCGATCATACTTCTTGAGATACACCGGTTTAGTCTAGGATTTCTTCTTTAAAGCATAGATTTAGATTTGAGTTTTGATTCTTGTAATCTTGTAAAAGCTACTCAATCTAATATAAAATCTCTTCGTTGGAAATCCAAGACTAACCATCTTGGTAGAGGACGTAGATCTTTTCCCGATTGAACCTCTCCAAATAGCTTGTCTTGTTATTGTGCTTTTCATTCTACATTTAATCTTTTCTGATATATTGCTTTGTTTGATCTATGTAGATTGTCTTGTACTGTTTGAATTGTGTTTGTCTGCTTTCTGCCTTAGTTCCATTTTTCGCCTCTCTTTAAGCCAAACTTAGCGCATGCGTTTTTACACTTCTGCGCATACACCTGCGCATAAGTGATTGCTTTAAGTTTCCGTTGTACATTTCACACTCTTGCTGCGCACTATACTTAGCCAAAATAAGAGCTGTGCGCATTTGCCATTAATTTGCAAAAGGGTTTGAAAAGAATGTTAAAATGCTATTCACCCCCCTTCTAGCATTTTTCATACCCTTGTTTCCCCTTTGGGACCAACATAGTATGACTACTCCTTGGCCATTCGCAACTTGGGGCATTGATATCATCGATAAAATCCATCCCGCCAGATGCAACGGTCATGAATTTGTATTAGTGGCTGTAGACTATTTCACCAAGTGGGTCGAGGCTCAATCTTACAAAGTGTTAAATTCCAAGAAGGTAGAACAATTTATCAAATAAAACATCATGTGCCGTTATGGTGTCGCAAATTTGATCATATCAGACAATGGTAGTCACTTCGAAGCAGAGACAACCCGCCTACTCGCCAAATTCAGAATAGAAAGGAAGAAGTCCTCCCCGTATTATCCGTAGACCAACGGAGCAGTCGAGGCAGCCAACAAGACTATCGAGCAGAGCATCAAAAAAATGGCCATAAGAGGAAGGGATTGGCCCGACAAGCTACCCTTGTAACTCTGGGGCTACAGAACGTCACTACGCACCTCCACCGGTGAGACACCTTATGCTCTTACATACGGTATGGAATCATTGCTCCCCATCGAGTTAGAAATACCGTCCTTAAGGGTATTGATCGAGAATCAAGTTAATGAAGTAGAATGGCTCCGCAGTCGCTATGACCAATTGGCTACCCTAGACGAAAGAAGGCTCAAAGGCATGGAACACATTAGAGCCTATCAAAGAAGGACCACAGAAGCCTTGAACAAGAAAGTGAAACCGGTGGACATTAAGGAAGGAGATTTGGTGCTTAAAGTACGCCTCCCGAACAAGTTCAACCCCTTGGGTAAATGGGCTCCGACATGGACTGGTCCTTATGTAGTACAAAAGATTTTCTCTGGAGGTGCAGTTAGAATGGCAGATTTGGATGGCAATCAATTCAAAGAACCAGTCAACATCAGTAAGCTCCGCCGCTACTACAACTGACCACCATCGTCCTCCTCCACAAGCGGTCCTCCTCCATCAGCGGCACTCTCCATCAAACGGTATTCTACAACAGCCGTCCCCATTGTAAAAATAAAATAAAAAAATTATTATATTTCTCTACTTTCCCCCTTTCTATCTTCCCTTTCTACAATAAAAAATGAACTACGGTGACCTGAGCCCTTAGCCCTACTTGTAAAAGGGGAACATAGACAGCCTTCAAAGGTGCGGTCTCAAAAATAAATAAAAATCCAAATATGGTTTGAGCAAATTCAATAAAGAAAACAATTTGTTTATAACTAAGGCAAAATCTCTATTTACACAAGTCATTACACGTTAACATTTATTTGATGTGTCTAAGCTCGAAAGAACCTGCAAATAAATAACCTGCTATGAAATTTAAATAGACAAAAATAAACTAAAACCTAAACTATGTGTCTGCAATGACTGTGGTTGGATACTCGGAGTCACTCCTCCTCCTCTTCTTCCTTTGGCTTCTTGTATCGTCGTCCGTATCTAGCCTGTCTAGTAGGATCCACAAATAAATCCTTCCTAAGCTGAGTCACCCCCTTTGGGCCTTCCTTCTTTCTTTTCCTCTCGAGAGGTCCTAGTTGAACCAACTCGGCCCCTACTTCACGTTGTATAGTCTCTTCCCTTCTCAAGCGTCTACTCGAGACATAGGGGATCACCACCCTACGTCTCAGTCATCTCAGAGTCTGTCTGAATCCCCCCAGGGTCGTCTGGTACCAGTCCAAGTATTCTCAAGACAGAAGTATGTCATAGGGTTGCTGTATGCAGAAAATGCTTGGCATATGAGCATAAGACCAACACCGCTCCAAAAGTACTACAACCCCGGTATTCATAGGGAGCATCCTAACGTTAACAATGCTGAAGTCTCATCCCATGAAGAAGGTATAATCTGAGGCATCCCGTACTGACGGCACACCCGCACTGCATAATAATAAGTGGTCTCATCAAAGGCAGGAACTCAAATCATGCAAAGCTCACCCTGAGCCCACCGTGCTCTGATGATCCCCCAATGAGGTACTATCCATTTAATCTGAGCCGTACCCATCTGCGCTAGAGATGTCACCCATTCAGACTGAGTCATCCCCGCAAATGGCTTCCTTATTCGCCTACCCTGACAAACCCAAGGTGACACTGGCCCAACAGGATCCTCCAACACTCGTAATCTCTCATGCAACCACAAACTTAGTAGTAGGGAACTCCCTCTGGTCATCGCAAGATCCCGAGGCCAACTCCCTAATACCGTGCAAAGTCTCCCCAAGCAAGCAAGGGAAAATACTGCGATTGGCCCGAGCCTGGTCCACCATATCAAGACAACCCATCGTAGCCACTCCTACATAAGGTGGAAATAGTACCAATGCAAATAGACAAAGTGCTAAACAATCCAAATCCGTGTCAGATTCCACCATGCTATTAATAAACCTGATGGGAAGCCCACAGATATCAACATCATTGTCAAAAAACAAGCTCTAGCCTCTTCAATGGAAATCCTCAGCAGTTGGGAAACCCAAATTTCTGGAGGGACTTGGTACTTCGGCATAGCTACCCTATCCGTTTCTCTCCCACCATATAGAGCCATAAAGTCTTCATAAGTTGGGGTGATTTCATTATAAGAAAAGTTGAAGACATGATTCTCATTCTCCCAGAACTTGGCAGCAGCATGCATCAGGTTCTCATCAGACTTAACTCTAAACAATGACCAGAGGCACTTGATCCCGAATCTCCTATCAAAGGATGCACGAGTTATCTTTGAAAGCTTCTGGACCCATATCTTCAATCTCTTGACAAAGTAGCTTTGCTTCTCCACAGAAATCATTGGGTGTCTCTCCATCAAAATAGCGCAGAAGGGTTGAAATCTAGAGCAAAAGGGGAGAAAACTGCTATCTGTCTCGTCTGTTTGCGCAGACTGCTATTAAATAGAGTTGGGAGTTCGAATCCTGATCTTACAAGGGAAATTCTGACAAAAAACGTGTTAGATCAGGGATTAGCCGTGAGGCCAGTCCATCCAGATAATTGGCCAGGCGGCCACATTCTTCAATACTGATAGAATGCGGACCTATTATTATCAAACACCAGAATGGACCCATTTCAGACATGTTGCAAGCCACAAGTCACAAAAGAGGTCCAATAAAGAGGCGGAATTACCCTACAATGTACATAATTCCTATTTCACACCTAGGGCTCATGCATTGTACTGAATGTAAAGACATGTAAATAAAATACTAATTAAATATCAATACATACAAAAGCAAATAAAAATATTGTACATAGATTATCTGTCTGTTTCCTCTCTCTCTCTCTCTCTCTCGCTCTAACCATGCAGGAAATAAAGGGACTACATCTAGTCCGAATTATCCTCAATGTCCACCTCCTCCTCCTCCTCATCATCATCATCGCGGCCCCGCTGCTGCATGTAATGGGACCCACTAGCTCCTGAGCCTCTGCCTCTCACTGATCTCCTACGAACACGAGATAAAGAAGAAGCCTCCATAGGCGATCTCTCCCTACGCTGCGGTGGCACCACATCCTCCTGACGGCAAGTGCAGGCAGCAGCCAAACTCCTGAACAACAGCTCAAAAATATTGCCCCTACGGACAGAGCGGATGTAAGCATCCCGAGTCACCTGGGACAGATAAGCACAATTATGATACAAGTCTGAAATGTGTGTGTGCAAGACATAAATCAAAGGATATCATACCGTAGCTCCAAGTGGAGGAAGCTGGGCCCCAGTAACCTCGTCGGCCTCAGTCGAAGTCAGATCAAAGTCCACCTCGGCACCGCCCCACTACATCCTAATACTGTCTGGGAACCGCGGCATATCCATGGCATATCTAGCCCCCTACTAGAACTAGCTGGGTAGCCACCCGCCTGTCTCCTCACCGCCACGTGTGGGATGACCAATACATGCTCCACATACCAAGCGTAATCAGCATCACTCTGGTAAAGATTAGCTGGAGTCCTCACAAAGTAATCGCCACTCGCTTGGAGCCTAGCAGGATACAGCATATACCTCGGTGGATCACTCGGGGCCCACACCATAGGGTGTCTACCATGCTGTCGGCAGACCCTCTCGCCAAGATACATGGCGTCCCCAGTCAACCCCACCAAGAAGCATCGGGAGGCAGTAAACTCCTGAGCCAGACCAACCCCTGCCAACACTAGATCCAACTAGGGAAAGAACTAAAAGTCCTTTTGCAGTGGACCACTCAACCTCGAAGTAAAAATCCCCAAATCAGGAGTCTTCCTGGCCTTGCCGCGGCCATTCAACCGGTTCCTCTTTTCCTAGAACCTTATAACCGGGACCTCCTTAACCACTTGCACACTAAAGGGAGCAATACAGAACAGCTCATAAACCCACAGCTGTGAAAAAGCAGGATTTCAGTCCAAACAATTCTAAATAAAAGACGGATATGGAATAAAGGAGTAAGCCAAAGACATACCACAAAGGCGAACTGAAAACAATCAAAAGATGAGGTACTATACCTCGAACAAACATCTATCGCCCAGTACGTCTCTGCTAGCCCAGCTCCACCCTAGGAAACCCAGCTTAGATGCTCTAAGTCAGCCAGAGCACCCAACAGAGAAAACCAACAAAATGTCCCTGTGCTCGGAAACAAATTCTGTGATAAGTTGTACCACAGGATGGCCCGCACCAAATAATCTGTGTCGCTGATGCCCTCAACAAAACTCCAAATAGCCCCATCCACCAAGGTCCTCAGATGACCCGCCTCAAAACCATTTCCCTTAACACCTCTACCCAACGGTATCCCTATCAGATCAACCTGATGGTTCGGGTCCTCGGATAAACTCTCATCAAAGGGCAGGGGTACATTAGTAAACTGCAGCCCGGTAATAGCAGCAAAATCAGTTGGAGTAATAGTAACCTCTACCCAACTAAAGTGGAACATGTGGGTGTGTGAATACGTGAGATAAAAATCAGGAGTCACCACGTTGTTTTATTTGTTGTTAAAACATTGAGAAAACCATTTATGAGAATAATAGGGTTCGGGGGTCAAATTACAACAAGAGAATAATATTAAAGTTATCACTCTTATTGCCCGACGAATCGGTCTTTCTATCAAGATCAATATGTGTGTGTGTGTTAGTGATTGAGACCAGATCCAAAGATTGCCTACATTCTTCTCATCATGAGAAGCTCAGGTCGGTGTAGTTCATTGATGAATTAGAATGGGGAGAGATGAAGCGGGATCATGCATATAGAGGGGGAAGATTAGGGTTAGAAGTAGTTCTTAGATCGTATTAGGGTTTTATGAAATCCTAGGATCATCATAGGCTATGGCATGTGCACATAAATAGGGATTACAATCCTAGATCTAGTATGTTACGCATGGATAAGTCTTAGATCTAGCATAATAATAAGAAGATCATGAAACATATGAATGAACATGCAAAACATGAAGATCGCTACCCTAAACATGGCATATATTATGAATCTAGACTAAGAACATGAAGAACGCATGAAGAACATATGAATATGGATGCATAAACATAATGAAAACATGCATAATATAGATCTATCCTAAGAACATAACAAGAACATAATAAGAAAAGTAAGAAGACTTACCTTGATCGGCAAGAACTATGATCGAAGCTTCTTGAAGATTCGAAGAGGCTTCGAGGGTGCCAGAAAGGCTTAAACTAAGAGTTTTCCCATCAGTTTTGATTGTAAAACTCGTAAAATGAATTGGTTATCGATCTCTGGAGCTGGAGGCACCTATTTATAAGAAATAGGAGTCGGGAGGAGTGGCCGCCTGGCCTGGGGAATAAGTGGCCGTGTGGCCACATAAGTGGCCGTGTGGCCACTCTTACCGGATTGCGTCGTTATCTAGATCTCAGTGAAATCTCATCGCTTTGTTCTTGGGATTAGGTCATTATCCTGATAGAATTCGACTTATAACTGATTTCGTCCAACTAGAACTCTGGAAAGCTGTCGGATAGGTCCCTGTCAGGTTATAATTGCCTAAAAGGTCCTCGGAGGCTCCTAAATATCTAAGAAGTCCTCTAACTTCAGATCGGGTACTAACAGTAGCCCCTCGGCGATGCTTCTTGCAAGGCATGGAGGGTTGTCAATTAAGAAAGAAACCGATCTGAAACATGAGTTCCAAATCGAGAGAGGAGAGAAAAGGTAAGGGTGACCAAGTTGGTCGAGCGACTGAACCTAAGTCAGGCTCCCTACGTATCCAAGTGGAACCAAGCCAATCGTAATTCGAGACCTACGGGGAAAGAAAGAAATGAGACATCGTCTTTTGCGGGGGATAGACAAACATCCGTCAAGCAATAAAGTCATGCGAACGCTACTAGGGTGAAAAGAAAAAGAAACGAAACCTCGTTGAGCAATAAAGTCATTGCAGACGGACTTTACAGAAACGAATCATCGTAGAACAGATAAAGTCGTTGCAGATGGATTTTACTTGGGGAAAGAGGAGATGTCATATGCACGGTTCGACAAGAAGTTTATAGAATCGAAAACAAAACGAGGGATGAATTTTAACTTACTATATAGTGTACATAATCGCATAATTTCTTGGTAATCCACGGTACTTTGAGAAGTGCATTTCCTCAGCATCGCAGAATCAGGTAACGCCGATTGTCTAGAGTTCGCACGGTGTTACACCAAATAACTTTCTCAAATAGGAAGGGTTTAAAGACGTTCCCGGCCTTCCACTATAATCTTCAGGGTTTAAGGATGTTCCCGACCTTTTAATTATAGGTTGATTTGATTATTAAATTTTTAGAAATTTTGAAGCCTTCCTAAGCTATTTTGGACATTATTAAGCCTTCCCAAACAATTTTGGACATTATTAAGCCTTCCCAGACAATTTGTTAATTTTGGTGGTTTACAAGGTCTTCCGGATGAATTCATTAAATTTTGGAAATTTACAGGGTCTTCCGGACCAATTCGGAAAATTACAAGGTCTTCCAGACCAATTTGGAAATTTACAAGGTCTTTCGGACCAATTTTGGAAATTTACAAGGTCTTCCGGACCAATTTGGAAATTTACAGGATCTTTCGGACCAATTTGGAAATTTACAGGGTCTTTCGGACCAATTTGATTTTCTCAATACGAAGGGCTTATGAATGATTCGACCTTCACTTATAATCTTTTGGGCTTATGGATGATCCTACCTCCAATTATAAATTGATTTGGTAATTTACAAGGTCTTCCGGACCAAATTGATTTTCTCAATACGAAGGGTTTATGAATGATTCGACCTTCACTTATAATCTTTTGGGTTTACGGAGTTTTCGACCTCCAATTATAAATTGTTTTGGTATTTTACGCGGTCTTCTGGACCAGATTTGGTTAATTTACGTGGTCTTCCAGACCCTTTTATTAAGCTTGGTAGTTTACGCGGTCTTCCGGACCGTGATTTGGTTAATTTACGCGGTCTTCCGGACCGGATTTGTTTAAGTTTGGTGATTTACGCGGTCTTCCGGACCGGATTTGGTTAATTTGCTTTGGTAAGATACCCTTTTGTTTTAAGCATTGTTAAGTTTGAGTGAAATTACCTATAGTCTAGGGTTTGAGCTTTGATTGTTTGAGTTTAGAGATGCTTTGGATGTGAATTTCTAGGGTTCAGGACCTTAATGGATTTAGTTGTATTTCATCCATAGTTTGGGGTTTAAGTGAATCTTATGTAGATTGCAAAGAGTTTTAATTTGTGGATTACCCAAGGTTTGGGGTTTATTTTTATTTTACTTTGATTGTAAATATTTGGATTATGAATTACCCAGGTTTGGGGTTTAAGTTAATTCTTGTTGATTTGTAAGAGTTGTGATTGTAAGTTACCCAAGTTCGGGGTTTTAAATATGTTAATATTAACCGTAGAGGGTTTTAATTGTGAATTGCTCTTGATTGTGAGTTATTTTGGAGTGAGGGACTTGATTGGAATTTACCTTGCATGGAGGGTTTGATTGTTGATTACTTCGAACGAGAAGGTTTGATTTGTTAATTACTTCGAACAAGAAGGTTTGATTGCAATTTACCCAAAGTTACGGGGTTTAGTTGTTAATTACCCAAGGTATGGGGTTTGGATTTGGATGGTGTTAGGTTGAGGTGCTTTGTTTGCAAATTACCCAAGATATGGGGTTTGAGTGAATTAAATGTAGAATACAAGGGACTTAGTTGTAAGTTGATTTAAGTGAGGGATTTGGCTGTAATTTACCTTGAATGAAGGGTTTGATTGTTAATTACTTCAAACGAGAAGGTTTGATTGTTAATTACTTCGAATTGAGAAGGTTTGATTGTTAATTACTTCGAATTGAGAAGGTTTGATTGTGAGTTACCCAAAGTTACGGGGTTTGGTTAATTGATTTTGTACTTAGGATTTAATGACCTTAAATTGGGGTTTTCATGAAAATTTGTAAATTTCGACCCAAGTTGATTGATTTATCTGTGGTATATATAATGTATCGATTTCGGTGGTTTTGCTAAAAAACGCAATTTTTGTGTTAAGTAATTCGTGGTCCGAAAATGTTGTAATCTTTGACCAATCTTTGACTTGGTCGACTTTGTTAGAAGTGCCTTTTGTGTTGTTTGACTTTTGTTAGAGTATAGGGATGTAATGTACATTAGTTTTTCGTTGAGAAAGCTTATTTTGGATGAAGTTATCTTTTTTGTCTGTTTAGTTATTGAAATGCTTCGGTCGGAGTTGACTTGTCTTGGATTTGACTTGTCCTAGGTAGACTAGGGTTTTGATTGTGAGATATTTATATACATTAGGATGCTTTGGGTTTCTCCTAGAGTAAAAAATACAGCAGTTCATATATGAGCATGCATCATGATGTAAATTGCTAGATTGATTGCATACTTTTGCTGTGTATACCTGTTTGTGCTTGCAGGTTGTATTGCCTCCCTTGAAGTCGAGGGGTTCTTGTAGCATTGTGCATAGCTTACGGGGGACGACTCCAAAGACTATTCATGGCTTGATTGTACTGATGGCGAGAGCGGGTACAACGTACGTCTAGGTGGCCTCAAGAGGTGGTATGAGGCGATGATGGTGGATCTCGAGGCCGGAGGCGGTGATGTAGAGGTGACTGCCCAAGCATTTACTTGGTATGGGTTATCACAGACCATTTTTGCTAATGCCGGCATGACAGGGATGACCCCACTGCTCGGATGTCTGGTGGACTTGGATGTAAGAGCTACAGGCTTGGCAAAGTTGTACCATTCCCTAGATCGGAGTTGTAGATCGCAGTCGTGCTTGAGGCGACGGGCCAGCGGAGGTTGTTGATTGGACATGGCAGAGATGCCCTCTACTTGATTGAGAGGGTAGGTCCCTAGGATGGAGTTGGTAGTGTCTACTTGGTTCCGGTGGATCCTCCGTGGTCCACGACTGATCTAGTGTCTCTGCATGACCGGGTTAGGTTGAGCGAGGGTTTTGATGCTAGACAATTTGTCGTAGAGGGAGCTTCGTATGACGACTTTATTGGGACGCGCCTTAGGGCTCACACGCTGTGATAGAGGAGACATTGCGGAGATGGGGCAGTGGTATGTTGAGTTGGTGACACCATGCCCAGCAGGTCCTACTTTTGGCAGGGTTTTTTGGAGTCCCTCTGTACGATCATATAGACGGTGATGATGACCCTCAGTGAGTGCAGCATGAGGAGAGTGAGATAGTTTTTTTTATTTAGGTGACTCCTTAGACTTATGAGGCTACGACATGCTGTGAGGCCGGTCTACGGTCTGTGATTCGGAGCTTGCACAGGAAGTTGGCGAAGAGTCTTCGCAAGGTGGTGGAGTATGGAAGTTCTCCCCCTTTTAGTGACGATGATGGTGCTCCAGGTGGATGTCCTCGGAAGAGGTCTTGAGGCGATGCTAGCGGATCGGCTTCTTAGTTTCTGCAGTTTGTTAGTGGTAGCATAGATAGTAGTATAGCATATATTTATGGATGACTGTATAAACCTTTATGTACTATGTAATATGTACATTATCATGCAGTACGTAGAGTAGCAAGTAGCATGTAGAGTATCGAGTAGCACGTAGAGTAGTAGGTAGCACGTAGATAGTATGTAAACAGTCTAGGAGCGCAAGGCCTAAGGGTATGGAGGGTATCCTAGTAAAGTTAATAAACTATTTGACTTCTATTGGTACGAGTTGCCTAAAGGATATTTAGGGCTTTTGACCTATGCAGGATCCAAGGGTATGCTAAGGTGTAGGACTGAGTCAGTTAGGATATCACGGGGATGAGATAAAAGACAATTTATAAATTGGTGGAGACCGAGTGTGCGGTTTTATAAATAATGTGTCGTGATAGACAACACTTTCGAAAATGTAACGACTTTATAAAGATGCCTTATAATTAATTACAGTTTAATTAATTCAAGTACTTGTCCTTTTTAAAGTTTGTTGATTAGGGTAGCCCTTCGGGTGAGTGAGATTTCATCGGGTCGCCGGTGATTTCGAGCAGTCAAGCAGTTGACCTAACTTGGTTTGGAGAAGCCCCGGTTTTAATGGGGGTATTGGAAAGAGGTCATCCATGTTGAGCTTCGATGGAGAGAGATGACTTTTCTGCGGGGAATGATCTTGTTGGAGCATTAAATACTCGGCCCGATTCCTGTTAGGGTAGCCCTAGTTTGGTGAGGGCATAAGGTGGGGAACTCTACCTCCTTTTAGACGCACCTTGTTTTTTCTCTAGACCGCCCTTGCGGGTTTTCAATATAGGTGGGTATATTCTTTTAGCGCCACTTTTTTTTTTTTTTTCAGTCGACTCGAAATAAAGAAAAAGACAGAATTGTACAGACGACTTGCAGGAGCCCTTTTGTTATAGTGAGAAAAGAGAGAGAGAGAGAGAGAATAAGAGAGGGAGTTCTTGCATTTAGACCTTACGGGAATTATGCGTATAAAAGGAAGGAAGCCCCTGCTTGACAGAAAGGAAGTGTATAGCTCTTTCCTAGATTGTAGAATAGAAGACTTGTCGAGACATTTGAAAATTGTTTTATTCAGAATTGTCCTTTGATTGCTCGAGAATGGACCTCGTTGATTAGTTACGTATCTTATGATAATGTTTTAGACAAGTAGTCTCGATGTAATTGTAGATACCCCGGGGGAACCACGGCTTGGCTAGAGCGGTGAATTATCCTAGGATGTCTAACTTGTTTTAGATTGTTTAGAGTCGCCACCTATGTTTTTAAAGGAACATAAGAAAAACCTAGAAATAGCCTAATTTATGTACAAAACCAGAGATTCGGGAGAGAAGGGTTCGGGGGTTAGGTGACGGAGTGGGAAGTACTTAAACACCCACTCCGCCCCGCTTACGCGGGTCTTGCTACTATTGGTGTTCTAATATTTACATGTCCTTCAATTAATTAAATAGAAATGTGCTAACAATTGTGATGAGAAGAAAAGGGGAAAATAAAGGGGAAATAAAATAGAATTGTTTTAATGATAAAGATTACATGTAACAAGTAATGTTAAAGAATTACATTAAGAGATGAAGAGAAATTAACATGGTGAATTAAAGTTAAGATTAAAATGTAGGGAGATAACCTTAACTCACTTCAATATATGAAGTAGTCATGTTGGTCATGTCCCATTAATGGGGATTGCATACTAGTAAGACTAGAATAAAAGAGAATAAAAGAAGAAGACTTGTACCTTTAGAAAGAAGACTTCAAACTTGAACTTGAAAATGATGTTGTTGTGTAGAGATTTGTGTAGAGTTTTGTTATGTAAAACTCTTGTTGCGAGAATTTGTGTATAATGTAGTTGGTGAATCAAGGTTGGAGTCCAAAGAGAAGTCCCAAAAGAAGTCCCTTTCCAAGGTAGAAGTTGATGGTTTTTATAGGTAAAAAAGAGAGGGAAATGATGGAGGGAAAAGATGATCATCCATGTGAAATGGAATTGACCAATCAAAAATAAGATAAATAAAATAATAAATAAAAGAAATAAAAGAAAATCAAATAAAATAAAATAAAAAGGAAATATTTTGTTTTAATGAAAAGGCTAGAAGTGTGGGATTGGGAGTTAATGAGAAAAGGGGGGATGAATGTGGATGAGAAAAGAGGTCTTTTGTGATCAAGAAAGAGATGTTGCAAATAAGAAAAGGGAGGGAAATAAGGTGCAATCCGTTACTGCCAAAATGGGAAGCGCGCGAGTCCAGCTTTTGGGGCGGGACGCGCGTGCGGCTCACTGACAGTGCCGGAAGCGCCCGCGGGTGAAAATGACAGAATGACAGAAATGACTCTAAAGTTAATTCTGTTATGCAGTTTAGTCCAAAACTAACGGAATCAGTTAGGAACTTAACCGAAGTAACAGAAATTAATGAAAATAAGTTAAATAAAAATACTTTGTATGCAATCGGGGTGAGAGGTCCAAGGCGGGGTGTCTACAGAGCCCCTTGGCGACGTGGATTGCAAAGCAAAACGAGTCGACGAAGGTAAGACAACCGCCGAGGACATCGACAAGAGAAAACAAAGACTCGATAAAGCAGGAATTTGAAATTACAAAGGATAGAAATGCGCTCCCTGTGTGAGCGACTTTTGCTGGAGTGTTGAATTGGAGCTCATGGGAGCTTGTCTCGATATGGACCGAGTTGTTGAGTTGGGGCTCATGGGAGCTTGTCTCGATATGGACCGAGTTGCCGACTTGGAGCTCGTGGGAGCTTGTCTCGATATGGACCGAGTTGCCGACTTGGATCTCATGGGAGCTTGTCTCGATATGGACCGAGTTGCCGACTTGGATCTCATGGGAGCTTGTCTCGATATGGACCGAGTTGCCGACTTGGAGCTCATGAGAGCTTATCTCGATATGGACCGAGTTGCCGACTTGGAGCTCATGGGAGCTTGTCTCGATATGGACCGGGTTTCCGACTTGGAGCTCATGGGAGCTTGTCTCGATATGGACCGAGTTGCCGACTTGAAGCTCATGGGAGCTTGTCTCGATATGGACCGAGTTGCCGACTTGGGGCTCATGGGAGCTTGCCTCGATATGGACCGAGTTGCCGACTTGGAGCTCATGGGAGCTTGTCTCGATATGGACCGAGTTGCCGACTTGGCGCTCATGGGAGCTTGTCTCGATATGGACCGAGTTGCCGACTTGGAGCCGCATCTGCTTATGTTGTTGACCTTGTGGGGTGTGGGCACGGTTGACTACTTTCTGGTGGGGATGAAGTGCCTTGAGTAGCGGATGCTGTTGACTTCGTGGTGGTACCTGTTATGTGTGTGCTTGACAGGTATACGTGTTCTTGCAAGAAGATGCATGAAGTGTGAAATGAAGAGAGAGAAATTGTGCTCTTGGTGTGATGGGATTTTGGAATACCCTTGCAATGAGAGAGAAGTAAGAATGTAGAGAGTGATCTTGTGTGCGGTGTGATTTTGAGGAAAGCATTGGATGTATTCATACCTTCGCTTACCATTGCCGCTTGAGTGGAGATGGATTCTTGATGTCCGCGGAGGATTCTTTGATGGAGAATGTCCATTCTTTAGATGTTGATGAGAGAATGCCCTTGATGTTGGGTTGGCGAGATGGTACTCTGGATGATGGGTTGGTCGTGCCAAAGGTTGCCTACGTATCCCTTGAAGGGAATCAGACCAGCGTAGTTCAAGGATGATGGGGAATGCTGGAGGAGAAGCTAGGACCAAAGCAAACTAAAGCACATACTTTTGCACATAGAATGAGAAAGAAAAAGAAAAATCTTTTTTTTTTTTTTTAGTTCGTGGGTGAACCATTTTAGCCATTGTGTGTTTGTAAAGCCAACCCAAGATCAAGTCATGCTCAGTCGAAGTCCGGATTGCCTCGCTTGAATTTTGTTGTCGCTGGTGTGCCCAACGAAGATTGATGTCTAGCCCCAAGAGATTTGTCGATTATGGGGCTTCAAAAGGCTTTTGATGCCGAGATGAGGGGTTGTTGATTGTAAAGCCCCTAGAATGTCTTTGATGCCAAATTTTTAGGGACTTGCATAGCTCCAAGATAAATCAGCTCTTGGCCCATTCGAGTAAATCGCCCTTCGTTGTTGTAGTGAGCAAGCCCCAAGAGGAGATCGTTGATGCCAAGCTTCGAGAGATTGCAAAGCCCCAAGTGTCGTGGGCTTGTAGATGGCGGGATGTGAAGACGTTTCATTGTAAGCCCCAAATTACCTCGTGATTGGCTCGGCATTGAGAACGGATGTACCGTTTGGTAGAATTCTTGATAGAGATCTCCTTCTTGATCTTTCTGGGGAGATGAATGGCCTCATTGTGGTCGATACCCAAATGGCTGAGGGCTTATGTCAAAGGATGCAGTAATGTCTTGCGGTGCCGTCGAGGTCGCGGAGGATAAGGTCTTGGCGTAATAAAGTCTCAAATGAGTATGCTTGCTTGACTCTTCTTGAGTTGAACTAATGACGGATATTCGGATGCAACTAGTGCTGTGGCCCAACTTTATCTGAGCTGCACCTTGTGCTTTTGATCTTGGAGAAGGGGGTACTGAATTGCAGAAACATTGGGATTGGCCGTGGCATTTCCCGCTATAACCCTGTTTTGATTAGAGTTTAGCATATTGAATCTTTTTCCTTTTCTCTAAGACTTCCTTCAAAATCTCGCTGTGAGTTCTAACAAAAATCATCAACTTTATTCATAACATCGGAGTCTTCATTTAAAACCAAGAGGCCTTTGACTTGAAGTGTTGAGAGACCCTTGAATCTTGATTGTTCTCATGGAGCCATAAGACTACTCCACATTGCACTTGCTCGAGTATTGTTGCCCAAAAGACTGTCGGTCGCGAAGCCCTAATATTGCCCTTTGCTCGGATTACTGTAATGCCGTAGCCCAAAAGATTGTAGATTGCGAAGCCCGTTGAGATCTTCGGTGCCGAATTGAGGAAGCTTCCAATGTTGCACATGACTTGGCTGGGGATACTGCTGGGGAGTTAATTGCTCTTTGCCGAGGGAGCCTTTAAGACTTGACCGTAGCCCCCTAGAGTGCCATCATTGATTGCGAGAAAGGTCCATCCTTGATTGGGGGAACGAGCATGGGCACACGCGACAAGAGGGCTTTTTGACATCCCTTTTGGGAGACTTTGAGGATAGTCTCACACATCTTTCTCGAACATAGCCTCTAGGGTGTATTGATTGTCAAGTGAAGCAAACGAAGTCCTTATCCTTGAGTCACATAGCCCCTAGGGCGTCACCATTTGTTGAGCAAAGCAAGAGTGACTCATCCTCGTGTGAGGGAATAAACATGAGAGGATATGGGAAGAGCTACTCCATTTCTCGGGAGCCTTTCGGCGTACTTTAGAAACACATACTTGAAGAAGCCTTGAAAACTGAGACACATGTTGTTGCTATTTGCTGCCCAAGCCAGTTGACTAGCTAGGGATTATTTGTGCAACCTCGTGCCCTTTTATGATGGGCTTGTTCTCGGATGGATCTTGGTTACCACGGGCCTTCTTTTCATGAACCAAAAAATGCACACTGCTGGAGAATGATGCCAATAACCCAAAACAACCTTTGATGGTGCCATATCTTGTCAAGCTTTTTGCAATCCCAAAGTTGACTCGGTGGGGAATTGACTTGCTGAGGAGATTCAATGTAGAACTTGTCTTCTTTAGAGGCCGGGGATCTCCATTTCTCTTTCCCTTCTCTCTCTCACTCTCTCATTTTTTTATTTTTTTTATGACGCACCCTGTTTTTTGCCTAGACCGCCCTTTCGGGGTTTCAATCTAGCGGGCATCTCTTTTGCGTCTTCATCATTCATTTTTTTTTTGACTCAATTGATGAGGAAGTGTGCATTGACTCTAGCTGAGGAGATAAGACATGTGATTTTGCGGTGGAGACCTTTTGTCACTAAAGATGAGTGACATTGACTCGACTAGGGAAGTGTCCCTAGTATTGACATGTATTTTTTTTTTTTATTGAATTGAATGACTCATGAAGGCAAGTAAGTCATTAAGAGAGAAGAGAAGGAAAGCCCCAATTTGATTGCAAGAAATTGGGAGTATGCAGAAAGAATAGAAGTCCTTAGACTCGACAAGGAACGCGAAATGATTTCAAATCTAATAAAGTTGTTCAATCTTTTTGGTGATTAATTCGTTGGCAAATGAATCGTACAAAGATGTCTTGACAAGTTCGAGATAAAGGCCGATCACCATAACGCGCTAGGGCTAAACATATCTTCTTTTTTGCATGAGACCGGACCCGAAGGTTGCCTACGTTCCTCCAGTGTAGAGGCTCAGGTCACCCTAGTTCTTGTGGATTCTCCATTCTTCGTGATGAATTGTTGCTTCGTAGCTTCGTCCTTTGTTGGTGGATGATGATGTTGATCTTCTTTGATTGAGGGGGATTTTTTTTTTTTTTTTTTTTTTTTTTTTTTTTTTTTTGTGCTCTAACTTTTGCCTAGGTTGATTTGATGGTTTCAACCTAGCGAGCTCTTTTTTTTTTTTTTTTTTTTTTTTTTTTTTTTAATCCCCCTTTGAAAACTTTGCTTGACTTCTTCATGATTGTTGCTCCACCTTGTTTGTCTTGGCTTCGTCGTTGATGTTGGCGTCGATGTTTAGCCCCTAGGCGTTCAAGTGATGGCCTTGCTCTAAAACTTGTTTAGACATTTTTTCATCATTTTGCCAAGAATTAGATCGAACAACTTGGAAGAGTGTATGAGGACAAGAACGACTTTTTATTTGATGACTCAATGGACTCGAACATAGGACGAGAGAAAACATTAATGCACACATTAGAGGACTTTTGACTCTTTTTTTTTTTTATCCTATTTCTAGGTAGAGAAAGAGAAACGGAGATTGTTGTCGTCATCCCCCATGTCGTTGTAGTCCTCATTGTCATTGTAGTCTTCCATGTCACTACATTCTTCCATGTCATTGCTTGGGAACCCTTTGTCGTTGAAGCTTGTGTCATAGGAGAACTCGGCCACTTCTCGGAGCAAATTTTCAATTCTAACCCCCGCATCATACATGCTTGAAAAATCAGAGTGAAAAGCCCCACTAAGATGAGTGCGGTAGTCCATTTTCAAACACTTCAAGAAGATGTCCATTTGTTCCTTCTTGGAAGGCCTATCAACCATCTCGGCTAGCTTTTCATTCCAACGGAGATAGAAGTCCCCAAATGATTCATCACCCATTTGCACGGTGCTCTCCAATTCCTTCTTGGTGGGGCGGAATATGGAGTTGCCTTGATATTGTGACTTGAAGGCAAGCATAGCGACATCCCAATTGAGGCGGGTGGAAAATGGAAGACCCATATACCAATCTTTTGCGACCCCCTCGAGAGTAAGCGGGAAGCATTGCGCCATTATTTGAGGAGACACTTTCTTTGGTAGCATGGCCCAAATGTAGGAGTCGACATGAGCGTCGGGACAAGAGGTGCCTTTGAACTTGCCAATATCGGGCATCTTGAAATTTTCGGGAAGAGCCTCCATTGTGTTTAGGAGGAGAGAAGCTTGATGAAGATCGGTGCTTGGGCTCTTGTGCAAATTTAGCCCACTAAGCTTTTGGTCAATGTAGGACATGAGAGTGTTGACCAAACCGGTATTGATGCCTTGGATCTTTCTTTCATTCGTGAGCCCCTTCAATTGGTCCTCGAGTTTGGATACTTCTCTTTTATGGGCCATTTCTATATGCTCGTAACGGGCTCGCCATAAATCATCCTTGCGGCGGACATTCTCGGCTAGTGTATCAACTTGCTCTTTCAATGCTTCCACCATGCGGAATAACCCTTCGTTGGACACGGGAATGCCGTTGTCGTTGCCGTTTGAAGCCATTGGACCTATTGGAAGAGCACGGTTGATCTTAGATTGGCCCCACAAACACCTTTTGAGTAATATGATTAAACCCACAAACAAGGAAAAAGACTCAACCACATAAAGAAAAACGACTCTTTTTTTTTATTTACAAAAGTCGGAAGGACGTGGTCCTTTTTGGGGTTTCTAGAAAAAATAGTGGAATCGTCACACTAGTATATAGACCTTCTCGCGGTCCCATATACTCATCGGATTCCACCACGCTTGTGAGACCTACATGTGTCGGGATTAAACTAAATTAATGTAGTAAATCATACATGCGGGGACGGATTTTTATTTTCGTCCAAAATAACCACTTTTGGGGACGGAGTTTTATTTCGTCCATTGCAACAAGTTGGCATGTATGATTTGAAGACATTAGTTTAGGGAAATCTCGGCACATGAAAAACCGACTTGGTCACGGAGTGTTAGACCCTAGACTAGAATTGTGTGGCTTGTGCTCGGCTTGAATATGAGGCTTAAAGGTCACCCCCGGCATGTAGTCATGAACTACGCCACGGGCTGAGGTTTACCGCTTCGAAAGAGCCAAGGTCGAGTGGAGCTTGAAACTTTCTAGGACGGGCCTCGACGGGTTTGGGGTTGGACTTGTGCGACTCGATAGTGAGCAGTTGATAAGAATATGTGCATGTATTGTGAGGTCTAACATGTGACAAAACATTTTTTTTTCAAAAGAAATAAAAAAAAAAAACAAATAAGCACATAATTACAACTTTCGAATCACCCGTGTGACCGATAAAAATAAACATAAAGTAAAAACTGTTTTGTGCAGGCCCGGTGCCCACACACTGTCAAAACCACTCTGTTCTGTGCACTGTTCTGTTTCTGGAAAATACCCAGAAGCGCGCGCCTCAGGGAAGTGAGTTGGGAAGCGCGCGCATTTCGCAATGAATATGGGAGGCGCGCGCATCTGGGTTACCTGTCAGAATGTTAGAAGAAACTGCGGACTCAGGGGATTGCCCTGGTCCCAAATTATGTAACTTTCCCCTGCAGAAACTTGTTAGCACAGAAATATGAAATTGAAGGACAAGAAGGAAGGCGGGCGATTCTGATAATAAGGGTCGGACGCGCGCGCTTTAGGCCTAGAAGGCCGGACGCGCGCGCTTCCTACCCTTTTTACCAGAATGCCCAAAAAATAGAAATTAGAACACCAAAAGTTAAGAACGCAAGTTTAACCCTCTAATACGTCCCCAGGAGAGTCGCCACTGTAGATACCCCGGGGGAACCACGGCTTGGCTAGAGCGGTGAATTATCCTAGGATGTCTAACTTGTTTTAGATTGTTTAGAGTCGCCACCTATGTTTTTAAAGGAACATAAGAAAAACCTAGAAATAGCCTAATTTATGTACAAAACCAGAGATTCGGGAGAGAAGGGTTCGGGGGTTAGGTGACGGAGTGGGAAGTACTTAAACACCCACTCCGCCCCGCTTACGCGGGTCTTGCTACTATTGGTGTTCTAATATTTACATGTCCTTCAATTAATTAAATAGAAATGTGCTAACAATTGTGATGAGAAGAAAAGGGGAAAATAAAGGGGAAATAAAATAGAATTGTTTTATTTATTTAATGATAAAGATTACATGTAACAAGTAATGTTAAAGAATTACATTAAGAGATGAAGAGAAATTAACATGGTGAATTAAAGTTAAGATTAAAATGTAGGGAGATAACCTTAACTAACTTCAATATATGAAGTAGTCATGTTGGTCATGTCCCATTAATGGGGATTGCATACTAGTAAGACTAGAATAAAAGAGAATAAAAGAAGAAGACTTGTACCTTTAGAAAGAAGACTTCAAACTTGGACTTGAAAATGATGTTGTTGTGTAGAGATTTGTGTAGAGTTTTGTTATGTAAAACTCTTGTTGGGAGAATTTGTGTATAATGTAGTTGGTGAATCAAGGTTGGAGTCCAAAGAGAAGTCCCAAAAGAAGTCCCTTTCCAAGGTAGAAGATGATGGTTTTTATAGGTAAAAAAGAGAGGGAAATGATGGAGGGAAAAGATGATCATCCATGTGAAATGGAATTGACCAATCAAAAATAAGATAAATAAAATAATAAATAAAAAAAATAAAAGAAATCAAATAAAATAAAATAAAAAGGAAATATTTTGTTTTAATGAAAAGGCTAGAAGTGTGGGATTGGGAGTTAATGAGAAAAGGGGGGATGAATGTGGATGAGAAAAGAGGTCTTTTGTGATCAAGAAAGAGATGTTGCAAATAAGAAAAGGGAGGGAAATAAGGTGCAATCCGTTACTGCCAAAATGGGAAGCGCGCGAGTCCAGCTTTTGGGGCGGGACGCGCGCGCGGCTCACTGACAGTGCCGGAAGCGCCCGCGGGTGAAAATGACAGAATGACAGAAATGACTCTAAAGTTAATTCTGTTATGCAGTTTAGTCTAAAACTAACGGAATCAGTTAGGAACTTAACCGAAGTAACAGAAATTAATGAAAATAAGTTAAATAAAAATACTTTGTATGCAATCGTGGTGAGAGGTCCAAGGCGGGGTGTCTACAGTAATAAACACCTTGATTAATCGAGAATAAGAAAAGAAATTATAGTGTATGGGGAAGCGAGAAAAGAATGAAAGTTGGCTCGAGGTGGGTTGTATATATTTTGTGGACCGGACCAGGAGGTTGCCTACTGTAAGTACCCCAATCTGAAAATGACCAAACTAGAGGAATTCTAGGCACCATTCAGGGACAAACTGATAGGCCAGGACCTCACTAGGATAAAATTTGAACACAGGGACTGTTCTGGAATTAAAAATTGGAAAAATCCAGAAGGTCGCCAACATGAGCCGTACGGCTAGTTTGGGCACTATCAGCCCCTATAAATTGAACCCCTTGCTGATCATTCCAGGGGGGAGGAGAAACGATTATTGTTAATGTTACTCTGCTAAAATTGCTCCAGAGAGTGTTTTGAGAGTGAAAGAGAAAGGAAGATTGGCCTAACTAAACATAGGTGAAGCCACCTTCTCCCCCATCCTTCTCTTCATCTTATCTCTTTTGTTTGTTCATATTATTGTTGTTCATCTCTTAATTCTTGCAAGTCTTGTCCATTCAAGCAACTTAATTTCATTGCAAGTCTTGTCCTTCAAGCACTTTAATCTTAATCTTATTGCAATTCTTGTCCTTCAAGCACTTTAATCTTAATCTTATTGCAAGTCTTGTCCTTCAAGCACTATATATATATATATTATTATACATTATAGTCCAAACCATGGATGATTCAAGGTGCCCTTCACACTTTGTGTGAAAGTGGTTCTATCCTAAGGATGATCATGGTTTGTTGAATTTCTTACTTATAACAAATCAATGATCTATTTTAATGAAAAAAAGGTACATGTTTTGGTTGATTATGTTGTTCATCGGTAGCAAGGATGGTCATTTGGATGATAAAGTTTCAATCTTTATCATCCAAACATTGATCTAGCTTCAAGATCCCCTTTGGGGTCATAAAGATCAAATCTTTATGTCAAATAATGTTGTCCCAAGGTTGTATTTGGCTTAAGGATCCACTCTTGTGGTGAAAGTCCAAATCTTTATGTTGATTTTGTTTTGATTTGGCAATGATAATCTTGTGGGATGATAAAACCTTAGTGTTTATCATCTTACCCTTTTGATTTAGCTTTGAAATCCCATTTTGGGTCATAAAGATTGAATCTTTATGCAATAATTTGGTCCTTAAGAGGTTAATAATGTATAAAAATGTCATCTTGATGATAAAGTTTCCATCTTTAATCATCAAATGGTCATTTTGTCTCATTTGGCCATGTTCATCACCTTTGTGTGATTTTCTCCAATGATTGCTTTGATCACACCTAAATACTTGTTTTGGGGTTCAATTGATGGTCATTAGGCATATGGATGATTTTGTTTAAGTTTCTTGTGTTGAAATAAAACTGGAATCAGAACTGTTTAAGTCCAGTTTCAGCAGAATGCTCTGTTTCTGTTTGAAACTGGACTGTTTCTGATAAATCTGTAAAAAAAACCTGGGACGGCCAAACAATCCGTACGGATGGTTTAAACCAGCCATACGGATAGTTTGGGCAGGGAGCACTTTTTTCTAGTTTTACCCCTTTTTGTTAAATTGATTGCAAAATAAACCTTCCTTGTTAAGTTTCTAACTGATTTCTGTTAAATGTCAGTTTCTCCCATTTTCAAACACACATACACACACTTGCACATTTTGGTCAACAAACACAAGGGAGACTCGGCTTTGTCCGAGGCGGCTTGGGTGACGTGAAACCCTTCCCAAGACGTAACCTGACCTCCGAACTAATAGAATCTCTAACCTTTCCATTTGTTGGGTTAAATAATTAACAAATGTGGCGACTCCGTTATGTTTTGCGTGTTAACTGTGTTTGGCGTTTCGCCCCCATACTCGTCGCGTTTCTGCGCGGGGCGGGATCCTTACAGTGGCGACTCCGCTGGGGAAAAGTTTGTTTCCGGACTTCTTTCTAGAAGATCCGGGGGCATTCTTGTGTGGGTCAAACTCCCGCCCCCGTTAGTTGACCTTGTGCATGCTTTTGTGTGTTTCATGTTTCTGTTTGAACTTTTTTGGGTGGATCTGTTCTGGAAATGTAATAAACTGGGGCTTGGTGATCAGAAGTTGGAAAAACTGGAAAAAATCTCAACCCTCTTGTCTTAGCCGTACGGCTACTTTGGGTAGGGGGTCAGAATGTTGCAATTTAACCATTTTGTGCAGGAAGCAACACTCTGAACACCCCCTTTGCTTCTGGTTGTCCAGGTTCCAAATTTACAGTCTTATTTGTTCACATTAACTCCTTTTCTTTGGCCAAAACTTGGTTCTTAAAGCTTGGTTATGCACAATCTTTTGGGAAAATAAAATAGGTTTTCAAAGCTTCATTGTGCATAACCCTTCTTGAAAAATTTCTTTGTTTTCAAAACCCTCTTTTTGTTGTGCACAACTTGATTTGTACAAATGGATTTCAAATGAATTGCTCTCCTTGTAAAAATGTTTGGTTTTCAAAAATTCTTGGTTGTGCACAATTGTTACATGTACAAAGTTTTGGTCCTCACTTGTTCATATTCTTTGATTGATTGCTTGTATAAATTGCTTATTCCATGCTTGTTCATACTTGTTCATATCTTGCTTATGCCATGCTCATCGTGTTGAAAAACAAAATAAAAATCTCTATTTTGACTCAAAAGGGGAATATAGAATTGACTTCACACAACGCGCACTTGACCTTGCACGTTCCAAATACCCTTTAAACCCGGGATGGATGCCAGATGCAGCTCGATTGGCGCTCTTGTTCACTTTGAGCGCGCACGGGTCCATTCCACCTCCCCTTCCGAGCCGAGTCAACCACACATGTCCGTGACACACAAATACCGTGACTTTGGTTGGTTTTTGGTCTAGTTCACGTTGCCATTGTCTTTAAGCACGTGTCCAAAGTCAATTGTGGCCAAGTTAATGCCCGGGTTACGACTCCTTGATGTAATGCAAGCGTAGCCTAACCCGCCTTTAACCCGTGTGTTAATGATGACCACAATTAACAAAGGTCATGTGCTAAAGATAGGATAACACCGTGTCGTTAAGCCCTAATAAACGAGTCATGTTAATCATCCTTAAGCTCATGGTCGAGGATTGAGACATCTCATTCAAAATGAGGTCATGTCGGGATATCGGTGCAGCCTTCAGAACAGTCTCGATCCCGACTGGGGCTTAATCATGATTAGGATGACCTGCACACCGGGAACCTTGCGATGCACTAGACCTTATGATCATTTCTTTCGATTGGTGGAAGCCGCTTGCCCTATAGGACCCTCACCCGGGATAGTCCGTCCTTGGGAGCGTGCAAGACAGGTGAAAAACGAGGGGCTTATAGGCGTAGTGATGGCCTCCCCTGATCCAGGATTTAGATTAGTCGCGAAAAAGAAGAGAAATCTTTTCCAACCATTTAGGGATAAAAACGCGTTTTAAGTAAACTTGAATGGTTTATTAATTGCGCAATGCGTGAATTTGCTCTGTTTTTGCTTCTTGTCTTTGACACATTGCATTCTCTTGCTAATAAGCGTCATTTCGTTAAGTCTTTGGATGGATCCATGTTATCCTCCAAGGCCTCCGTTAAGTCCCGTGAAGTCTTTGGACGGATCCATGTTATCCTCCAAGACCTCCGTTAAGTCCCGTTAAGTCTTTGGACGGATCCCTGTTATCCCCCAAGACCTCCGTCAAGACCTTAGGCGTTGTCCCCTAGGTCCCCGTTAAGATTCCCGTCAAAACCTTAGGCGTTGTCCCCTAGGTCCCCGTTAAGATTCCCGTCAAAACCTTAGGCGTTGTCCCCTAGGTCCCCGTTAAGATTCCCGTCAAAACCTTAGGCGTTGTCCCCTATGTCCCCTTTAAGATTCCCGTCAAGACCTTAGGCGTTGTCCCCTAGGTCCCCGTTAAGATTCCCGTCAAGACCCTAGGCGCGTTAAGATTCCCGTCAAGACCTTGGGCGTTGTCCCCGAGGTCCCCGTTATGATTCCCATCAAGACCTTGGGCGTTGTCCCCGAGGTCCCCGTTATGATTCCCGTCCAGACCCTAGGCGCTGTCCCCTAGGTCCCCGTTAAGATTCCTGTCAAAACCTTAGGCGTTGTCCCCTAGGTCCCCATTATGATTTCTACTAAACCCCTACGAATAGTCCCCTAGGAAGTCAAGTCTTGGAAGGATCCCCCTTTATCCTCCCAGAATGCCAGTCAAGTCTTTGAATGGATCCCGGTTGCCATCCAAGAAGTCTGTTACAACCTTGTAAGTAGACCCCCGTTTGAATCTCGAATGGATTTAAGATCCCATTTGATCCCGTCCACCTTTCATCCCAACGGTCATTCCCCATCAGTGGCATGAGAATTCGCCCAATGTTCACCCGAGCCTAAGTTGCATTCTTCCTCTTCCGCAGCAAGAATGAAGTGGAAAAGAGCACCGTGTCACCGCCTGTCCAGCGTTGAGTCTGGCAGTTCCTCAGTCGCTACAACACCACCACTCCGGTACCTCGGAATGACCAGCTCAGAGGAAAGCAGTTGGGGAAGTGATACCGCAGATGATCAGACCAGTCCAACCAAAGAAGAGTTGCTCCAAGCTTTAGAAGCCTCCAACGTTAAGGAAGAAATTACCAGGTTACACCACCAGAAAGCACGGGACCGATTTGTTGAGTCGATGAGACGGAAAGGTGTTGAGGTTTTGTTTCAGACAGATGGGTCCTTCATTGAAATTTCCGACCACGAGGAAGAGGTCGAAGTCACCCAACCTCCGAATTGCAACCAAACTCCACCCCCTAAACCTTGCAAAAACACCAAATCCCCTCATTCTCTATCCCAAAGCTTACCTCCCACTCAGGCTCACTACACCTCGCCTCACCCCAGATCCAACATCACCTTTGGGTTTCCCCCCATAAATCCCCAAATACAATACATTCAAAACACCCATGTCTCACCAATCACGCCGATCATGCCTCAACCATCACTCCCACGATATCCTCCTAATTATGCTCCCTCCCAGTTCGAGATATCCAATCAAATCCCAAGAACTCAGTCACCCTATGTGGATACTTAATCAAGCATTGGACTCCACGGAGACTCGTATCATTTCTACGGTCTGAGACCTTTTGGACCACAAGTTTATTGCATCCCTCCGATGTACATTCCTGTGAGCAACCGAGGTTGTGAGTATGCCTACGCCCATTCACTTCCACGGAGTCCTCATGGTTCACCACAGCCGGGTAACGTATTGGGAAAGAGATGGAAAATGAAATATAAGGAAACCCTTGCCTCGAGCGGCGGTAATTCTCGTCACCACCACATCTCAGCCAGGGATAAGGAAAGTCCAAACGCCAACCCAAACCCCATTTCATAAGACTTGAGGATTTCGGAATGCCCATAAGCAAGGTATTTGAGAGATTGGTTAAGCAAGGCCTCACGAATCCCCTTGTCAACTTTCAACCTAAGAACCCCGAGAAGTATCTTGATGAGTGCAAAAGATGCGCTTTCCACAATTACCATGGGCATAATACCGACGAGTGCCCTGTTGTGAAGCGTATCATTCTGGGTTTGATTAAGGAGGGAAAGCTTGAACCCCCTCACGCCTCCAACGCAGCCAACAGCCCGAGTGTCAACATGCTCAATCCTGCGACCTCTCCAAGGATCAATGAATGGAGTGATATCCTCCCCAGGGAGAAGGAGCCCGTGGTCGACGGAGTCACCAATCCCAAAGTAGGAGAGACAGTTTCAGGAAGATTGACAAATTCAGTATCCAAGATGGTGGTTCCCAACATCAGCAAAGTCAAAGGTGACGGAAAACGTTGGGGAAGGACCAGTGGCACAGGAAATGTCTGAAGGGACAAATACCCCAGATTGTGAAATTGATGTTGGGTTTCGATCAAACATGCGCAGCGGAAATTAGCATTTAAAATTTTTGAAACCCAAAGCCCATAGATCCGTTCATATGATTAAACCAAATACGACATGAGAATAAAGGAATAAACTAACCCTTGATGGCTATCAAATTCTCTTGGTCTTTGGTGGAGGTTTGAAGACTTGATCACGATCACAAAGCTTGAACACGAACTTTGAAGATGATGATTTTCACCCTCTAGCGGTATCCACACTTCGAACGAATATCAAAGGAGCTTCTTTGATCTTGGTTGCTAGACCAAATTGTGAAACACTTTTTCACAATCAAAAGAACTGTATGGAATTTATTTTGTGTATTATTTTGTTCCTCAACCAAGAATGTCTTGGAACAAAATAAACCCTCTCTCAAACTCTTTGAGACTCACAAAATCACTCGTCTTGATTGCTGGCCGAATTTGGTCTTTTATACACAAGTATGACCTATTCCAAATAGGAAACTTGTGTTAAAATCTGTCCAAAATTCGTTTCCTAATCAAATTAGGAATCTGCCACCCGACAGTACTGTGCGGCCGCCCAAAAGCCTTTGTGCGGTCGCACAACTATCTGAAGCAAAACTGGTACAAAACTGAGATAAGTGTGCGGCCGCCCAGTCCACACTGTGCGGTCGCCCACTTCTCAGAAAGTCCAGAATTTCCAAAATTCCAATGTAGTCCTTTTAAAGATTCGTTCTATTGTGTGTGACCCTCTAGGATTATACTAAGTTGGCAATGGGTTCAAACATGAAACCATAAGATATGATTAGGTTCTAGCAAACCGTCATACCTACCCAAATAGTATAACTAGATACAAGTTCGCATTCCTCTTAGAATATGTCATAATCCCTTTGTCCACGATGTCATTGAACACAAGTCATGGTCAAACAGTCAACTTGTTTTGTTCAATACTTTCTCGATTCCGAATATGTTGATAATTCAAATGCTATTGATCCAATCAATCCATTTGAGTCCGGCCGAACATTTCATCAACATCATTCCTACGAGTGGCCAAAGCTTGACATCTCTCCGAGGAGGAACAAATCCATTTAGCTTATTATTCTTCCCTACGTGAATCCGATTATGCCAATCATACCCTTTATAACTTCCCGGTTAAAGGTAGCGTTTGAATATGTCAAACATAATGTTCATCAAGTGGAAGACTATAATAACTTCATGTCTAAGGATTCAAATGACATAACTAATATGAGATATATGTTTGACATAGACCATGACATAAATCTCATAAAGCGGGTCATGTCCAGTACCTTGTTCCAAACAAGTACCCATAAATCTAACATGATCATCCCATGATCATTTAGCCTTTATACTAGTGCTTAATAAGTACTAGGGACGGAGATTATTATAAGTAAACATGAACAACAATAATAATCAAAACATCTCTTTATTGATATGGAAAAAATGATAACAATTACAACGTTTATTAAACGTGCCTAGGGCACCACTACTAACAATTGGTAGTGCCGTGGTTGCCGTAACAGAGGACGAAATTTCAAAACCCCTTTCATCAACCTCCCCTTAGGAAAAGTCAAAGTCATTGTTAGGATGTGTGATAAGTCTTTAGGAAAAGTCGGCTAAGATGTCTGTTAGGTTTAGTAAAAGTCTTGACTCCCCGGTTGATACTATGTGGTGACCATTCTGAGTCCATTGTCAGTTTTCTTAATAAAATTATTATTATTATCGCCTTGTAAAAAGTTTGCAAAAATGTGTGTGAGTCTTTCACTCAAAACAAAAGTGTGTCTTCAAAAAAAAAAAAAAAAATCTTAAAATACAAAGATCAAGTTTTTTTTTTAAAAGGCTAATCTGATAATGAAGCATTTTTCTCAAATCATGGTTATAATTTCACCTTGAGGTTTAATATGCTAAAAGTCCTTCGCGGTTCTGTCCATCGGAAACATCGACCAAGGAGCCCACACCTGAATTGGCGTCCAAGACAACCATCCACGTGAACAACAAGGGGAAGCCCGTGCCTCGGAAGCTCAAAGGCAGCTACATCAAATGGAAGTCTGTACCCTCGTCGAGTGTCATGCACAAAGGTTGCGTGCCTTGAAAGGAAATCACCAAAAGGAGATGGCCAGAGCAAACTCCCAACTCATGAGTAGTAGACGGATCCAGCAATTATAACACCAAGCCAAATGGAGACCTCGCGACATCTTTCCCGACGACATGGAACCCGAGTTCCCCGTAGAAGACATGGAATATGCCACTGACAACCCCTCCAACAATTGCGGAAGATAATGGATCATCGTGCTTCATGGGAGCCCATCCCTAAAAAAAATAAAATGAAAATGACTCTTCCAGCCTCGTAGGATCTAGACTTTCACCAAAAGTCCGTCCCGGACTGTGTATTTTTATTTTTACAAAGGTCCATACTTGGACATGTATGTATAAAGTTAACTAAATAAAAGAGTCATTTTCCTTCTCTTCTATCTAGACTTGAGACATTATTAGCAATATACACTTACTCTTGAAATTGTCTTGCTTGTTATTATCAATTGATTGCTACGTCCCTAAAATGATGAATTGACTTTTAAGCATACTAGTCAATGACGACCCATTAAGGAAGAATGGACCTAACACAAATGAAAAATGTTAAATGCAAACAATTAATCTTGATGTGAATAAATGTTGTGATCAATTGGCATGAAGAAACTGTTAATGGCAAGCCATCCCCGATACACATTCCCCGATACACAACCCGATACACCTTTCCGATGCAAATTCTGGATGCACATCAAAGACATCCCGAGACAATGAAAAGGCAAGGATGTTGTTGCTCAATCATCAAGATTCGACCGTGATCGCACATGTGCAACCGAGCAAGGGACTTCCCGGATCCTCAAAGTCAAAGCGAGGAGTGACGGACATTCTACCAAAGGGTTGCAGATGAGCCAATGTCCAAGATAACAAGTTGGGGCTAATGTTTCCCCCTCTCTCTCTCTCTCAAAAAAAAAAAAAAAAAGAAGAGAGAAAAGAAAGGGACAATGGGAAGAAGGAAAGGAAGTAAATATTGGCAAAGAGGGAGTCTACCTCAAAAGCTCACTAAGTTCAAAAGTCCACCTCAAAGAACATCCCGAGGGGTTCACCGCAAAGAGAAGCAATTTACATTAGCAAAGCAACAACATCCTTCAAAAGGACACTGACTTCAACAAAAGATGATCCACAGCCGAACTACGGCGACCTGAGCTCCTCAAACTGAGGGGAACGTAGGCAACCTTCGGGTCCGGTCACAGCATGAGAAAGAGCGATCAAACCATGGCTTTCCCAAAGTAGCCAAGCCTCTCCCCCACGGTCCCATCAATGACCAATTTACCAGACAAGGACTAATTCCCCATAAACCCCTTTTAATCTTGCCATTTATCTAATCTTAATCTTAATTGATCACAACATTTATACATGCTAAGGCTAATTGCTTGCTATAATCCTGACTTAATGACAAACATGGTCCATCCAAGCAATCATTTTGATAATTTTAACCAAGACAAATTTCAAATGTCTCGACAAGTCTTCTTCTCTACATCTTAGGAAAGAGATAAACACTTATGTTCTGTCAAGCAGGGGCTTCCGCCTATTTCATGATACAATTGAGGGACTCTCTCCCGCCTAAATAAATGCCCCTGCATGTTTTCTCCAAAAAACATCTTAAGTCCCTGTCCCATCGAGTCGGCTGGATCACTCATAAAAAAAGGCACCAAAAGAGTAGTCCGCTAGGTTGAAAACCCATAAGGGAGGACTAGGCAAAAGACAGGGTGTGCCATAAAAGACGCAAAAAAGTAGCCGGCTAGGTTTGAAAACCCGCAAGGGCGGTCTAGGCAAAATAAAGGGTGCGTCATAAAAAAGGGATGGGTTCCTAACCTCACTTCAAAGGTCATGTTGGGTCTACGCCAACGCCAAAGGTCGAAAGATGATATTGGGTCTACGCCAGCATCAAAGGTTGAAGGACGACATTGGGGCTACCTCCACACCAACGACCACAAGGGCATGGGGCTACCTCCATAAAGACATGGGGATACCGCCACAAAGACATGGGGCTACTTCCACAAATACATGGGGCTACCCCGACATCGATGACAATGAGGACATGGGGCTATGCCGCCTCCGACACCAATAAGGACATGGGGCTACCTCCAACATCAACAGCGAGAAGGACTTGGGGCTACCCCAATATCAATGGCAAAAGGGTTCTCTATACCCGATCACTGCTAAGAAATGGACAAAGCTCCAAGGGACTCTATGCATGACAAACCTCATGGTTAAGTTAAAATAAAAAAATTGATTAACATGCTTCGTTAAAAGATTTGCCTTTAGGAATAAGCATTTTTAAGCTTGCCCTTTTGGCCTCATTTATCAAAAAACAATGTTTCAAGAAAAATGCTTATGATCTTCTCTCAAAATGATTGGACTTTTTCATAATATGTCTAAAAGGTCACCCATAGGCTTCCCCTGGTGTCAAGAAAGTGTGTCGACCTTCCCGTAGAGTTGAGTTGACCAAAGTTCAAACTTTGACCAAAGAGGTCAAGTTAAAATTTTCCCGGTCAAACTCCCCAAAGATGGAGTTGACCCAAGTCAAGCCTTGACCCAGAATGGTCGTTTTAGGATAAAGTGTTTGTCCCCGACAGTCCAAAATGACGTAAGACCATCCTTGTTAGTCAACCATCTCATAGTTAGCGTTGACCAAACCTTTAGGATTGATCGAGTGAAAGTCAAATCCGCTGTTGTCACGCCGGTCCAAGTGGATGTAAGACCATCCTTGTTAGTCAACCATCTCATAGTTAGAGTTGACCAAACCATTAGGATTGACCATTGAGAGTCAAATCTGTTGTTTCCCCGGCAGTCCTTCATAAGTCCAGCCATTCAGTCAACCCTCTCCCATAGAGCCAAGTTGACCATGCCCCAGCAGTCCTTCGTAAGTCCAACCATTTAGTCAACCCTCTCCCATAGAGCCAAGTTGACCATGCACCGGCAGTCCTTCGTAAGTCCAGCCATTTAGTCAACCCTCTCCCATAGAGCTAAGTTGACCATACCCCGGCAGTCCTTCGTAAGTCCAGCCATTTAGTCAACCCTCTCTCATAGAGCCAAGTTGACCATGCCCCGGCAGTCTTTCGTAAGTCCATCCATTTAGTCAACCCTCTCCCATAGAGCCAAGTTGACCATGCCCCGGCAGTCCTTCGTAAGTCCTGCCATTTAGTCAACCCTCTCCCATAGAGCCAAGTTGACCATGCCCCGGCAGTCCTTTGTAAGTCCAGCCATTTAGTCAACCCTCTCCCATAGAGCCAAGTTGACCATGCACCGGCAGTCCTTCGTAAGTCCAGCCATTTAGTCAACCCTCTCCCATAGAGCCAAGTTGACCATGCACCGATAGTCCTTCGTAAGTCCATCCATTTAGTCAACCCTCTCCCATAGAGCCAAGTTGACCATGTCCCGGCAGTCCTTCGTAAGTCCAAACAGGTGTGAAAAAAACTGGCAGTCCTTCGTAAGTCCAAACAGGTGTGAAAAAAACCAGCAGTCCTTCGTAAGTCCAAACTGGTGTGAAAAGAACCGGCAGTCCTTCGTAAGTCCAAACTGGTGTGAAAAGAACCGGCAGTCCTTCGTAAGTCCAAACTGGTGTGAAAAGAACCGGCAGTCCAAAATGACGTATGACCATCCTTGTTAGTCAACCATCTCGTAGTTAATGTTAACCAAACCTTTAGGATTGACCAAGTGAAAGTCAAATCCATTGTTTTCTCGGCAGTCCAAAATGACGTAAGACCATCCTCGTTAGTCAACCATCTCGTAGTTAGTGTTGACCAAGCCCTTAGGATTGAGGCGCTAAGTTCCTCACCCGACCCTGAGTGGTCACCCTTAGGATTGAGGCGCTAAGTTCCTCACCCGACCTTTATGGTCACCCTTAGGATTAAGGCGCTAAGTTCCTCACTTGACCTTAAACAGTCACCGATAGGTTTGAGAAGCCTCAAAATCTCTCGCACCCGAACTACGTTAGGCTTGATTCCCCCGCAAAAGGGATACGTAGGAATCCTATACCTCTAGGTCCAGCCATGAAATCAAATCGGTCATAGCCGTCCTCCCATCAGATTGGGATGCTTTATTTATCGACAACCCCGCTTCTCCAAAGCAACGTTGCCGAGGGGCTCTGTAAGTACCCCAATCTGAAAATGACCAAACTAGAGGAATTCTAGGCACCATTCAGGGACAAACTGATAGGCCAGGACCTCACTAGGATAAATTTGAACACAGGGACTGTTTTGGAATTAAAAATTGGAAAAATCCAGAAGTTTGCCAATATGAGCCGTACGGCTAGTTTGGGCACTATTAGCCCCTATAAATTGAACCCCTTGCTGATCATTCTAGGGGGGAGAAACGATTATTGTTAATGTTACTCTGCTAAAATTGCTCCAGAGAGTGTTTTGAGAGTAAATGAGAAAAGAAGATTGGCCTAACTAAACATAGGTGAAGGCACCTTCTCCCCCATCCTTCTCTTCATCTTATCTCTTTTGTTTGTTCATATTATTGTTGTTCATCTCTTAATTCTTGCAAGTCTTGTCCATTCAAGCAACTTAATTTCATTACAAGTCTTGTCCTTCAAGGACTTTAATCTTAATCTTATTGCAAGTCTTGTCCTTCAAGCACTATATATATATATATATATATATAAATATATATATATATATATATATATATATATAAATATATATATATCTATATATATATATATATATATATATATATATATATATATATTGTTATACATTATGGTCCAAACCATGGATGATTCAAGGTACCCTTCACACTTTGTGTGAAAGTTGTTCTAACCTAAGGATGATCATGGTTTGTTGAATTTCTCACTTATAACAAATCAATGATCTATTTTAATGAAAAAAAGGTACATGTTTTGGTTGATTATGTTGTTCATCGGTAGCAAGGATGGTCATTTGGATGATAAAGTTTCAATCTTTATCATCCAAACATTGATCTAGCTTAAAGATCCCCTTTGGGGTCATAAAGATCAAATCTTTATGTCAAATAATGTTGTCCCAAGGTTGTATTTGGCTTAAGGATCCACTCTTGTGGTGAAAGTCCAAATCTTTATGTTGATTTTGTTTTGATTTGGCAATGATAATCTTGTGGGATGATAAAACCTTAGTGTTTATCATCTTACCCTTTTGATTTAGCTTTGAAATCCCGATTTGGGTCATAAAGATTGAATCTTTATGCAATAATTTGGTCCCTAAGAGGTTAATAATGTATAAAAATGTCATCTTGATGATAAAGTTTCCATCTTTAATCATCAAATGGTCATTTTGTCTCATTTGGCGATGTTCATCACCTTTGTGTGATTTTCTCCAATGATTGCTTTGATCACACCTAAATACTTGTTTTGGGGTTCAATTGATGGTCATTAGGCATATGGATGGTTTTGTTTAAGTTTGTTGTGTTGAAATAAAACTGGAATCAGAACTGTTTAAGTCCAGTTTCAGCAGAATGCTCTGTTTCTATTTGAAACTAGACTGTTTCTGATAAATCTGTAAAAAAAACCTGGGACGGCCAAACAAGCCGTACGGATGGTTTAAACCAGCCATACGGCTAGTTTGGGCAGGGAGCACTTTTTTCCAGTTTTACCCCTTTTTGTTAAATTGATTGCAAAATAAACCTTCCTTGTTAAGTTTCTAACTGATTTCTGTTAAAAGCCAGTTTCTCCCATTTTTAAACACACATACACACTTGCACATTTTGGTCAACAAACACAAGGGAGACTCGGATTTTTCCGAGGCGGCTTGGGTGATGTGAAACTCTTCCCAAGACGTAACCTGACCTCCGAACTAATAGAATCTCTAACCTTTCTATTTGTTGGGTTAAATAATTAACAAATGTGGCGACTCCATTATGTTTTGCGTGTTAACTGTGTTTGGCGTTTCGCCCCCATACTCATCGCGTTTCCGTGTGGGGCGGGATCCTTACACCTACGTTCCTCTTAGTGTGAGAGGCTCAGGTCCGCGTAGTTCGAGGATGATCCGGTTTAATGATGATATCGGTATTGTGTGCTGGTTACTCCGTTGCTACTTGTTGCTTTGGATTGCTGCCGTCGAGTTGAGTTGAACTCCTGTGAAAAAGAAGAAAAATAGAAAATAAGAAGTGAAAAGAAAGCGGGGCTTTTACTCTTCCTATGATGATAGCCCCTTCTGTTTTTCTTTGTTTTGATTTATTTATTATTATTATTTTTGTGCACACCCTTATTTTTTGCCTAGGCCGCCCTTGCGGGTTTCGACCTAGCGGGCTTCTTTTTTGTGCAATTTGCTCTAATTTTTGCCTAAGCCGCCCGTTGTGGGTTTCGACCTAGCGAGCTTTTTTTTTATATACATTTACATATTGGAACGTGGGGAAGATGAGCCCCTAGTTCGCTTTCGCATTTAGGAGGTAGAAGTCGTGGAGGGAGTTTGACTAACCCCTTGCATTTCGTTGACATCATCGAGGAGGACAGACAGCCCCAGTGCGTCTCTATGTCGGGAAAGGATAGCCTTCGTGATTGTGCGGGCACTTCTCCGATAGTGAGCAACTCTATCGTCATCGCTTTTTTCATGGGAAGATGGAAATGTATATGAAGAGTATTTAGTGGGTGCACACAGCGGGTGTACACGAGGAGAATATATGGGGGGTGCACACAGTGGGTGTACACGAGGGATATATATGGAGGGTGCACACAGTGGGTGTACACGAGGGATATATATAGAGGGTGCACACAGTGGATGTACACGAGGAGTGTATATAGAGGGTGCACATAGTGGGTGTACACGAGGAGAGTATATATGAAGAGTGCACACAATGGGCATACACGAGGAGTATGTATGGAGGGTGCACACAGTGGGTGTACACGAGGATGGTATATGTATGAGGGTATGTTTGTGGGCGAGGTTTTTGCTTCGATGGCACGCTTTCGACCTTCGATTCACCTTCTTGTTGATTTGAGAGTCGCCACCATGTTATTGTCGGAACACGGACCGAGATGTCTGGATTCGGGGGTTAAGTTATGAATTGGGAAGGTCAAGGAGCACCCAATTCACCCAATCTAGGATTAGTCTTGCTAAGAAATCATCATCATCGTTTCAAAATCATGCATTCGTGTACCAAAAGATAAAAACAAACAAATAAATAAAGACTTGTTTATTTGGGATGTCGGATCATGTGCTTCGAGACCATCTCCATGGGTTGGAGAGGCTCTAGGCTGACCCTTTAATGGAATCACACTACTTCAAACACAAAGAAGGAGATGAGAAGATAGAAAAGCAAAGATTTACCTAAGCGTTTTCTTCAAGAATCCTATGGATGGCCTTGACTAGAGGCCTTGATCCTCCAAATTTCGTGGGTATCAGAGAGGGGCTGATTAGAAGAACTTCTTTGGTCAGATTTTGAGTGGTTGTTTGCTGAATATAGAGTCTACCCTTTTTCTGGTTCAAGAACCTTATATTTATAGGAGATTTTGACCTAGGGTTTTGGCCAAGAAGGTAAGTTGAAGTGGGAATCAATGAGTTGATCTCCACAGAGGAATTTTTGGACTCTAGGATCGGCCATTAGGTTTTCCCGGATTGCATGAGTGTTTGCCAAGAAAAGGGGTTAAGATCAACAAGGAAACTGACCAAAAACCCGACTGTCGAGGGGGATACCTCGTACGAGACATCAATGTCTCGTACGAGGCATCTAAGTGCTGGAATCACTTATTTGCCCTCTACGATAGTTTTAATGTTCAGTTTGGCCCCTAACTAACGGAGTCAGTCAGAAACTTAACGAAACATGTCCAACTTAATGAGTTTTGACCCAAATCAAAGGCGAGACACAGAAGTAGTGTGATTATAAATGAATGTCCAAAATGGGGTGTCTACAGAGCCCCTCGGCGACGATACTTATGGATGAAGTACCGTCGTCGATAGAAAAGACACCATTTTGAACTAGGGGTATGGTCGTGCTAAAAAGCTGCTTACGTATTCCTTGGAAGGAAATCAGACCAAACGTAGTTCGACTCCGAAAATACGCAAAAACTGAGGTTCAAGGTATTTTGAAAATCTTTTTTTTTTGAAAGCAAAACTTGTGATAAGTAAAGCTTAGAGTTTAGAGAGTACCTATACTAAGGAATCAATAGCCTTGACCCAATTCTGAATATACTCCTTTTTACTGATGACGAACCATCTCCAGTTGCAATCCATACTGAGGAAATCAATCTCTTTGACACCAATTCTGAATATGCCCTGTTGTTGATGACGAACCGCCTTCGATTTTGGAGACGCCAGTTACCTGGACCTTGCTTCTCCTTCCTAACGAGTTTGTCCCTTATATTGGAAAATGTGAATCCTATGTTATTAACGTACGTCTTGATAACAATTATCAGACTCTGGGTTTGGAGACGCCAATTACTCGGACCTCGCTTCTCCTTTCAACGCGACTGCCTTTCCGTTGAAAATGTGAATCCTATACCATTAACTTACGTCTTGATGACAATTATGGGACTCTAAATGGTGGGATCCTATGTTGTTAACTTACGTCTTGACAACAATCGTGAGATACCCGGATGTGGAGACGCCAATTACTCAGACCTTGCTTCTCCTTCTGACGCGACTGCCTTTCCGCCAGAAAAGTGAATCCTATGCCATTAACTTACGTCTTGATGACAATTATGGGACTCCAAATGGTTGGATCCTGTGTTGCTAACTTACGTCTTGATAACAGTCGTGGGATACCCGGTTGTAAATCCTGTGCCATTAGCTTACACCTTGATGACAGTCGTGGGATAACTGATTGCAAATCCTGTGCCATTAGCTTACACCTTGATGACAGTTGTGGGATTCAAAGTTTGCTGATGCAGATTCTTGTTGCTCACCCATGATCTTGGATGCGCGGTGAGGATAAATTCGTACTGAGAAACAACTTTGCTTGTTCCAATTCTGAAAAATATCCATTTGTTGATGACTCAATGTTCCATCTTGAACCGGGTTCAGATTCGACCTCTTGGTCTAAAGCAGGGCTTTTTCTGACCTTTCTGTTAAAAGCAGTGATTTTCTGGAATTTCTCAAGAAAACATGGTTTTTTGAGACTTTTCTGGATGTTGGTCCCAAAGGGGCAACAAGGGTATGAAAAATGCTAGAGGGGGGGGGGGTGGGGTGAATAGCGTTTTAAAATTCTTTTCAAACCCTTTTGCAAATCAATGGCTTATGCGCACAGTTCTCAAATAAGCTAAGTATAGCGCGCAGTGAGAGTGTGAAATGCACAGCGGAAGTTTAAGCAGCTACTGCGCAGGAAAAGTCTGCGCAGAGATAAAAACGCACGCGCTAAGTTTTGGCTTAAAGTGTTGGATAAAAAGGATTCTAAGGCAATAAGCAATAACAAGCACAGCAGCAAAGTATAGCAATCTGAAAGATCAAACAAAGCAGTAATTCAGAAATGATTGAGCAGGAAGTAAATAGCGAGAATAATGAACAAGCTATTTGGAGAGGTTCGATCAATGAAAGATCTACGTCCTCTACCAAGATGGTTAGTCTTGGATTTTCTAAAGGAGATCTTATTATATTAGAGAGTTACAAGATACAACAATGAAGAACAAACTATCTCAAAGATCTATAATCTATGAAGAGCAAATCCTAGACTAAACCGGTCTATCTCAAGAAGTATGATTGAAAAGATCAAAGCTTCAAGAGGTGAGTGTGTGTTCAGAAATTCTGGGCTCTATGAATCTATGAGATGAAGAGCACGAAGAATTCTGGTGATATAAGGCTTAGGATCTGGGCTTGGAGTTTGAAGGTATGAAGGTTGAAGGTTGATCTTGAATCTGGGAATATAAGCAGTAATCTTCAGAACTTCAGTGATACTTATGAAAGCACAAACTCTAGCTACTTGGAAATGAAGATGAGCTGGCTATTTATAGAAGAGAGCTTAAGACTAGCCATTGGAGCTTTGAGCAAGGACGATGAGCTGGCACGATATGATTGGTATGCAGGTGTCCTTTATAGCCGTTGGGGCTCTGATCAAAGAAGCTGACCTGGTACAATATGATTGGTGCGCAGGTGATTTAGAGCCGTTGGAGACTGAGCATGAAGACCAAATTCAAAAGCTTCTTCTAGAAGGTTGACAGCTGTCTTCATTTGAAATATTTCTCTTGAGCGAGTCTCCACCGTTGGATCTGCTGAGTGTGCTTGCTTTGTCGATTATGCACACCTCAGCATTTTTAATAAGCGTGCATCTTCTAAGCGCTTTCCAAGTTAGGTGATCTGAATGCATTGAAAACTGAGCAAGATATAATGCTGCGCAGGAGAGACCTGCGCAGTGGTGTATTGCGCAGAGAAGTCCTGCCCAGTGACCACAGTCTTGCTTAGATCTTCATTCTTTTTTGCTCCAAGTCCTATATTCTAAGCCTATACTATAAAATGGACTTAGCTAAAAAATTGAAGTCATAAGACTTCTTACATAGGGTCCTAAAGTCCATAGAATATTTTTAGGTGATGGTATCAATCAATTCTAACAAAATTAGGAGGGTTAAGAGATAAGTATACCCAACAATCTCCCCCTAAATGATTGATGCCATTACCTAATATAACAAAGGCAATCCATTGTACTTGATAATAACATGTCCATAAAAATGAAAATGGTAAATCATGCCTCAAGTCAATGCACACACTAGCCTATGCTATAGATTTCTAGTATATCCAAAAGATTAACTTACAGTATGGGAAAGACAGAAATAACATGCAGCGCATACAAATGATATGAGTTTTAGTTTAAGTATGCGTTTAAACTGAATGTTTAAACATTATGCGTAGAAAATGTGAGCAGATAATATGCACGTGGTGATATAAACATTCATTGTTCCATAAACTAATAGTTTGAATTGAACAAGGTTTTGGAAACTAATGATGCGATTTTTCTCATTAAAACTTGGACTGTTAAGAGTTGAGAATTACAAGTTTAAATAAGAAAAAAATACAAAATGCGCAAAAAAAGGAATATACCTTGCGCAAAAGCAAAAAAATAAAATAAAATTACATAGAGCCTAATCTATGTTGATCCGGTGCAGGGCTTCGCGCAGCTCATTCTGCAGGCTGTTGAACTTGTTCATAAGCTCAACTTTGAGCGCTTGAAACTTTTCTTTGAACGCAACAGCTTCTTCAACATAAACTGTGATTCCTCTGTGCACATCCCTGTTGTCTGCTTGCAGTTCTCGGAAGTTTGCTGCGTAGGCCATCTGATGCCCAGACATCTGGTTGAAATATGACTGCTCAGCAGCATTGATGGTATCGATGATGGTGGCCTGCGTAGCTTCAAGGCGAGTGTCGGTGTGGAGGCGCTGGGTGTTCACGCTGGCTTGAATGTCAAACATTGCTTGATCCATCCTTGCGTTGAACCCATCAGCAAAGTCCGTCATAGATTGAGTTATGCACTCCCTGACACCTTCCATGTTGAGCACACTAGCTTGCGCAGGTCCACCTTACGCAATCTTCTCTTCTAGCTGCGCTTCCAAGCTGGCAAACCCCTCATATAATCCATCTGCTAAGTTCTTGCGCAGCTTCCTCAGAATTTCCTTGAACCCATCATCAATAGCTTCATAGGTGCACACATTTTCAAGCATCCCAGCTATTAACTTAAGTGAGTCCAGGACCATTTTATCTAAGTCATCAGGGACTCGCTGCGCAGAGGGGCCGGCAGAGAGACTTGCCGCAGAGAGACTTGCCTTTGATGCATTCTCCCCCTTAATGGCAGCAATCTCCGATCGCTGCGCATCAAGTTGATCTTGAATAGCGGTTTGCGCAGTGATGAGTTGAGCCATCTGAGACTGCGCAGCAACTTGATTCACTTGAATGGAATTCAAGGCTTGTAAGATCTGGCGCAGCTCATTGGAGGAGGAGAGAGACGAGGTAGACACCGCAGGAACCGTTGAGGTGGCAGGAGGCGGTTGCTCTGTTGTCTTGGGAGGAGAGGTTTTGGAGATTGGATCAAGAGGGGACTGGCGCGGAGGAGACAGATGCACAGGAGATCTATGCGCAGAAGAATGTTCACTGCTTTCAGAGGCAGTGGCACCATCCTTAGTAGAATCTTCTGGGATAGGATCAGCAGCAGGAGGAGGCGCTGGAATCTCAGGCGCAACAAAGTCAGGTTGACCAGTGGGCACAGGAGTGGGCTCAGGAGGAGCTGCGTCATCACCACTAACAATCTGATCCACTTCATCAGCATCATCCTTCTCAGCCTCAGGCTCAATGTCCATGCCTTCATCCAGAATAGAGGTAACCCTGTGAGTATGGCCAACAGGGATATTAACGCGCTGAAATGCACTGGATGTTGGTTCCCGAGGAGAGCTTGGAGGAGAAGGAGTATGGCGCTTTTTGGAGCCCTTGGCACTACTACGCACCTTCTGCTTGCGCCGAGGAGAAGAAAGAGGGGCATCAGCAGGAGGCACGGGCGCAACAGGGTCTTATGCAGCTGGGGCCTTGGGATGAGTCTCCCCCTGAATCTCAGCATATTCAGAGTCACCAGTGTGATCCATGTGTGACTCAGAGTCATGTGTAGGAGGAATACGTTGGAGGGCACCCTTGGCAGTCTTGGTCTTCTTCGGGGAGGGCGCAGGCGCATCAGCCTTGCGCTTCTTGGAGGGAGGATTTGGAGCTGCAGGGGCAGGCTCTCTGATCTTAATGCCTGCGGTAGATTGGAAGTTGGGAACATCCTTGTGCTTCTTGGACTTGGGCTCAGCAATGCCCTTGCCCTTGCGCCTGGAGGCTTCATCAGCCATTTCCTGCGCAGCACTTTGGCCTTCTGTGCCCTTAGCCTTGCCTTCCTTGGGTAACTTTCCCAACCAAGGTTCCCTGTTGGGATCATCATCTGATCTCCAGATTCTGTAGTAGTCCGCATCGTCAATCTCATCGCGCATCAGATGAAGCTGTGCTCGAGAATAAAACTTTGAAGCACAGGACTGCTTCAGAATGAGCTTCTTCCTTACAAAGTCATTTAATTCAGTGTATTGGAGCAGGAGCTTGGATAACAGGCGACAGTGCGTCCGATACTTAGGTTTTGACGCGTTGAGGCGCGTATCATAGCTCGTCATTGCCTTGGTGATCTCATTCCAGATGATCTGGGGCCAATCCAGCCTTTCCTTCAAGTAGATGGCGCAGCAATATTCCCATTGCTTGGAAATAAAGTTCCCCTTATTCCCATTCTTGCTGTTCAGGGAATCGCCAATCAAGGTGCACAGGTGATACATCACCTCACCAAATTCTTTGCGATCATCCACAGACCATCGCTTGACAAGAGTGGGCTCGCCAACTAACTTCATAGCCAATCTGTCTTGCCGCGCAGTATCAAAAGACTCTGGCGCATCCCCGATATCGAAGTCGCAAAGCCTGCGGATGTGGTTAGGGTGTACCAAGATTTTGCAATTCTGCACCACCGCCATAATGATCTCAGTGCTCTCACCCTTGTGCTTGGCAGGAACAACACGCGCAGTCTCGAAGAACTCATCAACAAGAGAAGGCACGTAGAATGGCTGATCCAAAGTGAAGAGAGGAAGAATTCCAGAGGATCGCAGATGTCTTATCAATCTGCGCCCAACAGCATCCTGGTTGAGATCTTGCGGATTGACTTCCCATCCACAAATGAAATAGAAGGGATTCTGCACAAAACAATAAAATATGTCAGACGTTATATTGCGCATGGAGCGTTGTGCATGCGCATATAACGCATGGGTACCTATGCGTAGTAACTCCATACTAGATAAAATATCATAAAAGTAATGCGCAAAGTCAAGCAAGCATGCGCAAAACGTAAACACTTGGAAATTCTTATGCAAACCAGAGCATAAGAGAAAAATCAAGAAATTGAAGAACACGAAATAAACTGTTCATGAACACGAAGAACATCAAGAACACTAAAAATCAAAAGTTGTCCAAATCCAATAAAAAATACATCGAAATGACCGCATGAACAGGACGAAGTCAACCATCTAAGCAATATAGACAACAACATTAAAACAAACCCAGAAATTCAGAATAACCATTCGCTGCTATGGAGGTTTTTGGACAGAAACTTTTGCAGAAATCGCTTAAAAAGAGTATTGATCATGAAATAAATTACATGAAAGAATAGATCAGGGAGAAACGAACACAACACAACAATCGATTTCAAAAATGATCAACAAACAAGCACACAATCACAAAGGGAAGCTTGTAAAGCTTTTAAACCCTAATAATGGCGGAAATTAAAAAAACAGAGAAAGAAATCATACCATATCTTCGACGACGGGCTGGGGAGGAGGATGTTCTTGTTCAGACCCAGAGCGAGAAGAGGAAGAAGTTTCCTCAGATGAAGAAGCGATAATAATTTCGGGCATTTTCTTGGAGGTCTTCTTAGGAGCCATTGATATAGAAAGAGATGTAGATGAAAAAGGAAGTTTTGAGAAGATGAAATCTGGAGAAGATGAAGGTCAAAGAGAGAAGAAAAGGAAATCTTTGGAAGTTGGTAAGAAATAGAGAGAGAAAATGGAGGTTTATTGAAAGAAAGTGAGCAGTAAAGAGAGAGAAGAGAGGTCGCAGACGGTTTATACCAAAAAGGGAAAAATGGTGACGTCAGTGCAAGGAAAGTTGGTGAAAAAGCGGAGTGGGACACGTGCTGCGATGATGTGGCCCAACAGGATGCGCATGTGCGCAGGCCTAGCGCGCGCGTGAGGGTGAAGTCCTAAGCCGGTCACTGTCGAGTCAACTTCCCCATAAATGCTGAGTCAGTGGAAGGACGGGCGCACGTTAGCAGGGTGACGTGGCCGAATGGGGGACGCGCGTGCGCAGTCTTTGCGCGCGCGTGTGTCAGCGAATAGAAGCTGACGGCTGTCGCATCACCTTCCTCATTAAATGGTGAGCAGACATTCGCAAGGTGCGCTGTCATTAATCGCAGTTTGTATTAAATGACAATAGGACATGCGCAGGGGTAAAAAGGTAATTTCCCAAGAAAATTCAAAAAATAAAGGCGCGGGAAAATTTAAATTACACAAGTACCCTTGTGATTAAGCGTTGACTTTTTAGTCAAGGTCCTGTGTGTAAAATCTAATGAATAGAACACTTACATGCTGTCCACTTAGAAGTGCGCATGTCGTTTTGCGCAGAGCGAATATTGTGCAAAGATTCTTCAAATCTCAACATAATTTTTCATGCGCATTAACTTACTGCGCAGTGTCTGCGCAGATGCATGAAATCTTAACCTTTAGGAACTTATCAAGCAAACACAAAAACATTAGTATTAACAAATAATATGGACAAGTTAGCTGAGTTCAAGCATACCTATTTCTCTTCTCAAGAAGACAAATCTCTTTGCGTCAAGAGCCTTTGTGAGGATATCAGCAATTTGATTATCTGTCCCCACATGCTCTAAGTGTATATTTCCCTTTTCCACGTGGTCTTTGAGAAAATGATATTTGATGTCGATGTGCTTTGTCTTTAAATGCATGACAGGATTGTTGGAGACTGCTATGGTGGATATATTGTCGCAGAAAATTGGGCAATTTCCTTCATTAATTCCATAATCCACTAGTTGTTGCTTCATCCATAGGATTTGGCAGCAGTAGCTTCCAGCAACAATGTATTCAGCTTTTGTAGTGGAGATGGACACATCAGCTTGTTTCTTGCTTGCCCACGCAACAAGTCGATTTCCAAGGAAATGACAAGTTCCACTTGTGCTCTTCCTGTCAATTGTGCATGCTGCGTAATATGCATCTGAATAACCTAGCAAATCGAAATTCGAATCTTTGGTGTACCAAAGTCCAAGGTTAATAGTTCCAGAAAGATAACGAATAATTTGTTTAACAGCTGTTAAGTGCGCTTCTCTAGGGTCCGCTTGATAGCGCGCACAGACACAAACACTAAACATAATATCTGGCCTACTTGCAGTAAGGTAGAGTAGAGAGCCAATCATACCTCGATATAAAGTTTGATCAACTTTCTTACCTTTCAAGTCTTTATCAAGCTTATTGCCCGTAGCCATTGGAGTGTCGTATGCTTTAGCATTCTCAAGTCCAAATTTCTTGATTAAGTCCCTTGTGTACTTGGCTTGATTTATGAAGATGCCATCATTCAATTGCTTGATTTGAAGTCTGAGGAAGAATGTTAGTTCTCCCATCATGCTCATTTCAAACTTGCTTTTCATGAGCTTCTCAAAACGCTTACAAAGTAACTCATTAGTAGAACCAAATATAATATCATCGATATAAATTTGAACAAGTAAAGAATGATCATTATACTTAGCAATAAAAAGAGTTGTGTCAATTTTACCGCGCTTGAAGCCTTTTTCTAGCTGGAATTTTGATAGAGTATCGTACCATGCTCTTGGATCTTTCTTAAGTCCATACAAAGCTTTTTGAAGCTTGAAGACGTGATTTGGAAATCTGCTATCTTCAAATCTAGGAGGTTGAGCTACGTAGACCGTCTCTTGGAGTTCTCCGTTGAGAAATGTGCTCTTCACATCCATTTGATAAAGCTTGAATTTCTTGTGAGAGGCATAAGCTAAGAAAATTCTTATAGCTTCAAGTCTTGCTACAGGCGCAAATGTTTCATTGTAGTCGATTCCTTCCTCTTGCCTATAGCCTTGTGCAACCAACCTTGCTTTGTTTCTGGTGATGCTTCCATTCTCATCCATCTTGTTTCTGAAGACCCACTTTGTACCAATAACGCCTTGATCATGATGTCTGGGTACTAAAGTCCAAACTTTGCAGCGCTCAAATTGGTTAAGCTCTTCTTGCATAGCAGTAACCCAGCTTGAATCTGTTAGTACCCGATCTAAAAATGAGTTTATTAGGGATTTCCTAAATACACAAGGACTTTATAGGAATTACAAACCTTGCAAAGACTTGTCCTGGATTCCCAAAATATACCTCATTGTTTTAGAACATCTTAAAGATGGCCAAAATAGGGTTTCCATAAAACATGCAAAACCCTAGCTTAATAATTAAGTCAGCCAGGAATGATGGCCACGCGGCCACATTCGTCCAAGCTCCAACCTTGGCCACGCGGCCAACGTCGCCGCCGCCCTCCATCTTGGCCACGCGGCCACATCCGCCCCGGATGATCTGGACCGTCAGATCTCTCCATCAGTTTCCTATTTAAAGACCTCCCTTGCCTCATAATTGGGGGGATCCGAATTTGAGAGCTCTTAAGGGACGATTTTGCTCCCAAATCAAGTCATTCAAGCCTCCAAAAACATTCTCAAGAATCCCAAGAAGATCCAAGTTTATTTCTTGCCAACAAAGGTAAGTTTTCTAACTTTTTCTTCATGTTCTTGCCATATTATTAATTTAGATCAATAATATTCATATTCTTAATATGTTCATTCATGTGTTCTTCATAATATTCATGTTCCTAACATCTTTATTCATATTTTCTTCATGACATTCATATGTTCATAATATGTTCTTCGCATGTTCATCATATTCTTAGGTTAAAACCTTATTTATGCTATATTTAGGGTTACGATCTTCATGTTAACATGTTATTTCATAGCCAATGATGATCTAGGGTTCATCAACCCAAGGATGATCTAGGAACTACTTCTAAACCCTAATCTTTAGGTAAGTCCCCCCTCATTATGCATGATCCCGATTCTTCTGCCTATTCTAAATTCTTTTCGAACTACGCTGACCTGAGCTTCTCACATTGAGAGGAACGTAGGCAATCTTCGCATCCGGTCTCAATCACTAACACACTACACACACGGCATCATGATAGAAAGATCGATCAATTCGGGCAATAGGAGTGATAACGTGAATATTCTTCTCTTGTTGTAATTTGACCCCCGAACCCATTAACATGCTTTTCTCAATGTTTTGGCTATAATTAAAACGGCGTGGCGACTCTCATAATTTTAATGTTGCAATGAATATCCCAAATTAAAACACACGTATTCACAGTGGCGACTCTGCTGGGGACTGCTTTGAAACTTTTTCAAACTTAGTGGGTCTAACTTTCATTTACATCATGATGTTTTCCATGTTTGCACATGCACCTCACACTTTTCCATATTTACATATACACCTCACACTTTGCCATGTTTACACATGCACCTCACACTTTGCCATGTTTGCACATGCACCTCACACTTTGCCATGTTTGCACATGCGCCTCACACTTTGCCATGTTTACACATGCACCTCACACTTTGCCATGTTTGCACATGCACCTTGTATTTTTGCCATGTTAATATGTGTACCTTGTATTTTTTCAATACATGTATTTTTTGTACTTTCCCTATAGTACTAAGGTCAAACGAGACTTTGCTATGCTCCCTTGTACATTCTTATCCTCTCCCTTTTCTCTCTCTCTTGCATTGCATTGCATCATTCAAGCATTCAAAAACTTCTCTCTTTTCTCCCTAAAAAGAATTAGTTTCTTGCCACACACTACCACTAGTCCGTGTCAGCACTGCACAGGTCTCCATTACCCGGAGTATTCGATGTGCAGGAATTTGTGCGCTACTGTCGCACTCTTTTCGAGTCACTCGTCTACTCCACTTACCGTGTACATTCCACGAGCGGTGGGAACCTTTATCCTACCCGTGTCAACCCACACATAGAGATTAGGACACTCCTTGGATCAACCATTTAGGATGTAAATAAATGCAAAACTTTTCGCAAAATAAAATGTGCATTGCATCTAGGCGACCTCTAAGGTCCATCGCTCACTCCTTGGGCTATCTATCAAAATTCCTCATCTTGGCCTATCTAGGTTACCTACCCATCATTGCGATCCATTTGTGTCTACCCTTCATCTCGACCCACTTTGGCCAAAATCCCACCATCCTTTGGCCTCTTAGGACAATCTAATCATCTTTGACCTCTTAGGTCAACCTTTGACCGCCTAGGTCAACCTTCCCAACCTTTGACCTCCTAGGTCAACCTTATCACCTTCGACCTCTTAGGTCACCCCTCGACCTCTTAGGTCAACCTTTGACCCCATAGGTCAACCTTATCCACCTTTGACCTCTTAGGTTAACCCTTGATCGCCTAGGTCAACCTCATCCACCTTTGACCTCTTAGGTCAACCCTTGACTGCCTAGGTCAACCTCATCCGCCTTTGACCTCTTAGGTCTACCCTTGACCGCCTAAGTCAACTTTATCTGCCTTTGACCTCTTAGGTCTACCCTTGACCTCCTAGGTCAACCTTATCACCTTTGACCTCTTAGGTCAACCTTTGACCCCCTCGGTCAACATTATCACCCGTTGACCTCTTAGGTCAACCTTTGACCTCCTAGGTCAACCCAATCACCTTCGACCTCTTAGGTCAAACTTGGATTCCTAGGTCAACCTTATCCGTTTTCGACCTCTTAGGTCAATCTTTGATTCCATAGGTGAACCCAATTACATTTGTTCCTAACCCGCTTAGGTCAAACCGTCATCTTGACCCACCTAGGTCATTATTTGACCCACCGTCGTCCAGACCAACCTAGGTCAACCCGTTTAGGTCCACACACCATCCTTGACCCATTTAGGTCAACTTGTCTGTCTTAGGTTAAAACTACACCTTCACCTTTGACCCGTCAAGGTCACCCCGTGACCCGCTTAGGTCGACTTACCTATCTTGGATCCATCTAGGTCAATCTCCAACCTTCCTTAGTCCACCAACCTGAATAGGTCAACCTTAGACCCGCTTAGGTCAAACCATGTCTATCCCGCTTAGATCATCCCATAGGCAAACCGCTACAACCCACTATCTTGATTCATTCACCATATACGTCAATCCAACCCTTCTCATTTAGGTCGACCTATCCTTTACCCATCTAGGTCAACCCACCATTATCGTCGCATCCTAGCTTGAACCATTTCTTGTCTCAAACCTTAGGTCAAATTTAGGTCAAACCTTAAGTCAAACCTTACCCGATTCCTATAGGTCTTCCTCACCCATGCTCGACTACAGACCGAGTCATCTCCCTCTTTTTGACCCCTATGGTCATCTCTTACCTCTTTTTAAAAGTCTAACTTGATTCGAACTACGGCGACCTGAGCCTCTTATTGTGTGGGACCTCTCCCTCATGATAAGGGGAACGTAGGCAACTTCGGCCCGGTCAAACTTTCAATTTTTTACCAAAATGCATTTCAAAAATGTGGAGACCGACTCTTTTCCAAAAAATGATTTTATAACGATGCCTTATCATTAAATACGAATCTAATTCTTTCATGACTAGAGTTCTGCATCATGTCGGCTGCAAGGAACATCGAAGTTGCAACTGAAGCTACTACCCAAGATCCCGAGACAATCCTCTACACCGGTACTGCTCTCAGTAAGCAAGCATCCCACTTCGAAGCCATCCTCGATGAACAAGCAATCCACTTTAAGGCCATTCTCAACGAGCAAGAAACACACTTTCAGAAGGAGATGCATAAGACCCTAATAAATATCGAGAGGCGCCATTTGTCTGACATTCATGGCGTTTATGATTACCTCAGCCGAGTTCTCCCTCTTGCTCAATTTCAACACCCGTACGCTCCTCAAATGTACGGGCCGCCACAGACTTTCCCCGTCGGGATGCCTCCTATGACTACTCATCAACAAGGGGTACCGGTACCTAAATCACCCTCAAAGACAGTTCGTGAAAGGAAGGACGAGCGCGAATTCGACGACTTAGGTATGCCGTTAGCCAAATTCTTCAAAGGTTTGGTTCGAGCCGGCAAGTTGGCTCCTCTACTCAACTATGAATCAAACAGGGTAAGACCAGACTTGGATCCCTCCAAATACTGCAAATACCACCAGTACATTGGGCATGACACTGAAGGTTGCCTCCAATTGAAAAGGAAGATCCAAAGCCTCATTGATAGCGGAGCCATCACCGCGATAGGAATGCATGGGCGTGAGCAAAGTCCAAACAAGAAAGAGCAAACTGGGGCTACCCCCTTTAAATAATAAATAAAAAGGGTCATTCAGTCTTCATAGGTTCTAGAGTGTCTTTAGTCAAAAGTCCACCTTGGACTATTTTTGTTTCTTTAGTAAAAGTCCACCCCGGATTAGTCGTTTTTTCTTTCAAATAATAAAAGAGTCTTTATTTCTTTTCTCTCTAGACTTGAGACATAATCTTGCATAAATCAATTCCATGAAAATTGTCTTATTCACCATCTTCACTTGATTGCTATATCTTTATATGATGAATTAATCTTAATCTTACTCATTAATGACGACTCATTAAAAGGTAAATGGACCCACAAACCATTCACATAACTAAGTACACAATTAGTCTCAAGATAACAAATGCTTTGACCAATTGGGATGAACGAATCACTTTCTCTTCTCTCTACACACTCACCCCTTGTACACCCTTCATGTACACTCTCTATATACACCTTCTCCCATACACTATCTGTTGGTGTTGGTGCCCTAGGCACGGTTGTTAAACGTTATATAAGTTATAATTTTATTCATGATGATAAAGAGATAATAAGATTATTATTGTTGCTCATGTTTGCTTATAATAATCTCCGTCCCTAGAGCTTATTAAGCACTAGTATAAAGGCTAAATGATCATGGGTTGATCATGTTAGATTTATGGGTACTTGTTTGGAACAAGGTACTGGACATGACCCGCGGTATGAGATTTATGTCATGGTCGATGTCATATATAAATCTCATATTAGTTATGTCATTTGAATCCTTAGACATGAAGTTATTATAGTCTTCCACTTGATGAACATTATGTTTGACATATTCAAACGCTACCTTAACACGGTAGTTATAAAGGATATGATTGGCATGATTGGATTCACGTAGGGAAGAATAATAAGCCAAATGGATTTGTCCATCTTCGGAGAGATGTCAAGCTTGGGCCCCTCGAAGGAATGATGTTGGTGAAATGTTTGGCCAAGCTCAAATGGATTGATTGGATCAATGTCATTTGGATTATCAACATATTCGGGATCGAGAAAAGTATTGAACAATACAAGTTGACTTGTTGACCATGACTTGTGTTCAATGACATCGTGGACAAAGGGATTATGACATGTTCTAAAAGGAATGCGAACTTGTATCTAGTTACACTATTTGGGTAGGTATGACGGTTTGCTAGAACCTAATCATATCTTATGGGTTCATGTTTGAACCCATTGCCAACTTAGTGTAATCCTAGAGGGTCACACACAAATAGAACGAATCGTAAAGGACTAAATGGGAATTATGGAAAAATATCATTGTTTGGCTCTGGCACGGCCGTGCGCCTTAAAATGGCACGGTCGTGCCATAAATCCAAACCAAGGCAAACCTGTCGACATGATTGGCACGACCGTGCCAAATTACCAAGCACGACCGTGCCGAAAATGGGCGGCTGGGGAATTCGCGCGGACTAGATGGCACGACCGTGCCAGATTGTAGGGCACGACCGTGCCAGTCAAGTCGGCCAGAATTCCTTGTTGCTTAATTTGGTGACGGGATTTAGGTTTCCTAAGTCCTTAAGGGTTAAGGATTAGGACCTATTTAAGGATCCTTTCAGCAGTCATTAAGCACATGATTATGAGTGCCTCCAAAGGGTTTTGGGAGGTTATTTTCTTGTTCTAAGATCCCAAAAGTGAAGAACAAGAATATTCACAATTCCATATAGTTCTTACAATTGTGAAAGCGTGTTTCATAATTTGGTCTAGCAACCAAGATCAAGTGTTCTTGATATTCGTTCGTGGTGTGGATACCGCTAGAGGGTGAAACTTATCATCTTCATAGTTCGTGATTCTTGCTTTGTTCGTGATCAAGATTTCAAGCCTCCATCGAATTCAAGGTTGTAAAATCAAAGGCATTAAGGGTTAGTATTCTAGTATTCATTATGTTTTATTTGACTTAATCATATGAATGGATCTATGGGCTTTGGGTTTCATAAATTTTAAATGCTTAATTCCGCTGCGCATGTTACTACGAAGCCCAACAGAGGTATCAGAGCCCCGTTCATGTTGATTATTTCAATACATAATCATGTTGTGTGTATAGAAATTGTTTATGTGCCTAGCATGATTTGAATATTGGGATTATGATGTTTATGTGGTCTATGCGTTTTATGTGGTTTATTGTTTTATAAACTTTAATCGCACTGTTCAATCGCAATTAAAATTATGGTGGATTTAAAATTGTTTGGATTATCAATTTTTGATTGGATCAAAGTTTTGATATTCTAGGGATTAAGAATAAATCGTTTATTCAAGGTTTTGATGATCATGGTGATTGGATCACCAAGAACACCAAATCCTAATTGAATCAGGAAAAACAATTTTGAGATAAATTTTGGAACTTTAAAAATTTGGATTTTTCGCAAGGGTTCCGACCGGACCCAAGCCTTGACCCGGCCGGACCTAGGGTTTGGCGCGGGGGTAGGGTTTGGGTTTTGGGTGTGGATCTTGGGTTTAAATCTCCTATTTGTTTTAGTCTTGTGATTCTAAGATTAGTTCAAGGTTTGGATGGCTAATCTACGTTCTTCGAGATTGTGTTTCCCAAACTTGATCGCAATCAAGGTTTCAAAGATAAAACGAAATTAGAATTATGAAGAGTTCATAATTGCTAAAATTGAGAAACAAAGTTCTTGATTCAATGATTGGAGATCCATGTGGAATTGTGAATGCAATTGGCCTACGTTCATCGAGACCATCTATTGCTTAGTTTCGGCCACATGGACTACTTTCTTGGTTTCTTGAATTAGTGCGGAATTGTGGTTGCCAATGGCTTAGTTCGGCCGCACTTCTTGTTGTCTTGATTTGGAGATGATGACCAAAGTTCAAATAATCTCATCCTCATAATAATAGAGAAACTAATGACACATAAATATTATGCTTAAATTAATGGAGATTAATTTAGTGGCTAAACTTGATGCGTAACATGTTTATCTTGTGTGCTCATAAATGTGTTGTATGCTATATGGTGATGAACCTTCAAGAAAGTTTTAAGTCCTTTTGCCACGCCATGATTAAAACACTTGTTAGTGCATGGGTGATTTTAATGTAGGTTCGCCCTATCGAGGTGCATTAACTTTATCTATGTATGAGCAAGATGGATGATGTGGGCACGCCCTAGCGAGGCACATCAACCATGCGTTTAAAATGGTTAGACTTAATTGGGTGTCAAAACAGTTTTGGGCCTTAGGCAAAGATGAGATTAAACATGCTTTTGAAATTGGATCCCTAAGAATCATATTGGATATGATTGACAAGAAATTGTCTACCTAATTAATTTGATTTTGAGCGGTGCGCCATAGCGTACTTGAAATTAAATTAAAGTTGGATCTTAGCCCAATTTAAAAGAATCTCAGAAAAAGGATCTAAGAGTCATATTGGATATGATTGACAGGGTTGTCTACCTAATTAATTTGGTTTTGTGTAATCCGCCATAGCGGACTTAAAATCAAATTAAAATTGGATCTTAGCTCATTTAAATTATATTATACATTGGATGTATAAGAAGGTTATATAATTTAGTGGGAGTATTTTTTTTGGAAAATACATTATTTATCTCTTTAATGAGATTGGTACTTGTAAAATTTTGGAAATTTTGCATAAGTTGCAGATAACAACTAAAATCGTTGCGATTAATCCTTGTTAAGGATAAAGCTTCAAAAGAATGGTACAAACTTCATGGATTGGATCCTGAGCCTAAGAATGGTTCTAAGGCAAGAAGATGGGTTGTACATTCTTGATGGGCCTATTCCTAAAGAACCCAAAGCCGGAATAGACAATCACAAGAATCATGAGTATGATTCTAGGAATGTGAGTTGTCTCAAGCTCACGATTATGTTCTTAAAACTTCAACAAAGTTTGAAACTTTGGAAGCCTATTAGATAGGCGAGGAGTTGAGTTACATGTTTCAAAGAGCAATCTAGGCAAGAAAGGTATAAAACCATTATTGCATTCACTTCATGCAAAAGGAGTAAAGGGCAATAAGTGGAACCTCACATGCTTAAGATAAAGGCTACGTAGAGCATCTTGAGAAACTTGGTTGTCCAATTGGATTGGAGCAAGCCATGGATCTCATTCTTGATTCATTGTTTAAGTGTTATGATCACTTAGTGATGGACTGTAACATGCTTAAAATGAATAAGAATTTCTTCGAATTGCATTAACATGCTGAAAAACTGCGAAGATGAAGATATTGGAGAATGGTTCTCCAATGCTCATAGTTCATGATGGAAAGAGGCCAAATGCCAAAAGAAAAGTAAGACAAGAGTTGTCAATCCTAAAGGAAATAATTTTGGTTATAATAATAACTCTAATAGATGCAATTTGGTAAAATGGCAATTGGATTGACCATTTAGAATTGTAGTCAAAATTCTGGATGATCAATAAAAGGAATGGTAGTGGGACTACCACTTGAGAATTTTATGTTATAAATTATTCTTTCTAAATTTAATTATTGGGTATTGGATACCAGAATAATTAGTAAGATGAAAGACTACTTATAGTAAAGTTTTATCTACAAACAGTAATGATGCAATGGTTGCAACATTGTTCGTAGAACACTTGTAAAGTGACTTTACTGATGAAGTAGAAAACATTATTTTGTTATAAGATAATGAAGGATATTAATTTCTTATTTGGAATAAGAAAAGTGCTTTATTTATTATGATTTACTTCATTGTGTTATCATATAAATAAATCTTATATCCTAAGTCTTGAAGAACAAAGTAATAAAGGCTATAACATAAATAATTAAAATTCTTTATGCATTATTGTTTTGATCAAATAAATGAGAAACGCATATCTAAAATTCCATGGGACGGAGTTTTAAGTCATATGATTTGGAATCACATGATTTATGCAAATCTTATTTACTTGGATCAAGACATCTTTTACTATGATTGGTAAAAAGGCTAATATCTTAATTGACCTAATACATTCCGATGTGTATGGTGCATTAAGAAGCAATGCTAAAAGAGAATTTTGATCATACTTGGTAAAATTATTCAAAGATTATGATTGGATTATGATGATGAATAATTAAACCAAGAATTTGACAGTCATCATTAAAGTTGTGAAATGGTTTCACAAATTGACTTCACTGAGAACATCATTCTAAATGATGTGTCTGCATGGAAGTATAAGAACCTTATTGGATATGGTTGATTGGATGACAAAGTCAAAGTGATCTTCCATTATTCATTTTGGGGTTATGTATTTAAAACCGCTATGATTATACTAATCTGAATACCATCAAAAGAGGTTAAATGGTGAAAGAAAACTCGGTTTGTCTTTCATAAAGATTTAAGATGGTGAGACCCTTTTGGAAAGGAGTTGTCTGGGACACACTCACATTTAAATCTAATAAATATATTTTCATGGGATATCCTAAGGAAACTTGAGGATAATAATTTTAGTCATAAGAAACAAATGGTTCGTTGACTATGATGATACTTTTCTAGATAAGTGGTTTATCTCTAAAAGAATCAGTGGGAGTAAAATGTATCTCGAATGGTTCGAGACCTAGAAAATATATTTTAACCTAAGATGGAAGTTGAACAAGTTTTCATAAGGAGTCGTGAAAAGTCTGTTCAAGATATACATCCACTTGCAATACATGATAGGATACAATCTATTAGTAGAAATATTGGATATTTCGAAATAGAAAGTATTGAGGTAAAGTTCATTTAGAATGAAGTATTTACCACATATCAAAGATGCAATATCAACTCCACATTTAGATTAATGGCTTGGAGTCATAAAATCTAAAAGACAATTCATGTATAATAATCAAGTTTGGAACTTGATCATTCTAACCTAAGGTGTAAAAACCAAAGGAGATGAATGACTTTTCTTGGAGAAAAATGTTACATGGGTAGCAAGAAACTTATTAGAATTTTCATAGTCACATATTCATATTTGGAATATGAAATTTGACAAAATGATGTCAAAACAAGCGTTCCTCAACGGGAACTCACTTAAGGATGTATTGGATACAACCTACAGGTTTTGATAGTCAAGAAAATTCTAAAAGGTATGAAAGTTGCGAAGATTCATTGGATGAATTGAAGCAAGCTTTTGGGAGTTGGAATCTCCGTTTTGATAAGTCATAGAGCTTGCCTTGATCAAGAACGAAGATGAATCTCGTATATACAAGAAGATTAGTGGGAGCATGGTGCTATTCTTTATCTAATATGTGGATGACATATTGCTCATTGGAAACGACATTCTTATACTTTAATCTGTAAAGACTTGGTTAAGAAAGTGTTTCGCAATGAAGAATATGGATGAAGCCGCATAAGTCATTGGCATTAAGATCTATAGAGATAGATCAAGGAAGCTAAATGGTTTAAAGCCAAAGTACATACATTGACAAAGTCATAAGAAGATTCCGCAAGGAAAATTCTAAGAGAGGACATTTATCAATGTTACATGGATTTCCTCTAAGCAAGACTCAATGTCCTAAAGACAAAAGATGAGCATGAGAAAATGAATGAGATGTCATTTGCTTCGGCAATTGGATCCATGATGCCATGATAAGTACTAAGCCGGATATATCTAATGCTTGGAGCATAACGAGTAGATATCAATCCGACACCGGTGAGATTCACTGGATGGCTATGAGAGCGATTCTTAAAGTACTTAAGAAGGACTAAAGAATTGTTATGATCTATGGAGGGATGGAAGATGATCTCGATGTATATGGATACACGGATGCATGCTTCCAAACCGACAAAAATGGTAGAAATCGCAATCGAGTTTTATAAATTATAGTGAAGCTGTAAGTTGGAATGGTTCCAAGAAGAGTACAGTCACTAATTCTGCGACTAAAACTAAGTATATTGCTGCATTGGATGCTGCGATGGAAACTGTTTGGATTAAGAAGTTCATTGGAGAAGTTGAGATGGTTCCTAGCATTGCTAATCTAATAGACCTTATTAGAAATAATATTGGTGCTATTGATCAAGCAAAGGAACCAAGAGCACATCCTAAATCCAAACACATACTTAGACGTTTTCTTATCGTTCGAGTAATTGTTGATAAGGGAGACGTAAACATATGCAAAGTACCAACTAATGATAACGTTACAGACACGCTAAACAATGGGACTTCCATAAAGCTAAACATGATGGTCATGTTAGGTCCATGGGTATTGGATACCTAGGGAATTGGGCCTAGGGAAAGTGGGAGATTGTTGGTGTTGGTGCCCTAGGCACGGTTGTTAAACGTTGTATAAGTTATCATTTTATTCATGATGATAAAGAGATAATAAGATTATTATTGTTGCTCATGTTTGCTTATAATAATCTCCGTCCCTAGAGATTCTTAAGCACTAGTATAAAGGCTAAATGATCATGGGATGATCATGTTAGATTTATGGGTACTTGTTTGGAATAAGGTACTGGACATGACCCGCGGTATGAGATTTATGTCATGGTCGATGTCATATATAAATCTCATATTAGTTATGTCATTTGAATCCTTAGACATGAAGTTATTATAGTCTTCCACTTGATGAACATTATGTTTGACATATTCAAACGCTACCTTAACACGGTAGTTATAAAGGGTATGATTGGCATGATTGGATTCACGTAGGGAAGAATAATAAGCCAAATGGATTTGTCCCTCTTCGGAGAGATGTCAAGCTTGGGCCCCTCGAAGGAATGATGTTGGTGAAATGTTTGGCCAAGATCAAATAGATTGATTGGATCAATGTCATTTGGATTATCAACATATTCGGGATCGAGAAAAGTATTGAACAATACAAGTTGACTTGTTGACCATGACTTGTGTTCAATGACATCGTGGACAAAGGGATTATGACATGTTCTAAAAAGAATGCGAACTTGTATCTAGTTACACTATTTGGGTAGGTATGACGGTTTGCTAGAACCTAATCATATCTTATGGGTTCATGTTTGAACCCATTGCCAACTTAGTGTAATCCTAGAGGGTCACACACAAATAGAACGAATCGTAAAGGACTAAATGGGAATTATGGAAAAATATCATTGTTTGGCTCTGGCACGGTCGTACGCCTTAAAATGGCACGGTCGTGCCATAAATCCAAACCAAGGCAAACCTGTCGACATGATTGGCACGACCGTGCCAAATTACCAAGCACGACCGTGCCGAAAATGGGCGGCTGGGGAATTCGCGCGGACTAGATGGCACGACCGTGCCAGATTGTAGGGCACGACCGTGCCAGTCAAGTCGGCCAGAATTCCTTGTTGCTTAATTTGGTGACGGGATTTAGGTTTCCTAAGTCCTTAAGGGTTAAGGATTAGGACCTATTTAAGGATCCTTTCAGCAGTCATTAAGCACATGATTATGAGTGCCTCCAAAGGGTTTTGGGAGGTTATTTTCTTGTTCTAAGATCACAAAAGTGAAGAACAAGAATATTCATAATTCCATATAGTTCTTACAATTGTGAAAGCGTGTTTCATAATTTGGTCTAGCAACCAAGATCAAGTGTTCTTGATATTCGTTCGTGGTGTGGATACCGCTAGAGGGTGAAACTTATCATCTTCATAGTTCGTGATTCTTGCTTTGTTCGTGATCAAGATTTCAAGCCTCCATCGAATTCAAGGTTGTAAAATCAAAGGCATTAAGGGTTAGTATTCTAGTATTCATTATGTTGTATTTGACTTAATCATATGAATGGATCTATGAGCTTTGGGTTTCATAAATTTTAAATGCTTAATTCCGCTGCGCATGTTACTACGAAGCCCAACACTATCCTCATACGCCTCTCATCCCACCATTAGACCCCTTTTCCATACGGACATGACAAAGAAATGGACTGCGGTTGCTCATCATCAAATAGATATCCATGCTGCCACAATTTAAGGGGTTGTTTGTTCCCTTCATAAGTACTACATGCCGATACACCGGGGCTGTCCGTATTCCATCGCAAATATAAAAGAAATGCACGAAGTTGTTCATGTCATTAATAGGTGCCACGTGATAATCCGATGGAGCTCTACCGGTATAAATCAAGGGGCTAGGACGCCCGCCGCCAGCAAAAGGCCGCTTGAACTATAAAGAGGCTACCTCGCAATCGAGGGAGGTGAAAGCAAACTAGGGGATCGTCTTGACCAACGTTTCATGTACAAATATATAAAAAAAGGCTCGCTAGGTTGAAACCCAAAAGGGCAACCTAGGCAAAATTTAGAGCATTGCACCAAAAAGAAGCCCGCTAGGTTGAAAACCCGAAAGGGCGACCTAGGCAAAAAAAGGGTGTGCACAAGGAGATAAAATAAAAAAAAATAAAGAAAAATAGAAGGGGCTATCACCATAGAAAAGTAAAAGTCCCATTTTATTTTCACTTCAAATGTTCTATTTTTCTTTCTTTCCCTACAAAGAAGATTAACGCGGTAGCAGCAGCCATGACAACTACAATGGAGCAATCCACCGCAATGAGCTGCAATGAAGCAATCCAAAGCAACAAGCTACAACGGAGCAACCTATCGCGACAAATGAACCTCATACTCAAACCCAACTCCATCATCAGCCAGGATATCCCCGAACTACGCGGACCTGAGCTTCTCACCTTGAGGAGAACGTAGGCAACCTTAGGGTCCGATCCAAAATATACACAACCCACCTCGTAGCCAATTTTCCTTCTCTTCTCTCTTGCCCCATATTTCTACTCCTGACTTCTTCACTCACAATTGATCAAAAACATTTATTATTTCGAGACTACTAGTCTAAAACATAATCATAAGATGCATAACTAATCAACAAGGTCCATTCTCGAGCAATCAAATGAGAATCTTGAATAAAACAATTTTCAAATGTCTCGACAAGTCTTCCGTTCTACAATCTAGGAAAGAGCTAAACACTTACTTTTTGTCAAGCAGGGGCTTCCTCCCTTTTGTACATATATACACTCAGTTGCCCAAAGAGTCAAAATGTGAGTACTATCTCTCTCTCTCTTACTCTCCCCAAAATGCCCCCGCATGTTTTCAAACAATTCTTTTTTCCTTTTTTGAGTCGACTGAATGATTTCAAAAAAAAATAAAATAAAAAAATAAATAAATAAATAAATAAAAATAAAAAATGATGACGCAAAAGAGATGCCCGCTAGATTGAAAACCCGCAAGGGCGGTCTAGGAAGAAAAAAGGGTGCGTCTTAAAGGAGGTAGGATACCCCGCTCTACACCCTTATCGAGCTAGGGCTTCCCCAACAGAATGGGTCGACTATGTGGTTTCTCGGAAAATATCGAGGCTTCAACAAGGATGTACCCCTCATCGTCAAACTCTGCACATGACGAACACTTTGAATTTGTTAGAATCATAACTAATTATAAGGCATCTTTATAAAATCATAACACATTCAAAAGTATTCTCTTCCCTGACACTTTGTTTATAAACCCGCACTCTCGGTCTCCACAAAATTGTAAAAACATCCTCGATCCATCTGAGTCCCATCTCCATGATTCTTGAGTTGACTCGGTCCTTTACCCTATCTCCTACACTTTAGGGAACCCCTAGGCCTAAACCCTCAACTCTCTATGTCCCAATCTGACTTGATTCAAAACCTTAGGTCCCGCACCTACCCGTTCAGTCTTACATAGGTTACACCATAACCCCTTAGCTCGACCCTCCACAAGTCAGTAGCGGGACTCCTAAAGCTTCAAACCAGTCTTATCCAAAACCTCAAGCCTTAAACCAGTCTACCGAATCCAAATCCTTAGAATGACCCATTAGGTCCCGAACCTACTGGTCTCGAGTCTACCTGATCTCTTAGATCCCAAACCTACCAATATATATTCATCCTTACCTTGTCCAGACTATGTCTCCCTTATCCTCTTAGGTCCAACCTCTTAGGTCTACCCAGTATAACCTATTGAACGATCCCTTAGATCCCAAGTCCATTCAAGTCTACCAAGCGCCTACCTTGTAGGTCTCTAGCATATCCTATCCACACTTTAGGTCTCAACTCCTAAACCCTTTAGATCACAAAAATGTCTACCCTCTAGGTCTATAACCTTAGATGTCGACCCTTAGAACTCTTTAGTTCCCAAGCCTGCTCGGTCCAACCAAAACAATGCCATCTACGCCTACCGTCATACCCAAACCATGGCCCTGCCACTCTTAAACCTAGTGTCATTCCTTAGCTTAAAAAGACTTCCTAGTCTGACCTTCAACCCCTTAGGTCTATAACCTACTTAATCCAAGCCGAGTCCAAACCTCGCCACCTACAAGGTCCACCCTTGAACTCCATGGATCTCAAACATCGCTCCCCCAACGAGTCCAAATCTCAAACCTTGCTAAAGTACATAGGATCTCCTGCGCACCACGCCATGCCATAGGGATCTCAATACCCATCAGGTTAAAACCCGTGTCCTTAAACACCTTTGGTCCCATCCCTAACCTACCTTCACAATTGCCAAACGAGCTTAGTCACACGCATGATCTCTAAGACAAAATTAAGTCCTAAGAATACCCAATCCTGTTAGGTACCTATTGCACTCGAGCAAAGTCTTTGAGACTCAAGTCCATACCTATGCGCTAACATGGTCACATATCCAAACCCATTTCCCGCACCTATGGTTTGCACCTAGCCTAAACTTTCAAACACTCTAGGATCCAAGCCCGGCATGCGTATTAGGTACTAGGATCATCCAATCCCAATCCGTTGCTCCTTGGCCGACCTCAAGCCTGCTTGGTCCTAACCCATAACGCGGTTTCTCTAGGACAAAAGACTTACCCGCTTGAAAGCCTTATGTCCCAATGCTACCCTGCCTAGCCTTCGATCTCCTAGATCTCACGCCTACCATTCCATTAGGCCCCGGTCTCCTTAATACATGTCTGAGTCTTACCCTAGCTAAACCCTAGCACTCTAGCCTAGGTCTAACCTATCGAGCCCATCCAGCCATGAGGTATCAAGCTCACCTACCCCAAACCGCAACACTCTTAGACCTCAAACTTGCTCGGTCTAAACCAAGACAAACCTTCAAATGATTTCGGTCTCCAAACCCTAGCCTCAAGCCTAGGTAGTCACCTTCTATTCAAAGCCTAGCCTTAAACCTAGGTAATCGCATTCCCTCTAAACCCTAGTCCCAAACCTAGGTAATCGCCTTCTCTCTAAACCCTAGCCTCAAGCCTAGGTAGTCACCTTCTATTCGAAGCCTAGCCTTAAACCTAGGTAATCACATTCTCTCAACCCTAGCCTCAAGCCTAGGTGGCCACATCCTCTACAAACCCTAGCCTCTAGCCTAGGAAGTCACATGCGCTCCGAACCCTAGCCTCAAGCCTAGGTAATCACATCTTCCCAAACCCTAGCCTCAAGCCTAGGTAATCACATCTTCCCAAACCCTAGCCTCAAGCCTAGGTAGTCACATTCCCTCCAAACCCTAGCCTCAAGCCTAGGTAGTCGCATTCTCTCCAAACCCTAGCCCCAAGCCTAGGTAATTACATCCTTCCAAACCCTAGCCTAAAGCCTAGGAAGTTACATCCTTCTTAAACCCTAGCCTTGATCCTAGGTAGTCACATTCCCTCCAAACCCTAGCCTCAAGCCTAGGTAGTCGACATTCTTTCCAAACCCTAGCCTCAAACCTAAGAAGTCGCGTTCTCCCCAAACCCTAGCCTCAAGCCTAGGTAGTCACATATCCTCTCTAAACCCTAGCCTTAAGCCTAGGAAACCGCAACATCCTCTTTAACCCTAGACCAAGTTCTAGGGAATTTCCAAAGCCCCGCATGCAACATCATTTCCAAATTCCCGAAACCCTAGTCTTGAAACCTAGGAAGTTTACAATCTCAACCCCCCATCTTATTAAACCCTAGTCGTGAGCCTAGGAAGCCATACCCTCACTAAACCCTAGCGTCAAGCCTAGGATTCAACATTCCCTTCAAAACCCTAGCATCTAGGAAGTTCCCAAACCTCAACCTCTCCAAGCCCTAGCACTAAGCCTAGGATAGAATACTCTCCTCATGCTTAAATGAACTCCAATCCCTAGCCCGTCAGCCTAGGAAACCCACATTATCTCCAAGACATAATCTAAAGCCCAAGAAGCCGTGTCATCTTTGGCATCCCTATCTCAAGATTAGGAGATCACCATCTTCCTTATTCCCTTTCCTTAAAAAGCCTTAGGTCCTACCTCTAGGCAACCAAGAAAAATGTCCCTTACCTAATACCTTGGTCTCAATGGCTCGTAGCCTCATTCCCTCCTAAATTAGGATAAGCGGAACCCAGATCATGTTTCCCATATTAGCGACTCCCTGAGAGTCCATCTCCTTCACGTCCCCCTAAACATCCTTCACCCTTGTGACTCACCAAAGAATCCTTTGTAACTCCCCGAGAGTCTATCACCTTTGTGACTCCCCGAGAGTCCGTCACCTTTGTGACTCCCCGAGAGTCTATCACCTTTGTGACTCCCCGAGAGTTCATCCCGTTTGCGGCTTCATAACAATCCATCATCTTTGCCTCCACATGCAAAATTTTAGTTTTACCCCTAGTACATTCCCCTTGTTCATTTTAGGTGCCCTTAACATATTTTGACCGATATTCGTTACCTTTGGGTACGGAAAGCCCTTAAAATTTCCATTTCTATCCCATCTTCACCGCGATTATCGGAACTTGTCCGTTTCTACCTCATTATCCCCCAATATTTGCTTAGGATTCGTATGATTGCAGAGAATCGTTCACCTCTATGTCATGCGCATCCTAGATCGATCGTGATTGGCAGAGACCCGTTCGTCTCTAATTGCGAGAGATCCAGCATCTATTATTTTACCACTTCAACCGTGAGGCCATTTAGACGCCGTAGTCTTTATTGTCTCATTAGCCCCAAATATTTGCTTAGGATTCGTATGATTGCAGAGACCCGTTCGCCTCTATGTCATGCGCATCCTAGATCGATCGTGATTGGCAGAGACCCATTCATCTCTAATTGCGAGAGATCCAGCATCTATTATTTTACCACTTCCACCGTGAGGCCATTTAGACGCCGTAGTCTTTATTGTCTCATTATCCCTAAATATTTGCTTAGGATTCGTATGATTGCAGAGACCCGTTCGCCTCTATGTCATGCGCATTCTAGATCGATCGTGATTGGCAGAGACCCGTTCGTCTCTAATTGCGAGAGATCCAGCATCTATTATTTTAGCGCGATCTACAGGAACCCGTTCGTTTCTGATTGCGTTTACCCCGGCAGTTACCACTTCCACCTTGAGGCCATTTAGACGCCGTAGTCTTTATTGTCTCATTATCCCACCAATATTTGCTTAGGGTTCATATGATTGTAGAAACCCGTCAGCCTCTACGTCATGTGCATCCTAGAACGATCGCGGCCGTTGCGAAAGTTCCAGCATTTATTATTTCCATCTTGGGATTATTTAGACGCCGTAGTCTTTATTGTCCCATTATCCCTCTTACCTCCTTTTCCCAAATGATTTCATTGCTTACGAATGTTCGTTCTTCATACAAGATAGTATCCGTAGGATTGTTATCCCCAACAGGAGTCTGATGTCTCGTTTCCCTAATGAATGTTCAGTCTTCATACAGGATAGGGTCCGTAGGTTTGTTATCCGCAGCAGAAGTTCGATGTCTCGTTTTATCCCCAGTATCTTCGAACTATGACCGGCTTGATTCCTCCGAGGATACGTAGGAAGCCTGAAAAGGTTCAGCCACCCGACCGCCTTGGTCATTTACTATCCCCTCCGAACTACGACCGGCTTGATTCCTCCGAGGATACGTAGGAAGCCTGAAAAGGTTCAGCCACCCGACCGCCTTGGTCATTTACTATCCCCTCCGAACTACGACCGGCTTGATTCCTCTGAGGATACGTAGGAAACCTGAAAAGGTTCAGCCACCCGACCGACATAGTCATCTATCATCCCCAGCAATTACATTTTCCCCGGCACATGTCTCCCTAGCAAGTCACAATTTCTCCCCAAGCGGAAGGCATTGGTCCCATCAGAAGACAATCATTCTCAATTTCCCCATCAAATTTGAACTACGTTTGTCTTGATTCCCACGCGGATACGTAGGTCGCCTGCCAAGGTTCAGCCGTTCCCTTACCTTTCCTCTGTTTTGAAACTCATGTTTCAGAACGGTTCCTATTTTTATCGTCGACCCTCCATTGCCTTGCAAGAAGCGTCGCCGAGGGGCTACTGTTAGTACCCGATCTAAAAATGAGTTTATTAGGGATTTCCCAAATACACAAGGACTTTATAGGAATTACAAACCTTGCAAAGACTTGTCCTGGATTCCCAAAATATACCTCATTGTTTTAGAACATCTTAAAGATGGCCAAAATAGGGTTTCCATAAAACATGCAAAACCCTAGCTTAATAATTAGGTCAGCCAGGAATGATGGCCACGCGGCCACATTCGTCCAAGCTCCAACCTTGGCCACACGGCCAACGTCGCCGCCGCCCTCCATCTTGGCCACGCGGCCACATCTGCCCCGGATGATCTGGACCATCAGATCTCTCCATCAATTTCCTATTTAAAGACCTCCCTTGCCTCATAATTGGGGGGATCCGAATTTGATAGCTCTTAAGGGACAACTTTGCTCCCAAATCAAGTCATTCAAGCCTCCAAAAACACTCTCAAGAATCCCAAGAAGATCTAAGGTTATTTCTTGCCAACAAAGGTAAGTTTTCTAACTTTTTCTTTATGTTCTTGCCATATTATTAATTTAGATCCATAATATTCATATTCTTAATATGTTCATTCATGTGTTCTTCATAATATTCATGTTCCTAACATCTTTATTCATATTTTCTTCATGACATTCATATGTTCATAATATGCTCTTCACATGTTCATCATATTCTTAGGTTAAAACCTTATTTATGCTATATTTAGGGTTACGATCTTCATGTTAACATGTTATTTCATAGCCAATGATGATCTAGGGTTCATCAACCCAAGGATGATCTAAGAACTACTTCTAAACCCTAATCTTTAGGTAATTCCCCCCTCATTATGCATGATCCCGATTCTTCTGCCTATTCTAAATTCTTCTCGAACTACGCTGACCTGAGCTTCTCACATTGAGAGGAACATAGGCAATCTTCGGATCCGGTCTCAATCACTAACACACTACATACACTGCATCATGATAGAAAGACCGATCAATTCGGGCAATAGGACTGATAACGTGAATATTCTTCTCTTGTTGTAATTTGACCCCCAAACCCATTAACATGCTTTTCTCAATGTTTTGGCTATAATTAAAACGGCGTGGCGACTCTCATAATTTTAATGTTACAATGAATATCCCAAATTCAAACACACGTATTCACAGATTCTTGGAGCGCTTCATCAATCTTCTTTGGTTCGATTTGAGAGATAAAAGAGTGATATTCATCATCAAAGTTTGATGCTCTCCTAGTGCGAACCCCTACATTGAGATCACCAATGATGTTTGAAGTTGGATGATCTTTAACTTCACGAACCTCAGGAGGTAAGTTGGGTTGAGTAGTAGGAATACGAAGATCTTCAATAGGTACTTCATTAGCTCCAGCATCAAGGTCATCAAAGGTGATTTTCTGAAGCGGAGAAACATCATGCGCAGGAGGAGGTGTTTGCGCATCAAGAGTAGTAATTCTGGCGCAGCATCTGTCGTTGGCGCATGAGATGGACTAGCTTGATTCTGAATTTGATTATCTTGGTTATCATTCTACGCAGGTGCTGTTTGTGATTGCATACCTGTCTCAACATTCTCAGCAGAATCATCAGAATCATTTGGAGCCAAATATGGCTCAAGGAGAGAATGCTCATCAAAAGTAACATGTACCGATTCTACAATTACTAGAGTAGTTCTATTAAAAACACGAAAAGCTTTAGAGTGTTTGGCATACCCAACGAAAGTACCTTCATCTGCTTTGGCATCGAATTTACCTCTATGATATTTGCCATTGTAGAGGATATAGCATTTGCAGCCAAAAATCTTGAAGAAAGCGATGTTGGGCGCCCTTCCTCTCCATAGCTCATATGGAGTCTTGTTGTAGGCTTTGTTGATGAGGGATCTATTCTGAGTAAAGCAAGCAGTGTTGACAGCTTCTCCCCAGAAATACTTTGGAAGCTTAGCTTCAGCTATCATGGTTTTTCCAGCCTCAATCAACGTGCGATTCTTTCTTTCCACAAAGCCATTTTGTTGAGGAACTCCAGCAGCAGAGAAATTGTGATCAATTCCATGGTCATCGCAGTATTGAGCAACACCGTTATTCTTGAATTCAGTTCCATTGTCTGATCTAACGCTCACGATGTCGTCTTCCTTTTGAGTTTGGAGCTTTCGAAATAGTGCATTCAAGATATCATAGCAGTCATCTTTGGATATCATCATTTCGATCTATGTGTATCTTGAGTAGTCATCCACCACAACTAAAGTATATTTGTTTCCTCCAATTCTTGCGGTGGTGACCGGTCCAAACAAGTCCATGTGAAGAAGTTGTAAATATTTGGATGTTGAGGAAGCAATCTTGCTGGAGAAAGACTACTTAGGTTGTTTACCGAGCTGGCATGCTGCGCATTTTCTGTCATGATGGTCAGCTACTTTGGGAAGTCCTTTGACAAGATTTTCCCTTCCTAGCTTAGCCAAATACTTGAAGTTCAAATGACTTAAGCGCTTATGCCATAGCCAGCTGCTTTCACTTATATTCTTTGCTACAAAACAGAGATTAGTGATAGAATCTATAGCAGTAAGATCAATAATGTAAACATTAGTCTTACGAGTCCCTGTGAGCAAAGTTAGTCCGGATATACCATCTTTGATATAGCAGTGCGTTGCAGTGAAGTGACATTTCAAACCTTTATCGCAGAATTGTGATATGGAGAGCAGGTTTTGCTTGAGTCCTTCTACTAGCGCAACTTTCTCAATGCATACTTTATCTTTTCTGATCCTTCTATATCCAACTATGTGCCCTTTGTTGTTATCTCCAAATGTTACTGAGGGACCTCTTCCTTCATGCACATCTTTAAGAGCGGTGACATCTCCAGTCATGTGTCTAGAACATCCACTGTCGAGGTACCATATATGCGCTTTAGCTTGTGAAGAGTGCGCAGTGAAGCAGGAGACCTGAAAAATAGACATTAAGAACGCAGGTCCCCTTTATTCTTGGGTCCTAGAGTTAGCAACTTTTGACAACCCACTCCTGTCTGACCTTAGGATTTTTATGTCCCTTGGCATTAGGAGCAAATTGCAAAAGGCATTCTGCAGCCTTGTGACCTAAACCATCACACACAACACAATGATGAAAGCCACTTATAGATTGGGTTTTTACAAACTCTTTACTTTTCTTTGGCGCAACATTCTTTACTGGAGCCGATGAACTTGCTTTGACAAATGTCATTTTCTGAGGTTTGGGTGCGCTTTTCTTAAGAATGCGCATCTGGCGTTGGGGCGCATGGCTTTCATGCGTATGACCCTTTTGCGCAGATTTGACATTTGAAGTTGAGGCGCAACCATAGTCAGAATATGAGTTGTCATGCGCAGGTTCAACTTTAGCCTTACCCTTTGCTTTCCCAGTTTGCATTTTTGGGTAGACATAATGGAATTTTTTTCTCTGGACTTTCTCCTGTCTTTTACCCATTGAAGCAGAGTGCTTTGCTTTAGAGTTTTCAATAGTTTACTGTGGTGTAAACTCCTTTTCCTTTTCAGAGCAATCTGCGCATTTAAAGTTATCACAGTTGAGAACCCCAAGCCTTCCTTGTCTCCACTGGCTTTTTGGGATTCTAGAATTTGGTCCATAGTGACACGAGATTTGGTCCACTCATCAGTGATCTTTGTGAGATCAGCTACTTAAGCAGCCAATTCTTCGTTTCTTACTTTAAATAGCGCATTTTGATTTGTAAGAAAACAGTTCTTTTCAGTAAGAGGAGTCATGCTCTTAATCTGCTCCTTAAGGAGGGTGATCTCAGATTTTAAAAGAGTTTCCGTCTTAAGCTGTGAAATTTCTCCAATTGATAAGTCCACTGCTTTTTTCATAGAATTAAATTTCTTGATTACCTTTTCAGCTTGATTGAAAATAGACTCACGCTCAGCAGCAGAGTCATCCTTTTCTATTACAATTTCAGCAGGAATTTCAAGAGATTCTTTTCGCGGAGGTGGAGCTACAAATTTCTTTGATAGGTCTGCTCTGGCAAATAAGTACTTGCCATTCTGTCTGCTTGGAGTCAGATGTCCCATTTCCACCAGTTCTGTGATAGTGGGACCTTTCTTCTGAATTGTCCTTGGTGCAGCCTTTGTGTCCGTATCGGGATCATTGTCTGAATCGCTATCAGCATCAGCATTAGCCACCAAGCAAAGAAGTTCATCCTCAGAGTCATCATCATCACTGTCTTCAGTGTCAGTCTCTACTATCCAAGTCTTCAGTTCTTTTTCTGCGCAGTCTTCTTCAGCAATCATTCCGCGCAGCTTTGATGATTTCTACGCAGTATTCCTCTTCATGTATTCAAATTTTAGAGTAGGACATTTTGAAGCAAAATGACCGGGCTTTCTGCAGTTGTAGTAAACCAAGTCATCATCTTTCTTTGAATATCTGCCTTGAGAAAACTTAGCATGTGGTTTGCTCGAGGATCCAGGTTTAGAGAATTTCCTGAATTTTTGGAATCGCTTAACGAACATAGCGAAATCATCATCATCCATTTCAAGTAAAGAGGAAGTAGATACTTTGTCTGAGGTTTGAGCGGGCGCAGGTTCCTTTTGCGCAACATAGGAAACAAGTTTTCCTTTGCCTTCAGTTTCGTCGATTCAATCAAGCTTTAGCTCATACACTTTTAAGTTAGCGTATAAGCTGCGCAGAGGCCAAGTATCTAGAAATCCAGAATCTTCCAGATGACTTGCCTTGTGCACATATATGGAACCTAGCGCATCTAAGAATTGAGAATTTACTTCTTTATTGGTGAAGGTAGTTCCAAGAGATTTACAAGAGTTTACAACAGCACAGAAGCGATCATAAGTTTGTCTTAAGGTTTCACCATCCTTTCTCATGAAGCAGTTGAATTTTCTTTGCACCACAAATCTTTTGTTTTCCTTGCTTACTTTGTCTCCATTCACATATCCTTCAATAGCGTCCCATAGTTCCTTTGCAATTCCACCGCTCACAATTTGATTGTGCGTGGAGAGGTCTAGAGTGCTAAGAATGATGTTCCTTGCTCTTCCATCATAGCCAACCCATCATCATATCCAACCCATTTCTTTTCTTCATCAGTCCATTCCTCCTTGTTCTTCTTGATGGTAGGATTCGACTTATTTGTAGCAGCATCAGGATTAGCATTCATTAGAATATAGGGTCCTTCAAGAACGATGTCGTGGAGGATCTCGTCGATAGAAGAAAAATGAGTGAGCATGCAGTGCTTCCAGATTTCGAAATGATCTTCATTCAGCACTGGAACATGTGAATAGTTAGCCATTGCCTAAGATTTTGAATCCATCTTGAATCGGCACCCAAGCTGTTAAGCTTGAAAAACAAAACAAGTTTTATAAAGGTGTTTGCTCTGATACCACTTGTTGGTCCCAAAGGGGCAACAAAGGTATGAAAAATGCTAGAGGGGGGGGGGTGAATAGCGTTTTAAAATTCTTTTCAAACCCTTTTGCAAATCAATGGCTTGTGCGCACAGTTCTTAAATAAGCTAAGTATAGCGCGCAGTGAGAGTGTGAAATGCACAGCGGAAGTTTAAGAAGCTACTGCGCAGGAAAATTTTGCGCAGAGATAAAAACGCACGCGTTAAGTTTTGTCTTAAAGTGTTGGATAAAAAGGATTCTAAGGCAATAAGCAATAACAAGTACAGCAGCAAAGTATAGCAATCTGAAAGATCAAACAAAGCAGTAATTCAGAAATGATTGAGCAGGAAGTAAATAGCAAGAATAATGAACAAGCTATTTGGAAAGGTTCGATCAATGATGAACAAACTATCTCAAAGATCTATAATCTATGAAGAGCAAATCCTAGACTAAACCGGTGTATCTCAAGAAGTATGATCGAAAAGATCAAAGCTTCATGAGGTGAGTGTGTGTTCAGAAATTCTGGGCTCTATGAATCTATGAGATGAAGAGCACGAAGAATTCTGGTGATATAAGGCTTAGGATCTGGGCTTGGAGTTTGAAGGTATAAAGGTTGATCTTGAATCTTGGAATAAAAGTAGCAATATTCAGAACTTCAGTGATACTTATGAAAGCACAAACTCTAGCTACTTGGAAATGAAGATGAGCTGGCTATTTATAGCAGAGAGCTTAAGACTAGCCATTGGAGCTCTGAGCAAGGACGATGAGCTGGCACGATATGATTGGTGCGCAGGTGTCCTTTATAGCCGTTGGGGCTCTGATCAAAGAAGATGACCTGGCACAATATGATTGGTGCGAAGGTGATTTAGAGCCGTTGGAGACTGAGCATGAAGACCAAATTCAAAAGCTTCTTCTAGAAGGTTGACAGCTGTCTTCATTTGATATATTTCTCTTGAGCGAGTCTCCACCATTGGATCTGCTGAGTGTGCTTGCTTTGTCGATTCTACACACCTCAGCATTTTTAATAAGCGTGCATCTTCTAAGCGCTTTCCAAGTTAGGTGATCTGAATGCATTGAAAACTGAGCAAGATATAATGCTGCGCAGGAGAGACCTGTGCAGTGGTGTACTGCGCAGAGAAGTCCTGCGTAGTGACCACAATCTTGCTTAGATCTTCATTCCTTTTCGCTCCAAGTCCTATGTTCTAAGCCTATACTATAAAATGGACTTAGCTAAAAAATTGAAGTCATAAGACTTCTTACATAGGGTCCTAAAGTCCATAGAATATTTTTAGGTGATGGTATCAATCAATTCTAACAAAATTAGGAGGTTTAAGAGATAAGCATCCCAACACTGGAGATATCTCGTACGAGGGAATGATGTTTCGTACGATACTTTTCTGTTTTTGCGCAGAACAGAGGCATTTCAGGCGCTGGAAGTGATTTTCAAATCACTTTTCCTATTCCATTCTCGGGAGCTTTCGTCCCTAGGCGATTTTCTCACTCAAAAATCTCCAATTTCTCCAAGTTTTGGTGATTCCCGACCCTTGCAAATGGCCAGTGTACATCGTTCGCATAAGGAACACCCCTTCGGTAGACATATAAAGGGTAAAGTGTGGGCGACTGATGATTTGTTCCCGTTCCCGGAGGACCACGTCTCTCACGCTGTTCGGACTAGGCGGGTAAGGATCTCTTCCTCTGATTGAGTTTCCATGTCAATTTCGCTGTTGCATGTCTCAATTTAGTGTTCTCGTGATTCGACTTTTGTCAATTTTTGCCTAGAATTACCGCTGCTAGGGTTTATCATGAATGGCTGATCTTTTGATAGAATTTCACCCTTGTTGGTGCTGAAAATCGTTGTAGTATGATAGTACATGATTTTGACTGTCGTTTCAGGCGATTCTACGACTTTTCGGGTAAAATGCTTAAATAAGGATTTTACCGATTTTGTGACATTTATCTCTTTTGCCTTTGTTGGTTGTAGTCATTCAGGGTGATCAATAACTGTAGAGGCAGCGTGCGAGCGGTCGCTGAGAGGTGGGCAACTCTCAATGGCGAGATGAAGGAGGAGATTGAGAACCTCGGATTGAAACCCTTCTTTGACGGCCTTGTAGGTGAGAGGAGGAATGTGCACTTGCTCCAGGCCATCCGGGAGCACTAGTGGGATAGCACTCACACCATGCATATGCAGTGGGGGGAGGTCACCATGACCCCTACTGACTTCCATTCCATTACCGGACTTCCTATCGTCGGCGAACCACTTGAGGTAGATGCGGACTTTACTCGTAGCAGGGATGATATGATGCATTTTATGGGACTCGATTTGCGTACCCTAGGCAAGGGTGTCCCTATGAAGGATTTGAGGGAGAGGGTGGATACTTATGTCACCCTTAATGTTGGTCAGATGCATCTCACCGGTACCTGCATTGCAGCTGTCTGTGGCTTTCTATGGTGGGCCTTTTCTGAGACGCTCTTTGCTAATCATGCGTCGACTGCCCTTTTTACTCTGCTTAGCTGCATGAGGGACATGCAGCATGTCACTGATGCTAGTTGGGCTGGTTTGGCCCATTGCTATGTGGTTATGGATGAGAGTTCACGGGATAGGGCGAACGCTGGCTTGGGCGGCTACAGTCATGCCTGGGAGGTATAATACTCATCTTCTTCTGTATTCCTCCTTTATTTCAGCCCCAATTTATTTTGATAGCATTCCTCATTTGAGCTATCGTGTATTGACCTCTTTTATGTTTCTCCCATTTTGCAGGCTTGGGGATACGCCATGTTTGGTCTCTTTACTTTCAATCTTCGAGACAATACTGTTATGTTCCCCGATACTCTGAGATGGCGCCGGGATAACAGGGATACCCGTGATGAGCAAGCCGAGGGGGCTGATATGACGATGGATCGCATGAGGCTATATTTTGACAGGTGGGAGGCCGTCCCAGAGTTCGTTGTTGCCTTCTTCCCATGGCGGAGCTTGGGCATTGACCATGTTTATGGGTTTGCTGGTATGAGGCTGTTGATGATTGGCCTTGGCGGTAGATGCTTCTAACACACAACATATTTGTTAATTTTAGTTTTATTTCTGACTGTTTAAATGTATTGACTCATACCCGGTTGGTCAACCGAGGGGTAGTTTTATGAGATGGATTCGCGTTGGGCCATTTGTATGTGTGAATGAACTGTTTTGGATGGATTTTAGGCGTGATTGAGACATGTTTTGACTTGTCGAGCAACCTGAAATCTGAGCAGAGTCTCTGTTGTTCTGACTTCGGAGATGCCTCGTACGAGACATCGATGTCTCGTACGAGCCATCCTTTCAATCTGCGGCTGTTTCCCATTTTTCCTCGAGGATTTGGTGTCCAAAATTGTATATAAACACCTCTAGTCCGTCCTAGAATACCATGCAGCCTTAAATCAGTTATGGGAACCTTTCTTTTGGAGTAGGATTCTCAACCTTTTGCTCTCAATGGCCCCAAGCAAGTCTGTCCCTTCATCAATAATCATTGATGAGTTCTCCTCGGACTTAGAATTAGTGGAACGCTACAAGAATGATTTAGCAATGTTCTTTCGCTCGTTTAATAAACCTCGCCAAGAGAGATTCGTGGAGATGTTCGGTTTCAAGATTCTTTTCACCTTGAAGAACCTAAAGCCGGAATGGGACCTCTTAAAGGGAGTTGCACGCTTCTGGGATCCATCAACTCACCTCTTCAACTTTTCACTTAATGAGATAGTCCCTACTGTGGAGGAGATGGCGGCTATCTTGGATATGCCTTTGACTGGGGTGATTGCGGTTCCTAATTGCGATAAGGTACCAGCGGAGTCTCTTAGGGACTTATTGAGCATTGGCATTCCTGAGGCTCAGAGTTATGTTCATAACCGCTATATTGATATCCACGCTTTGCGTAGGAGATTTAAAGGTCGGGTGACTCACGGTCACGGTGTGGATTCCCAGTGCTGCCTCTTGGCATTGTGCTTATTTCGGAGCGTGCTTTTCATGAGAAAGTGTGGCATGGTGAACACGGAGCTCATGGACATCGTTTTGCAAGCTAGAGGATGGGCCTTCAACATAATCCCTCTTATCTTGGGGGAGACCCTTCATGGTCTTGATGAGTTACACCGAACCGGCTCTATAACTCGGGGAAGTCCATTGTTGTTGACTATTTGGCTCAGAGAACATTTTAAATTGTTGGACTCTCCGGTCGAGTATTCTCCTTATACTTTCCATAGGCGGAGGCTGTTAGTGAAGGGTCTCAGCATTGAGGACTGGGCTCATCTTTTTGCTAAAGCGGAGACCAATGATATCGCTTGGTGCCCATCCTTTTGGAGGGTGAGGAGGTTTGTAGCTAATACCCTCGGGTATGACAGGTTCGTTCTTCCGGGCATGAGGGATTCTTCTTTCTACTTTGCTCGGAGGGTAATGCGACAATTCGATCAACATCAGGACACTTTCTTGTCAGGGGGACGACCTCGAGATGTTTCTTTCATGGACTCGGAGTTCTCTACGATCTTGGCTCGCGCTTGGGGGCAAGGCACCACTATGGATCGTTAGACCAATCTTCGTCATGATGGGGGAAGTATCTATTTGTCGGGCAAATACTTAGATTGGTTTCTCTCGGAACTTCGTCCCAATGTTGAGGGTATTGACGAGAACCATCGCTTTCTGTTGGGGGACCAATTTGAGCCTAGTTTGAATTTGAGGAAGAAGGAAGCTAAGGAGGATCCTTCTAATGTCAGAGCAGATGCCACTCAAGACTTTCTGGAGACTGACTTTTACGAGAAGAGAGCAAACGGACTTCCTGGTAAACTCCAAGCTCTAGATAGGCCTCATGTGTTCGCGAGACTGACTCCCTTGGTGTTTAGTCGTCTTGATGTTCCTCCCAGTTTCGAGATACCTTGGTTCAAGAGGAAGAGGGATGACAAGGTAGATCGTGGTCAATCCCCTACTAAGTGAAGGAAGAAATAGATCCTTAGGAGTATCGAGAGATTTCCAATAGATAGACCAATGTTTAGACTTTTAGTATTTTATTTATTTTCTTTTGCAAGTTGGTATTCATGTTAGAAATTTTCTTATTGTTTTCTTGAAATACATTCAATTAATAAGAAGACAAGACTTTGATTTTATTTATTGAATAGACTGGACCAAAAGGCTGCCTACGTTCTCCGTTTACATCAATTAAATAAGGAGCTTAGGTCATCGTAGTTCTTGTTTAAGAAAGAGAAAAATATATTTGCTGACTGACATGTCTCGCATGAGACATAGGTGTCTCGCACGAGACTGTCCCCTATTATATATATATATATATATATATATATATATATATATATATATATATATATATATATATATATATATATATTTTATGCACACCCTGATTTTTGCCTAGATCGCCTTTTCAGGTTTTCAATCTAGCGGGCTTCTTTTCTAGTGCCTTCTGCTCTAATTTTTGCCTAGGCCGCCCTTGAGGGTTTTCAACCTAGTGAGCTTTCTTCTTTTCTTTGGAATAGGGGACGGACTTATGAGTAGTACTTCTTCAGCTTGTCCATGTTGACGGGCTTCGATAGTTGATTTCCATCTAGGTCTGCGAGTTGTACCGCTCCTCCGGAGAATATCTTCTTGACTATGTAGGGGCCTATCCATCTTGGTCCCCATTTGCCCATAGGATTGAACGGTCCAGGACGATGGTCACGTAGGACAAGGTCCCCTTCTTTGATGTTTCTAGACTTGACTTTCTTATTGAATGCTCGGGCTATTCTCCGTTGATATGCTTGGATATGCTCAGCGGCTCAAAGTCGTCGTTCATCTAGTAGGGCTAGTTGTTCATAACGGCTGTCTAACCATGCGACTTCGCTCACTTGGTTTTCTAGGAGAACCCTTAGTGATGGTACTTCTAATTCAATTGGTAGCACTGCTTCCATCCCATAGGCTAGGGCGTATGGAGTTTCACAGTAGCGGTACGAATTGAAGTTCGGTAGCCCCTGTAGACACCCCGCCTTGGACCGCTCACCCCGATTGCACATTTGATTTTGTGTTTCTCCCCATTTTAAGTGTTTCTCGTTAGTTTCTGTCACTTCCGTTAAGTTCCTGACTGACTTCGTTAAGTCCAGGGACTAAACTGAATGACAGGGCTGACTTTCTAGTCCATTCTGTCAAAATTGCCTTCTCTGAGTCGCGCGCCTCCGACAGTAGGAGCCAGGCGCGCGCGCCTCCCGCCCCCAAAGCAGGAAGCGCGCGCCTCTGGGCGTCAGTTACAGATTTCTGGCCAGGATTCCCTCCCTTGCTCAATTTACAAGATTTTGCCCAGGAAGGATTTCTTGGTGACTGAGTTTTGGCACAAAAAACACCCCTCTTTCACCTATAAAAACATCTCTTTACCTCCATTTTCAAGGACCGAAGATTGAACTTACAAAAACTATACCAAAATCACTTTCTAAAGGTTCTCCAAGGATCTCTTCAAGCAATATTTGAAGTTCTTCAAATTGTAGGTAAAAGTCCATCTTTTCCTTTCTTTTCTACTTCATCTCCTCTCTCTCTTTTTACTTTAATCAAATGTGCAATCACCCAAATCATTTTGGGACATGACTCTAATGATCACCTCATCTCATTGAGGTTGGTTAAGGAGTTATCTCCTACATTCCAAATCTTATTTTAAATTCCCCCTTTTCATGACTTAAAGAAGAAGAAGAAGAACATTTTCATTCATGTAGATTTTGATCAAGCAAGACCAACGCAAGTTGGGCGAGATGGGTGTTTCGGTACTTCCCATCTCGTAATCTAACCCCCGAACCTCAAAACAAAGAATCTCTGTTTTCGTAATCAAACTTAGGCTACAATCAATAGGTTTTTCTTATGTTCCTCAAAACATAGGTGGCGACTCTAAAAACAAGTTAGACATCCTAGGATAATTCACCGCTCTAGCCAGGCCGTGGTTCCCCGGGGTATCTACAGTGGCGACTCTGCTGGGGAGTGTTATTTGAGGGTTAAACTTGCATTCTGATCGAAATCTACATCTTTTCTGGGCATTCTGTTTCCTGATGGGGGAGGCGCGCGCGTCTGGCCTTTTAAGCCTAAGGCGCGCGCATCCCGCATCAAGAACCAGAATCGCCCACTTCTTCATATTCTTCATCTTCTTCTTCTGTTATTCTGCACTAATCACTTCTGCAGGGGTTACAATATGAACATGGGACCAGGGCAATCCCCTGAGTCCAAAGTCTGACATTCTGACAGGTGTGCCCCAGAAGCGCGCGCCTCTCATAAGCATTGCGCCATGCGCGCGCGTCCTGTATCAGCACTCAGAGGCGCATGCTTCTGGGTTGGTTCCCAGAACAGAAACAGGTTTCAGTGACTGAGCAGAACAGTGGGGTGTGGGCACAGTGGCCTGCATCAGAACATAATTGAACCCTCGGACTGTTTTAATTTTGTGTTTTATTTACCGGTCACACGGGTGATTCGGGAGTTGTAACTTTATGTGCTTATGTGTTTTGTGTGTTTTTCTTTCTTTTCAAAAAAAAAAATAAAAAATAAAAAATAAAAAATTTTGTCACTTGTTAGACCTCACACTACATGCACATATTCCTATGAACTGCTCGCTATCGAGTCGCACAAGTCCAACCCCAAACCCGTCGAGGCCCGTCCTAGAAAGTTTCAAGCTCCACCAGACCTTGGCTCTTTCGAAGCGGTAAACCTCAGCCCGTGGCGTAGTTCAAGACTACATACCGGGGGTGACCTTTGAGCTTCATATTCAAGCCAAGCACAAACCACACAATTCTAGTTAGGGTCTAACACTCCGTGACTCAAGTCGGTTTCCATGTACCGAGATTTCCCTAAACTAATGTCTTCAAATTATACATGCCAACTTGTTGAAAGGGACGCAATAAAAATCCGTCCCCAAAAGTGGTTATTTTGGACGAAAATAAAAATCCGTCCCCGCATGTATGCTTTACTACATTAATTTAGTTTAATCCCGATACATGTAGGATTCACAAGCGCGATGGAATCCGATGAGTATATGGGACCACGAGATGGTCTATATACTAGTGTGACGATTCCATTATTTTCTTAGAAACTCCAAAAGGGATTCATTCCCTCCGACTTATAAAAAAAAAAAAAAAAAGAGTCTTTTCTTATGTGGTTCGAGTCGTGTTCCCAACTGTGTGTTCTAAGCATCTTCATGGACCGCAAGTGTTACTCAAGACTGACAAGGGCCTCTTCTGCAATATAGGTTCAATTGGTACTTACAAAGTCTACCGCGATTCAGCAAATCGGTTAGTCCGTGAAGAGATCACTCCAACAGCTCCAACATCAACCATGACCGGCAGCAGCAACACCATGTCTCTCGAACAGCTCTCAAACATGGTCAAACTCCTCCAAGAGCAAGTCTCCACCCTTAACAAAGAGGCACAAAGCAAAGACGACATTTGGCAATCCCACCTCGACAGCCAAAGGGAGGCCCACGAGGCCGAAATGGAACTAATAAAAGAAAAGCTCACCAACCTTGCCAAGGGAAAGAACAAGAACAATGATGATGAATCCGAATGGACCGAGGGTTTGTTCAAGAGTCCTTATGTCAACACCCGCACCAAGAAAATGGGGGAACCAAGTTCCGAGAACAATGAGCCCAAAATGGTGGATTCTATCATGGCCTACATCGACCAAAAATTCAATGGGCTCAACATGGGGAAAGGCTCCGACACAAGCCTTTATCAATCATCCATCCTCATGAGTACTATGGCCGCTCTTCCCGATAAGTTCAAGATGCCCGACATAAGCAAATTCAAGGGCAACTCTTGTCCTATGGCTCACATTGAGACTTATATTTGGGCAATGGTTCCAAAGAAGGTCTCCACCAAGGTGATGGCTCAATGCTTTCCTCTCACTCTCGAGGGGGCGGCAAAAGATTGGTATGCTACTCTCCCGCTCACTGTCCGTCTTGATTGGGACTCCGCCATGCTCGCCTTCAAGAACCAATACCAAGGCAACACCACTCACCGGCCCACAAGGAAAGAGCTAGAGAATACTACTCAGCGAGACAATGAGTCCTTCATCGACTTCACAAGGAGATGGAATGACAAACTCTCTGAAATTGTTGAGAGGCTGAACACAAAAGAGCAAATGGACATATTTCTCAAGTGTCTCAAGATTGATCTCCGCACTCACCTAAGTGGGGCTTGCTACTCCGACTTCTCCCAAATGTATGAGGCGTGGGTACGCATGGATGACTTGCTCAAGGAGATTAAGAAGACCACTCCTACTTACCGCTACAAGGCCGCTTCCAACTCCACAAAAGAGGCCTCGGTCAACGCCGTCACTATTGACAAGGGGAATTACAAAAAGGTTCCTCCACCTCAAGGGAAGAAGTCCCGAAGTGACCGTGTCTACACGCCTCTCCAAGGCATGACTCAAACCGAAGTGTTCGAGGTCCTCAAGGCAAAGGGTCAAGTCACACCCGTGCAAGGGTACCAACCCAAGACGATCCTCTCCAATCATGCTCACCACAAATATTGTGGCTACCACCAATATAGTGGCCACACCACCGAGGAATGCTTCGTTCTCCGCAATGTCATTCAAGATCTCATAGATAAGAAAGAATTTGTAGTGACTAATGACGAGCATGTCAATGTAATAGAGATAGGAGAACTCGAGGGGACCACCCATTCAATCCCAATTGTGAATGGGGGCCCCAATGTTATGAATAAACTTGACAATTCTTGTTATGTAGTGACTTACGATGAGGTAATGAGGGAAGTACTAGAGAATAGGAAAAAGAAGCAAGATGGGAACGTCAACATGCTAACTCGATCCGGTCGAGTCTTAGCAAGCAACCCTTCCACTTCCGCACCGAGCTCCTCTTCTCAAAGGCCGCAAGCTCACAACACTCCCGAAGATCCTCTACTTGTCCAACTCAAGAAAACTCAAGCCAACATCTCTATTTGGGACCTCATTGCATCCTCAAAGAAACACCGAGATCTTGTCATCCGCAATTTCGATGATACATCAGTCTCTTCCGATACTATTCCTGAGGACCTCACGGCAATGATTGGTCACATTCATTTTAGCAACGTCATCACCTTTGACGATATGGACCTGCCACCGTTTGGTTCCGACCACAACGAAGCTATTTACCTCAAAGTACGAGCAAGGGGGAGGCTCGTCTCAAGAGTCTTAGTGGACGGTGGTTCCGCGCTCAATCTCATGCCTGGTAGAATCATGGGCATACTGGGGCTTAAGGATTCTGATTTGAAGCCTTCTACTCAAGTAATCCGAGGTTATGACAGCACCGCCCGTACAGTCATGGGTATGATCGAAATAGACATTGAGTTTGGGAGCATAGTCATGTCCGTTCCATTCCAAGTGCTTGATATCCCGGCCTCGTTCAACTTACTGTTGGGTCGACCATGGATTCATAGTGCTAATGCCGTACCGTCAACTCTCCACCAATGTGTCAAGATCCGAAATGGTGATGAAATAGTGACCGTAATGGCTGAAAACATCACTATCCACAGAAAAGGTGAGCCCGTCCACCAAGTTCAGCATGGTCTACCAGACTCCACTCTCTCCGGCGTCTCAATCAACGCCATTAACAAAGAAGGGGTAAACGGATCATGGACCCCCAGCAATCACAAAGTCCTCCGCATGATGAGGAATATGGACTACTTCTCTGGTTTAGGCCTAGGGAGATATCAGCAAGGAATCCTACATCCCGTGCAAGTCCCATTTGTCAAGAACACCTTCGGTTTGGGGTATGAGCCTTCCAAGGAAGACTTGAAACAAGAGCAAGCAATCAAGAACGAAAAGGCCCGAGCTCGTAAAGAAGACCGTCGTTACGAAGCCCCTAATCTAAGGCCTTACCGCAAGACGTTGAATGGTTATTTTGTCCGCCAAGGGGAAGACGTTCCATACATGATCTTTCCCGAGCCATGGGTTAACAATAAGGGTGTCAAAAAGCCCGGCCTCGAAATCTTCTCCGATTGTGAGATCCAGAAATCCGAAAGGGAACCAACTCCCATGTCGCCCCGTGAATGGTGGGGAAGGAAGATGACTATAGAGTCCGAGACAGAAATCACCGTGGGGGAAGAACTGACAGATTTAGCCTCCATGTTTGAAGAGCTTGCCATGATAAATGAATGCCAAGTTAACGCCATCCATGACACCGTCATCATGAACGAGACTATCAGTGAGATCCCGCCAAGCTCCGAGCCGATCAACAATTGGTATTCAACAAAAGGGCCCGTGGTATCCGAGGAGTTCTTAGTCCAAGAAATGGGTTGCATACCCCGCACAGCAACAAAGGAAGAGCTGCTCACACTTACTTTCGAGTCCGAGAGTGTCTCTAATACCCTCACCCAAGAGGATTTGGAGGCCATAGCCGAGCGTGTGTTTCCTTTCTTTGCTAATGAAAAATTTGATATTTCTGAGTACCCTGAGATTGCAAACATCATAAATGATGAATTAACTAATAATGAACTTAACGAACAAGTTAATAACAATTCAAATTATGATGAAATAGACCACGAAAACACAACATACTTAAATGAACTTGCTCAACAAGTCCGTAGTCGTGGCGAGAATGGTCCAAAGGCTGACGAAGAATTTCATGTTGTTAATCTGGGTACCGAAGAAGAGCCAAAAGAAACCAAGATTGGAAGCTTCTTCAAGGGGGACGACAGAGACAGATTGACTGCACTACTACGGGAGTTCGTGGATGTGTTCGCATGGTCATACAAAGACATGCCGGGTTTGGATAGAAAGGTAGCAGAGCACAGGATTCCGATCAGAGAAGATGCCAGGCCAGTAAAGCAGAAGCTCAGAAAGATCAAGCCAGAATGGTCTCTGCAGGTCAAAGAAGAGATTGAGAAGCTCCTCAGTGTGGGTTTCATCAAGGTTATCGAGTATCCGACATGGTTAGCCAACATTGTGACAGTCAGGAAGGCGAACGGCAAGGTTCGAGTTTGTGTAGACTTCAGGGATTTAAACAAAGCTTCCCCAAAGATGATTTTCCACTCCCTAATATCGACATGCTAGTCGACTCCACTGCTGCCTACGAGGTCCGCTCATTCGTGGATGGGTTCGCTGGGTACAATCAGATTCTCATGGCCGAGGAAGATCAACATAAGACAGCCTTCACAACACCGTGGGGTACCTTTTGCTACACAGTCATGCCATTTGGGTTAAGAAACGCTGGGGCTTCCTACCAAAGAGCCGTGACAGACTTGTTCCACGATATGATTCACAAAGAAATCGAGGTCTATGTGGACGACATGATCATTCACTCCAAAGGGACCGATGGACAACATTTAATTGATCTCCGCAAGTTCTTCGAAAGGCTTCGTCAACACAAGATGAGGCTCAACCCTACAAAGTGCACGTTCGGGGTTATCCGAGGCAAAGTTCTTGGTTATATGGTCACTGAAAGGGGAATTGAAGTAGACCCCTCCAAAATCAAGGCAATCATTGACATGCCTCCTCCAAAGACGCAGAAAGAGATTAAAGGTTTCATGGGCAGACTACAATACATCAGTCGGTTTGTGCACCAACTCACTTCCATGTGCGAGCCAATCTTCAAGCTACTCAAGAAGAATGCGGCTCTAGAATGGACCGATGAGTGCCAAGAAGCCTTCGACCAAGTGAAGCATTACTTGACGTGCCCTCCTGTTTTAGTTCCGCCGCACAAGGAGAAGCCTCTGTTGCTTTATCTCACTGTCAATGATGAAGCCCTAGGGGCTATGTTAGCACAAGAGCAACGAGAGTCCACAAAGGAGAACGCCATTTATTTTGTCAGTCGCCGATTCCAAGGAGGCGAAAAGAATTACTCTGTCTTAGAGAAGTCATGCGCATCATTGGTTTGGGTCACTCAAAAGCTCAAACACTATACGGAAGCTTTTCCGATCAAGCTAGTAGCAAAGGTGGACCCGCTCCGCTACATCTTCGAGAAGCCTTTCATGTCAACAAGAATAGCCAAATGGTACTTCATGCTCGCATGCTATGATATCACTTACGTCACACTAAAATCCGTCAGGGGGAAAGTGTTCAGTGACCAGCTTGCCGAATTCTCGTGTGACGAAGTGAAGGGGGAAGATGTACAATTCCCCGACGAGCATTTAATTTGTACTGCAACTGAGGAAGACAAGTGGCAACTTTTTTTCGATGGCGCCGCCAATAAACACGGTTTTGGTATAGGGGTATTGCTTGTCGATCCAAAAGACATCTACACTCCCATTGCCATACGCCTGGAATTCGAAGCTACCAACAACATCGCCGAGTACGAAGCATGCATAGCAGGGCTCGAAGCAGCTCTTGAAAGAAACGTCACGGAACTAGAAGTGTTCGGCGACTCTTTGCTCCTTATCAATCAGCAATCGGGTAAATGGCGAACCCAAGACCCGACTCTCCAACAGTATGGTCAGCACCTTGAAGAACTGGTTGAACAATTCCAAGAGATCACTTTCAACTACCTGCCAAGGGATAAGAATTGCTTCGCTGATGCACTGGCCACTATAGCTTCATTAGTTGAAATGCCCAAAGGGAAAATGGTGAAGCCTTTCAAAATTGCTCGAAGGAACAGTCCGGCATATTGCATGAGTATCAAGATCAACGAGGTTCAAACAAACTCTCCGTGGTATTCGGATATCATGAACTTCCTCAAAGACGGCACTTATCCCGAGAACATCAATAAGAAGTCTCAAGCAGCTCTGCAAAGGTTAGCCTCTCGGTACGTACTGATTGGGGACCGAGTCTATAAAAGGCACCACGACGGGATCAATCTCCTATGCGCCAATGAGACCGAAGCTCAAGAGATAATGTGTGAAGTGCACGAAGGAGAATGTGGACCCCACATGAATGGGTTTATGCTAGTCAAGAAGATACTTCGCATTGGTTACTATTGGAGCACTATGGAACGAGACTGTATCGAGAAAGTCAAAAGGTGTGCCAAGTGCCAATTCCACGCTAATCTGCAACATGCTCCACCCTCACAACTTTACAACATGGTCACACCTTGGCCTTTCTCTTGTTGGGGGATAGACATCATCGGTAAAGTTCATCCTGCCGGGAGCAATGGGCAGTCATTCGTCCTAGTGGCAGTCGACTACTTCACAAAGTGGGTCGAAGCACAAGCCTATCGAACCCTCAACGCCAAGAAAGTGGCCGAATTTGTAAAGATTAATATCATGTGCCGATACGGCGTGCCTCATGAAATCATTTCCGACAACGGCTCTCACTTTGAGAAGGAAATGGATGCACTTTTGGTAGAATACAAGATCACCAAGCACAAGTCATCTCCTTACCGGCCCCAAGCAAATGGCGCAGTCGAAGCAGCAAATAAGACCATCGAGACCATCGTCAAGAAAATGGCCTCAACAGGAAGGGATTGGCCCGAGAAGCTACCATTAGCATTGTGGGGCTACCGCACATCAATACGATCCGCAACAGGAGAAACTCCTTATGCATTGGTCTATGGTTCTGAAGCCGTACTCCCTATCTAACTTGAAGTCCCATCTCTACGGGTCCTCCTCGAGAATCAAGTCAACGAGGTCAACTGGATGCAAAGTCGATACGAACAGCTAGCCTTACTCGACAAGAAAAGGTTAAGAGCACTCGAACGCACGAGGGCATATCAACAAAGGATGGCAAGAGCTTTCAACAAAAAGGTGAAGCCTCGAAACATCAATGTGGGAGATTTGGTTTTAAGACAACATCCTCCTAATGCCATGAATCCCCTGGGGAAATGGGGACCCCGATGGATCGGTCCGTACGTGGTCAAAAAGATATTAAGCGGTGGTGCAGTTCGGCTCGTGGATTTAGATGGTGACCAGCTGCCAAAGGAGGTCAACCTCGACAAGCTCAAGAGGTTCTACGCTTAATAAACAAAGACCATAAAAAAAAAAAAAAAAAAAAAAAAATCGCTCGCTAGGTTGAAAACCCGCAAGGGCGGCCTAGGAAAAAATTAGAGCACGTGCAAAAAAGAAGCCCGCTAGATTGAAAACCCGCAAGGGCGGTCTAGGCAAAAAACAGGGTGCACAAAAAAAAAAAAATGGTCTTTGTTTGTTTGAACTACGAAGACCTGAGCCTCCCAACTGGAGGAACGTAGGCAACCTTCGGGTGCGGTCTAAAACATATCAAAAAAAATACCCAATTCACTTCAAATAACAAAATGCAATTTTTATTCATTCAATGAATTATTCAAACCATTACAACGGATTTATTGAGCAACAAAAGACATCAAAATATTAAATCCTAAAACAAAGTGGTCTAATTGCAATCTCTTGGGGTACAAAGAAAAATCTAATCTTTCTTAGGTTTGGGAACCCATTGCTTCTTGTTATGTACTTTAGTCTTCTTGGATGGGGACGGAACATTCTTGGGACCGCCAAGACGGGAGAAAACGCTAGGACGGGACGGAGCTTCATCAACGGCTTTCCCTTTACCCTTATCAAGCGGAGCCTTAGCGGGGACAACCATGGGACGCTTCCACACATATGAGGAATTTCCCTTACCTTTCTTCTTCTTGGGAAAATGACGGGGTCTATAGTCCCGCACATGAACCACCGGTCTCACGGGGTCAACAACATCGTCATTGGGCCTTCCCAAACGATCAAAAACGCTCGGACGCTTCTCCACCATCGAGACGGACCCCACAGCTGGAACGGCTTTCACCATTGGAACGGACTTCTCACCCTCAGGGACGGAAACCTTAAATTCAAAGGAGAAAGTCATTGGGGCCATTATAACAAGAATTTTGTGGTTTAGGGGGAGAAAGTGTTTGCAAAAGAATGCTGTGTGGCCATTCTGGTCGAAAAATGGTTCAAATTTATAGCTGTTGGAACATTCTGATCAGAAAAGAAAGGGGCTGTAATTCAGCAGGCCAGAAGCGCGCGCCTCCGACCAGGGCTGCACAACGCGCGCGCCTCCCACAAACAAGGACCGACGCGCGCGCCTTTGACAGCAGTTCAGACAGAAACAGCCCTTGTCAGTTCAGAACAGAACCCAAGCACTTCAACCTGCAGCAAAACCAAATCCCAGTTCAAAGCATCGACAACAAGCACCCTTTGGGCACACATTTGTTTGTAAAGAGTCGACATCTAAGATCGAGTCGTTAATAGAACATAAAAATGAGTAGTAAAATAAATAGGATTGTAAATACATGTTAAATGTTATTACAGGCAAAAGTAAAAGTATTTCAATCCCTTATCCTCTCAGCCACAACAGCTCGGGCACGTCATCACCAACACTGTGCTCTCCCCCTGCTACCGCTCTCGGTCTCCTCATCGTCATCATCATCCTCATCATCATCATCATCATCATCAGACTCAGAGGTCTCAATCACAACATCAGGATGGGTCCTCTTGGCAGCTCTCCCTGATGAACTGGCGCCGCCCCGGCTACCCTCTCGGCTCAGGCTCCTACTATGGCTACCTCCGTGACTCAGACTCCTGCTCAGCGACTGCCTCGCTGAAGAGACAGCCTCATCAATGTCCAGTGCAGCATCCCTGCAGCCTCATCCCATACCCCGAGCACCTCGGGCAGGTCCTCTCGCAGCACCAGAGACAGCACCGGCAGCTCCTCTAGTCATGGCAGCAATATCCCTGCACAGCTCCAGCACCCTCTCCTCCAGCTGGCGGAGCCTCCGCCTCATTCCTTTGTTCTGCCTACCCAAGTGCCTATAAGCAGCTACGGGCACCTGTTGCAACAAAGGACAGGGAAAAGAAATTACAAAGGGACAGAAAAACAAGACTGGAACTGAGAAAATGCAAAGATGGTCAGGAAAACATACCACAGCAGCCTGAGCGGGAGGCTCTCTCTCCGGTGACATATCCTCGGGAACAATCTCCCTCTGCTCCTCAAAGACCCCGAAGTTTGAATAAGTGTAATAAGGAGGAGGCAAAGGAGGATCAAAACAATACCCGGCACCGGTAGTATAAAACCGAGCGGAGGTCGAAGGAGCAGCCTGTGATCTCCTCGGATCAGCGAACATAAAGCCCTGCATCAAGTTGTTCTCCCTGAAGAGGCCATAATCCTGATCCAAGTGAATATAAGGGACGGCATCAACCCCTACCATATATGCCGCACGATCAGCCTCTGAAAGTGACCTCCAGTTACGAGGGCAGAAAGGAGGGACGTCTGGAACTGCAGGACGAGGAGGGGTGTAAAAGTCTGTCACCTGGGTACCATGCTGCCAAAATACTCTATCTCCCAAGTACAGAGCCATGCACTCACCCGAACTCATCAAAAGCCGAGAACGGGTAGGAATAAGAGTGTGCTCAAACCAGTGCTGAACTGATCTCCACGGATACAAAGAAAAGGCAACAGACTTAGGCCTCAGGGTATCTAAGTGCCGTCGGGCCGAAGTAAGACTAATGGGATTCATGCCAGTCTTCACATTCCTCTCCTTATACGCCCACCGTGCGCAGTCCGGATACTGGGGCTGGCCTTCCGTGGCAATCTTAAAATCCCTCAGATTCAGGACAGCAAAAGCCCAAAGCTGTAGACAAGAGGCAGAAACAAAGTTAATGACAGTCAACGAAAAAGGCAGTTATGACTAAGGTAAGGAGAATATAAAAGGGACAGTAAGTGGTATACCTCCCACAGCAAGCTGAAGCCCGTAACAGAGCTGGTAGTCGAGCGGCTGGTCAAATCCATGCCGTGGTAACAAGCAGCCAAGCCCGCTGCGCCCCAGTTATACTGGCCGATCTGGTCCAAGTCCACTAACAAGTCAAGCAGAGCCAAAGAGGCCGAAGATCCCCCGTTGGCAAACAGAGTGTGGGATAACAAGTACCAAATGAAGCAACGGGCCACAGCGTCAACCCGATCAGCAGTAACACCTCGAGCCTCAGCCATCTAGATGCTGAAATAAGCCCGGATTCTCCCCCATGTCACTCGAGAATTCTTAACCTCGAACCGGCAATCAACCAAGGCCAGTAACTCGTCCGGAGTCTGAACAGCCCCTCTCAAACCAAAAGGGACATGCACCCCCATGAACGGCAAGCCCGTCAAAGCTGTGAAATCAGTAGGCGTCATAGTCACCTCGCCCATGGGTAAATGGAAGGTATGGGTGGTATCCCACCATCTCTCCCTCAATGCCTGAACCACATCAGGGTCATTCTTCAAAGCTGGGAGGCTAGTGACAAAAAGACCAAAATGAGTCCCTGTGACTCGGGCCCGAACATTCTCGGGTAACCTCTTCCATATAGAGATGGGCCCATGAGCCCCACCGCGAATCTCTGTCAAACGGGTCCACTCCTGAAAGAAAAAAAAAAAAAAAAAAGGAACAGCAAAATTTCATCAGCATGATTGCTAGAAAACAGATGAACTCAACACAGAGATTTCAACGGCAGAACAATGTACAAGCAAGTGTGTGAACGTGAAAATGGACATCCCAACATGTTTCTTACAACAAATCAGCAACAACAAACAACATGCAAAGAATGATCAATAGAGCTGCTGCAGCAATATTTCGGGTAAAGAAAACAGAACTTCATGAAACCCGAAATCGACAAGAAAGGTGAGGCATTCTTACCAAACCCGAAGTCAAGAAGTGAGAAATATGAGTATGAGGCCGGAAAGTAAGCAAGCTCGGGTCCATAGCTTCAACCCCAATTTCGGGTTCCTCGCCCTGTGGCATCTCAAACAGAGGTGATTGCTGACGATCCGACATCGTTTCTTTAACGGAATTGATCCTAGAGCAGCAAGAAAGTGTTTTGGGGTGATTTCTCTACGAAAAATTGGGCTTGGAATTTGGAGGGTTCTTCAAATTTTTGAAAAATGGCCGAAAACAGCGAACAGCCTGTTTAAATATGCTGAACTTATGCGCCAGGCGCGCGCCTCCCGACATACTCATCTGAGGCGCGCGCGTCCCGTAACGAGGCCCGGACGCGCGCTCTTCCCATCATCAGGCAGGTTCAGAAGCAGTCTCCCATGCAAAAATCCATGCATCGTATCAAGGTTTCCCCACGGATTCTGAACTCCCTAAGTTCTGTCACGGGTGCCACACCCCCCTAAAGAGTCAATCTCAACATTTCATCCCCAGCAGGAACATTTTTCCGGTCGCGGTCAACTGTGCCCGCACCCCACAATTCAAAAAGTCAAGTGTGACTCCAAATGGCACGAGACTTCAAAGCAATATTTCATCAAACGGGTTCACTAACGGATTCGTCAACAAGGGTTCACCAACGTACTCATCCAAGGGATTCACTAACGGATTCGTCAACAAGGGTTCACCAACGGACTCATCGAAGGGATTCACTAACGGATTCATCAAACGAATTCACTAACGGATTCGTCAACACCAACGGATTCGTCAACAAGGGTTCACCAACGGACTCATCCAAGGGATTCACTAACGGATTCATCAAACGGATTCACCAACGGATTCGTCAACAAGGGTTCACTAACGGACTCATCCAAGGGATTCACTAACGGATTCATCAAACGGATTCACCAACGGATTCGTCAACAAGGGTTCACCAACGGACTCATCCAAGGGATTCACTAACGGATTCATCAAACGGATTCACCAACGGATTCGTCAACAAGGGTTCACCAACGGACTCATCCAAGGGATTCACTAACGGATTCATCAAGCGGATTCACCAATGAATTCGTCAACAAGGGTTCACCAACGGACTCATCCAAGGGATTCACTAACGGATTCATGAAACGAATTCACTAACGGATTCGTCAACAAGGGTTCACCAACGGACTCATCTAAGGGATTCACTAACGGATTCATGAAACGAATTCACTAACGGATTCGTCAACAAGGGTTCACCAACGGACTCACCCAAGGGATTCACTAACGGATTCATCAAACGGATTCACTAACGGATTCGTCAACAAGGGTTCACCAACGGACTCACCCAAGGGATTCACTAACGAATTCATCAAACGGATTCACTAACGGATTCGTCAACAAGGGTTCACCAACGGACTCATCCAAGGGATTCACTAACGGATTCATCAAACAGATTCACCAACGGATTCGTCAACAACACCAACGGACTCATCCAAGGGATTCACTAACGGATTCATCAAACGGATTCACCAACGGATTCGTCAACAAGGGTTCACCAACGGACTCATCCAAGGGATTCACTAACGAATTCACCAAATGGATTCACTAACGGATTCGTCAACAAGGGTTCACTAACGGCCTCATTCAAAACATTCAGCCGGCAGGTCCACCTAACGGATCATGCCACCCCCTCTACCAACAAAAGCCGCTCACACAGGGAGCGCACCACTATCTCTCGCAATTTCAAATTCCTGCTTTCATCGAGTCTTTGCTTTTTTCTTGGTGATGTCCTCGGCGGGTGTTTTTAACTTTCGTCGACGCGTTCTGCTTTGCAGTCCTCGTCGCCGAGGGGCTCTGTAGACACCCCGCCTTGGACCGCTCACCCCGATTGCACATTTGATTTTATGTTTCTCCCCATTTTAAGTGTTTCTCGTTAGTTTCTGTCACTTCCATTAAGTTCCTGACTGACTTCGTTAAGTCCAGGGACTAAACTGAATGACAGGGCTGACTTTCTAGTCCATTCTGTCAAAATTGCCTTCTCTGAGTCGCGCGCCTCCGACAGTAGGAGTCAGGCGCGCGTGCCTCCCGCCCCCAAAGCAGGAAGCGCGCGCCTCTGGGCGTCAGTTACAGATTTCTGGCCAGGATTCCCTCCCTTGCTCAATTTACAAGATTTTGCCCGGGAAGGATTTCTTGGTGACTGAGTTTTGGCACAAAAAACACCCCTCTTTCACCTATAAAAACATCTCTTTACCTCCATTTTCAAGGACCGAAGATTGAACTTACAAAAACTATACCAAAATCACTTTCTAAAGGTTCTCTAAGGATCTCTTCAAGCAATATTTGAAGTTCTTCAAATTGTTGGTAAAAGTCCATCTTTTCCTTTCTTTTCTACTTCATCTCCTCTCTCTCTTTTTACTTTAATCAAATGTGCAATCACCCAAATCATTTTGGGACATGACTCTAATGATCACCTCATCTTATTGAGGTTGGTTAAGGAGTTATCTCCTACATTCCAAATCCTATTTTAAATCCCCCCTTTTCATGACTTAAAGAAGAAGAAGAAGAACATTTTCATTCATGTAGATTTTGATCAAGCAAGACCAACGCAAGTTGGGCGAGATGGGTGTTTCGGTACTTCCCATCTCGTAATCTAACCCCCGAACCTCAAAACAAAGAATCTCTGTTTTCGTAATCAAACTTAGGCTACAATCAATAGGTTTTTCTTATGTTCCTCAAAACATAGGTGGCGACTCTAAAAACAAGTTAGACATCCTAGGATAATTCACCGCTCTAGCCAGGCCGTGGTTCCCCGGGGTATCTACAGCCCCAGAGTACAAAAGTTAGCTTGTCGGGCCAGTCTCTGCCAGTCTTAGCCATTTTTCTAATGATGGTCTCAATGGTCTTGTTAGCAGCTTCGACTGCTCCATTGGTCTGTGTGCGGTATGGTGATGACTGATGTCTCTCTATTTTGTACTCTGTAAGTAGTTGGTCACATTCTTTCTCAAAGTGCGTGCCGTTGTCAGATATCATCTCATGAAGTACCCCATATCAGCATATGATGTTGGTCTTAATGAACTCATCCACCTTTCTGGCATTCAAGACTTTGTAGGATTGAGCCTCGATCCATTTGGTGAAGTAATCAACGGCGACTAACACGAATGAATGCGCATTATGACCTGTCAGAAAAACTTTACCAATGATGTCTATTCCCCATGTAGAAAATGGCCAAGGGGATGTCATGGGGTATAACACGGACGGTGGTGCGTGTTGCAAGTTGGCATGTATCTGGCACTTGTGGCATTTTTTAACCATGTTAGTGCAGTCCGCTTCCATTGTAGCCCAATAGTATCATAGTCGGATGATTTTCTTCGCTAGCATATTGCCATTCATGTGGGCTCCACAGACTCCTTGATGGACTTGGTCCATGATTTCTATGGCTTCATGCTCATCGGCACAGAGTAGACACTGCTCGTGGTGCTTCTTATAGAGGCGATCACCTATGATAACAAATTGGGCGGCAAGCCGTTTGAGGGCTATCCTCGCTTTAGGTGACGCGTCTGATGGGAATGTTCCATCTAGGAGGAAACGCCATACATCATAATACCAAGGTTTGTCGTCCAAGTTATTCACAGAGTTACACTCTTCTTTGCAGTCTATGATTGAGTAATAAGCAGGAGTCGTTCTCCTCGCGACTCTGAAGGTTTTAACCTCAGTCCATTCGGGAATTTCAACAAGAGATGCTAGCATGGCTAGCGAGTCTGCTAAGCGGTTCTTATCTCTAGAAAGATAGTAGAAAGTGACCTCTCTGAACTGTTTGACCAAGTCTTGGAGATGGTCGTTATATTTCTGGAGTGTAGGATCTTGTACCTTCCATTTCTTGAGTGACTGATAGATTATAAGTTGTGAATCTCCGTACACCTCTAGTTCGGTCACATTTCGTTCTAGGCTGCTTCAAGCCCCGCTATGCAAGCTTCGTACTCGGCAATATTGTTAGTGGCCTCAAAGTCAAGGAGGATTGCAAGTAGAGTGTAGAAATCTGAGGGATCTACTAGTAACATGCCAATACCATATCCCCGTTTATTGGCAGCGCCATCGAAAAATAATTGCCACTTATTTTTTGCTATTGACATGATGTCCTCATCAGAGAATCGCGGGTCTTCCCCTTTCGCTTCATCACATGGAAATTCAGCTAAGTGATCCGCGAAGACTCTCCCTCTCATGGATTTCTGTATGATGTAAGTGATATCGTACCCCGCGAGCATGATGTACCATTTGGCTATCCTAGATGAGACATGCAATTTCTCGAAGATATATTTTATTGGGTCCATTCTGGCGATTAGTTGTACAGGAAATGCCTCCATGTACGTCTTTAGTCTCTCAGCTACCCATACTAGTGCAGCACACGACTTCTCTAATGCAGAGTAATTCAGTTCAGCCCCTTGGAAGCGACGGCTGACAAGGTACACGGCGTTCTCTTTCTTCGAATTGGGCCACTCTTGTGCTAGCATAGCCCCTAATGCAGTGTCATTGGCTGTGAGGTACAAGGTCAATGGTTTCTCCCTATGCAGTGGAACAAATACGGGCGGATTCACTAAGTACTTCTTGACCTTATCAAAATCTTCTTGGCATTCTTCTGTCCATTCTAAGGATGCATTCTTCTTGAGGAGCTTAAAAATGGGCTCGTACATCGTCGTGAGTTGATTAACGAAACGACTAATGTACTGAAGGTGACCCATAAATCCCTTGACTTCTTTTTGCATCTTAGGTGGAGGCATGTCAATGATGGCTTTGATCTTAGCGGGATCTGCTTCTATACCACGCTTAGTGACCATGTACCCAAGGACCTTTCCTTTCACTACCCCAAATGTGCACTTGGACGGATTAAGTCTCATCTTTTGGTGTCTCAACCTCTCAAAAAACTTTCTGAGGTCGACAAAGTGTTTCCTATCGGAGCCTTTGGAGTGTATGATCATATCGTCAACGTACACCTCCATTTCTTTATGTATCATGTCATGGAACAATGCAGTTACGGCTCTCTGATAAGTGGCTCTGGCATTCTTGAGTCCGAATGGCATGACCGTATAACAGAACGTCCCCCAAGGTGTGGTAAACGTTGTTTTGTGTTGGTCCTCCTCGGCCATGAGGATCTGATTGTAACTGGCGAATCTGTCTACGAATGAACGAACTTTGTACTTCGTAGTATTGTCGACGAGCATATCTATGTTTGGAAGAGGAAAATCATCTTTCGGAGATGCTCTGTTGAGATCACGGAAATCAACACAGACTCGAACTTTTCCATTTGCTTTGGAAACTTGTACAGTATTAGCAAACTAGGTTGGATACTCTATTACTTTGATGAACCCAACACTCAGGAGTTTCTCTATCTCTTGTTTGACTTGTACTGACCACTCTGGCTTAATTCTGCGGAGTTTTTGCTTGACTGGCCTCGAATCAGGAAGCAGTGGTATCTTGTGCTCAACGAACAAATTGGCTAGCCCCGTCATATCTTTATAGGACTAAGCGAACACATCCACAAATTCTCAGAGAAGCGCTATGAGGACTTGTCGGTCTTCCCCTTTGAAGAAACTGCCAATCTTGGTCTCTTTCGGATCATCGTCTGTCCCCAGATTAACTGTTTGCATTTCTTCGGCATCAATAGGACCATTTCCGCCACGAAGACCTACATGCTTATTAATTTCTTTTAAGATTTGTTCGTTTTCTTGATCTATATCGTCATATGACTCATTATTATATAATTCATTAGAGCTATTAGTTAATTCATCATTTAGGACGCTAGAAATCTCGGGATACTCAGAAAGATCTATTTTTTGCATTAAGAAAGTAGGGGAATACACGTTCCGCGATGGCATCCAAGTCCTCTTGGGTGAGCTCATCGGTAGCGGTATCTGACTCTAAGTTAAGAGTTACAAATTTTCTTTCCCTATAGGGATGGGGAGTACATCCTAATTCCTTGATCAGGAAGTCTTGACTTGCTATGGGTCCCCCAGTTGTGTACCAATTCTGAATAGGCTCGTCACTCTTCTCGATGAGCTTGGTGTAGTCTTGGTTCGAAGCGTCCCCCTTGTCTATTGCATTAATCTGAGTGTCCTCTAGATTGCAAAGGTTGAGAAATTGGTACAGTAGGTCTTCTCCCAACACAAAGTCCCACTCACTGAATGCCTCGGCCTTGGTACCCCCTAATTCTCGAGGTAGCCACGAGAATTGCATCGGTTCTGTTTCGAGTGAGTACGGATCACAGTCACTGAATATTTTAAAACCCGGTTGGCGCTTCCCCCTATGGTCAATCCATGGTTCAGGGAACATGAAGCATGGTAAGTTTCCCCCCTCGCGTACAAAGTTGTTATTTTTCATACTAAGTACTTAATCATGAGGCAACATGTAACAGAAAGAAATTTCATTATTAAACTTTGGAGTACTCTCGCCCACATTTGGAACTAGGCGAGTAGTCTCCTCTTCCTCACTAGATATATCTATTACATTGATCCCTCCTCTCGCAGTTGGGAGAGGGTTTGTCACTACATTAGGATCCCCTAGATGCTTAGAATCTATGAGATCTTGGATCACATCTTTGAGGTAGTTGCAAGTATTGGTGTCATGACCACTGAACTGGTGGAATTTGCAGTGGAGATGATGGGTAAGATTCGGGGGGAGTTCCCTTGGAGTAGAAGGAGGATTTCTTGGTGCGACCTTGCCGGCTTCTACGAGTATGTCGAAAGAGCTCTCCTTGAGTGATACCTTCTAATTTGTTGTATACTCTCTCTTTCTTCTTTTCCTTGTTGGGCGGAGGGACGGAGGAATAGTTGCTCCTCCCATGGTTATTGAAAGCGATGGCATTGACAGATGTGTCTTTGCCAGCAGAGCCCTTGTTGGTGTAGCGGTACCCACTATCTTTCTTAGCCTCTTTCCTACTTTTGAAGATGCCATCTAGTTAGAGACCGGCTTTATGAAGTTCAGAGAATCTTGGGAAGAAAGTACCAGATAGGCGGTCCTCATACTCGTTACGGAGCGATTTCAAGAAGATATGCATTTGGTCATCCGTAGTTGGCCTATCAACAATCTCGGTGAGCTTGGCTCTCCACCTTTTAACAAAGTCACCAAATGTCTCATTATCACCTTGTTGGATTTGATCGAGGTATCTTTTAGTGGGACGGTAAGTAGTGTTATTTTCGAAGCGCCTTTGGAAGACTTCACAAGCGGTAGCCCAATCGGTCCTTGTGGATAAGGGGAGAGACATGTACCAATCCCTTGCCGCCCCCTCTAGGGTTTGGGGAAAGCTTTGGGCTAAGACGGTGTCTGTAGATACCCCGAGGGCGGAGACCGCGGCTTTAGGCTAGAGCGCGCGAGCTCGTCCTAGGATGTCTAATTGTGTTTTAGAGTCGCCACCCACGTTTTTGAGGAACGTAAGAAAACCTAATGTTTATGAGCCTAAGTTTGATTTACAAAAATAGAGATTCTTTGGGATGAGGGATTCGGGGGTTAGGTTACGAAATGGGTAGTACTTAAACACCCATTTCGCCCGAGCAAAGTCGGTCTTGTTTGTTCATAATTCACTTTAAAGATAAATGTGTTCTTCCTATTTGAATGATGATAAAAAGGGGTTTTAAAGTTTAAAATGTAGGGAGATGACTCCTAGGCCAATTCAATGTAATGAAACGACCATTGGTGTCATATCCCAAGTGGTTTTGGGGTGATTGCACATTTGATTGAAGAAGAATAAGAAGAAGAAGAAGAAGAAGAAGAAGAAAGTTTAAGACATTTACCTATAGTATCCTTCAAAGAGAACCTCTTGAAAAGCCTTGAAGAAGAAGTTGAATACTTGGAGAGAACACTTCTTAAGGTCCAAAGTTTTTTAGTTGAAAAAGGTCTAAAAGAAGTCCCAAGGAAAAGTCTAGAAAAGAAGTGAGGAAAAAGGTCTCTTCCAATGATGGATTGGAGGGGATTTTATAGTTGAAAGAGGGGAGTTTTTGGAGCCAAACGGAGTCTCCAAGAAATCTTTCCCGGTCAAAATCATGTATAATGAGCAAGGGAGAGATTCTTGGGCAGAATCTGTAACTTACACACCCCAGAAGCGCGCGCATCCCACCTAGGCGGCGGAAGGCGCGCGCGTCTGGCCTCAAGAGGCGGAGGCGCGCGACTCTGAAAAGCAATTTTTGACAGAATGGAATAGAAAGTTAGAACTGTTATTCAGTTTAGTCCCGGGACTTAACGGAGTCCGTCTGGAACTTAACCAAAGTAACAGAAACTAAAAGAAAACACTTAAAATAGGGAGAGACACAAAATCAAGTGTGCAATCGGGGTGAGCGGTCCAAGGCGGGGTGTCTACAGTGTGATCTACTTTCATTGGAAGCATGGCCCAAGTGTAAGTTTCAACATGAATACGGGGACAGGTAGTACCATTGAACTTGGCTATGTTAGAAGTGCAAAACTTTCGTGGTAGCTTAGTGATTGTCTTGCGGAGTGCAATGGGGTCAAATGGAACGATGGAGCCCTTTGCTAGACAAAGATGTGCAAACCTCTTTTCAAGAAACTCTGCAGTGGCGGAGTTGATGAAGTTGGTGTCATCACTAGCTTTCTTTTTCTTATCACTTGCCTTAATATCCTCGTCATAGGAGGAGGAGGAAGAGTCGGATTTATTTGAATCAGAGTTAGAATCATCATCCTTCTTATTCTTTTTCTTAGCATGGGACTCCCCGTCTTTGGAGGGGGTTTTTGACTTCTGATTGTTCTTTTTGAGTTCTTGGAGCTCTTGGAGAACAGAGTGTATGTCTTGGGCGTAACGGTCACTCTCACGGGCAGCAATTTCGGCTTCCTCTTTGATTTGTTGCTCAAGCCGGGCAATGACGGTCTTAGCGGCTTCCAAGTCAGTGATGGGGGTGCCAGCCATTACTGCAACCTTTTCTAGTCTCATGGTCGCAGGATCACGGATGTAGACTACTGAAGCGATTGTGTTGGGAGTGTGGAGCTACTTTGCTGATCGGACGGACCTTGAGTGCAGAAACTGTGTCAAATCCAGGCTGGGGTCCCAACAAGTCGGCTTTTATGAAACAGGGGTTGACCAACACGGCAGATTCACAAAAAAGGGAGGATGTCTCGTACGAGACAATGGATGTCTCGTACGAGGCATCCAGCCTAACAGTCAGATTGCAGATTTTAATCCTATTGGTCGGATGTAATTCAATCCATTTTAAGAGGTTACTACTCTAGTTCATCCTGGAACAGTGGATTCTGTCACCCTAGAATATGAGCCCCTTGTTTTTCACCTGTATTGCACTCTCCCAAATGGATAATTCGGGCAAAGGTCCCATATTCTCATCGGAATCCACCATTCAATTAACCAAACCTAAGTGACCCGTAGTTGTTTTGCACTTTGTTAAACAACGCATTAATGCAATAAGACCTTGTGAATCTTAAGGGACAACCGAAAGGGACATGTTGAACGGTGCGGTCGAAACTAAGCCAAAATGGCATCCACAATCCCGTACAAAATAGTGAAAGTAGGAAAACACAAACTCAGATTTCCGTAGAGAGGCTCTCCATTCTTTCAAAATCCTTTGTTCAACTTTAAAGATAAATGTGTTCTTCCTATTTTAATGATGATAAAAAAGGGGTTTTAAAGTTTAAAATGTAGGGAGATGACTCCTAGGCCAATTCAATTTAATGAAAGGACCATTGGTGTCATATCCCAAGTGGTTTTGGGTTGATTGCACATTTGATTGAAGAAGAAGAAGAAGAAGAAGAAGAAGAAGAAGAAGAAGAAGAAAGTTTAAGACATTTACCTATAGTATCCTTCAAAGAGATGTTGGGTTTCCAAGTAATATGCGCAGCAGAATATAGCAATTAAAATTTTATGAAACCCAAAGCCATGGATCCGTTCATATGATTAAATCAAATACAACATAATGAATAGAGGATAAACTAACCCTTGATGTCTATGAATTCTAGCTTTGATTTTGGTGAAGAACTTGAAGCTTTATCACGAAAAAAATTCACGAACTTTGAAGATGATAAAATTCACCCTCTAGCGGTATCCACACCACGAACGAATATCAAGGAGCTTCTTGATCTTGATTGCTAGACCAATAATTATGAAACACACTTTCACAATTTAATAAAGAACTCTATGGAATTATTTTGTGAATTATTTTGTTCTTCAATCCAAGATGTCTTGGAACAAAATAATAACTCTCTCAAACTCTTTGGAGGCACACAAAAAACTAGGGCTAATGGTATGGCCGAACTTGGCTTTTTATACACAATTAAGACCTATTCCAAATAGGAACCTTGTGCCAAAAACCTTCCCAAATCGAATTAGGAAACATTCTGCCGCCTAGACCAAGCGCCCGCCTGGTCCATTCCGAGCCAGAAAATCCAGAATTTTCCAAAAATTCCTTTGAGGTCCTTCGACCCTTAAATTCCAATACAGTCCTTTTATTTAAGATTCGTTCTATTGTGTGTGACCCTCTAGGATTATACTAAGTTGGCAATGGGCTCAAACATGAAACCATAAGATATGATTAGGTTCTAGCAAACCGTCATACCTACCCAAATAGTATAACTAGATACAAGTTCGCATTCCTTTAGAATATGTCACAATCCTTTTGTCCACGATGTCTTTGAACACAAGTCATGGTCAAACAGTCAACTTGTCTTGTTCAATACTTTCTCGATTCCGAATATGTTGATAATTCAAATGCTATTGATCCAATCAATCCATTTGAGTCCGGCCGAACATTTCATCAACATCATTCCTTCAAGGGGCCCAAGCTTGACATCTCTCCGTGGAGGGACAAATCCATTTAGCTTATTATTCTTCCCAACGGGAATCCGATTATGCCAATCATACCCTTTATAACTACCGTGTTAAGGTAGCGTTTGAATATGTCAAACACAACGTTCATCAAGTGGAAGACTATAATAACTTCATGTCTAAGGATTCAAATGGCATAACTAATATGAGATATATGTTCGACATAGACCATGACATAAATCTCATACAGCGGGTCATGTCCAGTACCTTGTTCCAAACAAGTACCCATAAATCTAACATGATCATCCCATGATCATTTAGCCTTTATACTAGTGCTTAACAAGTACTAGGGACGGGGATTATTATAAGTAAACATGAACAACAATAATAATCAAAACATCTCTTTATTGATATGAAATAAATGATAACAATTACAACGTTTATTAAACGTGCCTAGGGCACCACTACCAACAATCTCCCACTTGCCCTAGGCCCAATCTCCCATGTATCTAATACCCATGGACCTAACATGACCATCATGTTTAGCTTGTGGAAGTCCCTTTGTTAGCTGGTCCGCAACATTGTCATCAGTAGGTACTCTGCATATATTTACGTCTCCCTATCAACGATCTCTCGAATGATATGAAAACGCCTAAGTATGTGTTTGGATTTCTGATGTGCTCTTGGTTACTTTGATTGAGCAATAGCACCATTATTATCGCAATAAAGGTCTATTGGATTAGCAATACTAGGAACCACTTCAAGTTCAGTTATGAACTTCTTAATCCAAACAGCTTCCTTTGCAGCATCCGATGCGGCAATATACTCAGCTCTGTTGTAGAATCAGCGGTTGTACTTTGCTTGGAACTCTTCCAGCTTACAGCTCCACCATTTAACATAAACACAAAACCCGATTGCGATCGGCTATCATCTTTGTCGGTTTGGAAGCTTGCATCCGTGTAAGCATTTACAACCAGATCATCTTCCATTCCCCCATATACCAAAAACGAGTCTTTAGTTCTTCTCAAGTACTTAAGAATCGCTTTTACAGCTATCCAGTGATTTTCGCCAGGGTCGGATTGGTATCTACTTATCATGCTCAAAGCATAAGATACATCCGGCCTAGTACAAATCATAGCATACATGATGGACCCAATTGCCGAAGCATATGGAACATCATTCATTTTCTCACGCTCATCGTTTGTCTTAGGACATTGAGTCTTGCTTAGAGAAACTCCATGTAACACGGGTAAGATGCCTCTCTTAGAATTTTCCATACGGAATCTTCTAATGACCTTGTCAATGTATGTACTTTGGCTTAAACCAAGTAGCCTCCTTGATCTATCTCTATAGATCTTAATGCCAAGTATATATGCGGCTTAACCCATATCTTTCATTGCGAAGCATTTTCCTAACCAAGTCTTTACAGACTGAAGTGTAGGAACATCGTTTCCAATGAGTAATATGTCATCCACGTATAAAATAAGGAATAGCACTATGCTCCCACTAATCTTCTTGTATACACAAGGCTCATCTTCGTTCTTGATGAAACCAAACTCTTTGACCGATTCATCAAAACGGAGATTCCAACTCCTAGAAGCTTACTTCAATCCATAGATGGATCTCTGCAATTTGCATACTTTAGAATCTTGTTCAAAACCTTCTGGTTGTGTCATATACACATCCTCTTGGAGTTTTCCATTTAGGAAAGCGGTCTTGACGTCCATTTGCGATATTTCATAGTCATGATATGCGGCAATGTCAGTCTTCTTCTTGAAGACCCATTTGCATCATATGGTTTTTACACCTTCGAGCGCATCAATCAAATTCCAAACCTGATTGTCTTGCATGGATTGTAATTCAGATTCCATGGCTCCAAGCCACTTGTCCGAATCAGGAGAAGACATCGCCTCTTGGTAGGTTGACGGTTCATCATTCTCAATGATTTCCATCTCATTACTATCCGTTACGAGAAATCCATATCTCTCGGGCTCGAATCGTAACCTACTAGATCTGCGAGTTACTTGTGTATTTTGAACAGGTCTAAAAGAAGTCCCAAGGAAAAGTCTAGAAAAGAAGTGAGGAAAAAGGTCTCTTCCAATGATGGATTGGAGGGGATTTTATAGTTGAAAGAGGGGAGTTTTTGGAGCCAAACGGAGTCTCCAAGAAATCTTTCCCGGGCAAAATCATGTATAATGAGCAAGGGAGAGATTCTTGGGCAGAATCTGTAACTGACACACCCCAGAAACGCGCGCATCCCACCTAGGCGGCGGAAGGCACGCGCGTCTGGCCTCAAGAGGTGGAGGCGCGCGACTCTGAAAAGCAATTTTTGACAGAATGGAATAGAAAGTTAGAACTGTTATTCAGTTTAGTCCCGGGACTTAACGGCGTCCGTCTGGAACTTAACAAAAGTAACAGAAACTAACAGAAAACACTTAAAATTGGGAGAGACACAAAATCAAGTGTGCAATCGGGGTTAGCGGTCCAAGGCGGGGTGTCTACAGAGCCCTCAACGGCGTGGATTGCGAAGCAAACGCACCGACGAAAGACAAACATCCGCCTAGGACATCACCAAGAAAAAGAAAAGACTCGATAAAAGCAGGAATTTGAAATTGCAGGGGATAGAGGTGCGCTCCCATGTGTGAGCGGCTTTGAGAGATAAAGGTGCGCTCCCTGTGTGAGCGGCTTTGCCAATAGCGGGATCCGTTTGCTGAAAGCGGGATCTGTTTGTTGGAAGCAGGACCTGTTTGCTGATAGCGAGATCCGTTTGCTGGAAGCGGGACCTGTTCGTTGATAGCGAGATCCGTTTGTTGGAAGCGGGACCTATTTGCTGATAGCGAGATCCGTTTGCTGGAAGCGGGACCTGTTCGCTGATAGCGAGATCCGTTTGCTGGAAGCGGGACCTATTTGCTGATAGCGAGATCCGTTTGCTGGAAGTGGGACCTGTTTACTGATAGCGAGATCCGTTTGCTGGAAGCGGGACCTGTTCGCTGATAGCGAGATCCGTTTGCTGGAAGCGGGACCCGAAGGACTTTTTGCATTGAATGGATGTAGATTTTGCTCGATGAGGGAGCGATGATTCTGTGGCTCATCCCGGACCAAGTTGTTGTCGTGAGTCTTACTTTGATGTTGACTTTCGATGGGGTGCGGGCACAGTTGACTGCGGAGTGCTTTGTGCTGGGGATGAATTGTAAAAACTGATTTTTTTGAGAAAATAAAAGACACCCTACTTTGAGTGGGAGTTTTTATCTTTTTCAGTTTTTAGACATGCCTTAAGGGCGGACCAAATTAATGTGTGCCCAGCTGAGTGTTTGTTGCCATTAAGCTCCTTCTCATTGCTGGGATCCTGAACTTGTCGTTGGTTGTGAGCTTTTGAAGTGCCTGGGTTGCTTTCTGAACTTTGAGAGGGGCCATTTCTGGAGCATTTTTTACCTCGGACGCGGGCGCTTCCTCTCTTGGCGACGTGACACGCACGCCTTGTAGACCGGTGTCGGGAGGCACGCGCCTCTGGGAGGCGAAATTTAGGGCCTGATATTTGCTGACCAAAAGATCCCCTAACATCTATAATATCAGCTTCTGGTCGGTAATTCGATTCCAACAGCTTTCTTCTGCCATTTTTGAACACCATTTTATTGCCCAATTTTTCTTATAACCTTCTTTCCCATGGCCTTTAACCTTTTTAGTCTTGGTGCCGAGGTTGTCAAGAGTTACGAGAAGGATTTATCGACATTCGTTTATTCTTTCAAGACCCATCCCAAAAATGCTTTCATCAAAGATTTCGGATTTTGAATTCTTTTTACTTTGCGAACATTGAAGCTGGATTGGGACTTGTTGAGGGCTGTCGCAGCCTTCTGGGATTGTGATAGCCATGCATTCAACTTTTTGGCTAATGAAATGGTGCCGACTGTCGATGATTTTGGGGCCATTTTGGGTATGCCTTTGGCCAGTCGGATTGCCGTCCCTAAGTATCACCGCGGTGTTGTTGATTCTTGGGTTGACCTTCTGAATCTCCCTGTTGGAGAGGTGAAGAAGATGATGCACAGGACCGTTTTTGACATAACTGAGCTTCCGATGTTTTTCAGTTTGCATTCGGAAGATGTCGCGGTTCAGTCCTTTAAGAGAAATGCCATGGCTGTCTGCCTTTTCAGCGAGGTTTTGTTTGTCACTCCTCTGGGTACTGCGGATGCGCAGTTGACTGAAATCGTGTTGCAGGCGAAAGGACAACGACTCAGCATAAATCCGCTCGTTGTAGGAGAGACCTTGCATGGTTTGGAAGAATTGCACCGTACGGGCGAGATGCGACGAGGAAGCCCCTTGCTTTTGACCATATGTCTTCGGGAGCATTTCAGGCTTTATGCACCAGATGGCGACCTTTCTCCTTTTGCTGTTCATAGGCGATGGTTGCTGATCATAGATTTGACTGAAGAGGGTTGGAGGAGATTTTTTGCTTCTCGTCTTACAGCTGACGTTGAGTGGTGCCATTGGGGTCTTTGCCCTTTTGTGGAGTCGACCTCTGGTTTTCAGTATGTGGTTTTACCCGGGTTGAGAGATTCTTCGTTTTACCAACCAGAACGGGTTTTGAGGCAATTTGGCCGTCAACAAATAATTCCTTTTCCGAGGAATGTGAGGCTTCGTCCAGTTTCTTATATGGGTCCGGACTTCTCGAATGAGCTTCAGTCGGCTTGGGGAGATGATTGTAATCGTTGGGCTTTCGCTCCTTTGCATCGGGGTAGTACTTTTCTTCCCGAGAGTTACTTGGATCACTTGCTTGGTACCGTCTACCGCGGCATTTCTTGGGTAGATGCTCTTCGGGCTGAGTTGTTAGGGAAGGACTTTGAGCCTAGCAGTGCTTTGAGGTACAAGGAAGCTGCTGCTGATGTGAACAACATTCTAACTGACCCTTTCGTTACCCCTTTGGATGACTTTTATGCTCGGAGGCGCTCTGTTGTACAGAAGGTATCGGTCCGCATCAGTGTTCCTAGACCTCCCAAGAAGAGTAGGATTGATGGTCGTTCGGGTGGTCCTTCGAAGGCCAAGAGAAAATTAGATTTTTCCTAGTATCCCCAAGAGATTGCAATTAAAATATACCACTTGTTAGGATTTTAATATTTTAATGTCTTTTATTAGTTTAACAAAATCCGTTGTAATGATAAAAATAATTCAAGAAATGAATAAAAATTGCATCTCGTTAATTTGAGATGATTTGGGTATTTGTTTATATTTTAGACCGCACCCGAAGGTTGCCTACGTTCCTCCAGTGTAGAGGCTCAGGTCTCCGTAGTTCAAACTAACGAAAACCATTTTTTTTTTGTGCACCCTGTTTTTTGCCTAGACCGCCCTTTCGGGTTTTCAATCTAGCGGGCTTCTTTTTGCACGTGCTCTAATTTTTGCCTAGGCCGCCCTTGCGGGTTTTCAACCTAGAGTTTTTTTTTTTTTTGATGGTCTTCGTTTATTAGACGTAAAATCTCTTCAACTTGCCAAAGTTGACTTCCTTTGGCAGTTGATCTCCGTCTAAATCCACGACTCGGACTGCACCGCCGCTTAGTATCTTCTTGACTACGTAAGGACCGATCCATCGGGGTCCCCATTTTCCAAGGGGGTTCATGGCATTGGAGGGTGTTGTCTTAGGACCAAATCTCCACACTGATGTTTCGGGGCTTCACCTTATTGTTGAAAGCCCTAGCCATTCTTTATTGATAGGCCCTCGTACGTTCGATTGCCCTTAGCCTTTTCTCGTCGAGTAGGGATAGCTGTTCATATCGACTTTGCATCCAATCGACTTCATTGACTTGGTTCTCGAGGAGGACCCGTAGGGATGGGACTTCGAGCTCTATTAGGAGTACAACTTCGGAACCATATACCAGTGCATAAGGAGTTTCTCCAGTCGCTGTCCGTGTTGATGTGCGGTAGACCCATAATGCTAGAGGTAGCTTTTCAGGCCAATCCCTTCCGGTGGAGGCCATTTTCTTCACAATGGTCTTGATTGTCTTATTAGCTGCCTCGACCGCGCCGTTTGCTTGAGGGCGGTATGGAGATGACTTGTGCTTAGTAATCTTGTATTCTACCAGGAGCGCGTCCATCTCTTTCTCAAAGTGAGAACCTTTATCTGAGATGATTTCATAAGGAACGCCGTACCGGCACATGATGTGTGTTTTTACGAATTCGGCCACTTTCTTGGCGTTGAGAACTCGGTAAGCCTGTACTTCGACCCATTTTGTAAAATAGTCCACGGCTACTAGGACGAAAGATTATCCATTGATGCCAGTAGGGTGTACTTTGCCGATGATGTCTATGCCCCGACAAGAGAAAGGCCAAGGCGTGGTCATATTGTAAAGCTGTGAGGGTGGAGCGTGCTGTAGATTGGCATGGAATTGGCATTTGGCGTACTTCTTGACTTTCTCGATGCAGTCCCTTTCCATGGTACTCCAATAATAACCCATGCGGAGTATCTTCTTGGTCAACATAAACCCGTTCATGTGGGGCCCACATTCACCTTCGTGGATCTCATGCATTATTTCTTGAGCTTCGGTCTCATTTGCGCATAGGAGATTGATCCCTTCGTGGTACCTTTTTTAGACTCTTTCCCCAATCAGTACATATCGGGAGGCTAGTCTTTGCAATGCCATTTGAGACTTCTTATTGCTATTCTTGGGATAAGCACCATCCTTGAGGAAATTCATGATATCCACATGCCACGGGGAGTTTTCTTGGACCTCATTGATCTCGATACTCATGCGGTATGCCGGACTGTTCCTTCGGGAAGTTTTGAAGGGCTTCACCATTTTACCCTCAGGTATTTTGACCAGTGAAGCGATGGTGGCTAGTGTATCAGCAAAACGGTTTTTGTCCCTTGGCAACTGTTCAACCAACTCCTCGAGATGTTGACCATACCGTTGCATAGTCGATTCTTAAATCTTCAACTTTCCAGATGTCTGATTGATGATGAGCAAGGAATCACCAAATACCTCTAAACTTGTGACATTTCTCTCGAGGGCTGCTTCGAGCCCCGCTATGCATGCTTCGTACTCAGCGATATTGTTGGTGGCTTCAAATTCGAGGCAGATAGCGATTGGAGTATACATGTCCTTTGGATCAACAAGTAACATCCCTATGCCATATCCATGCTTATTGGCTGCGCCATCGAAAAAAAGTTGCCACATATTTTCTTCTGTTGTTGCGCAAATTAAATGCTCGTTGGGGAACTATACATCTTCCCCCTTCACTTCGTCACATGGAAATTCGGCAAGCTGATCAATGAACACTTTCCCCCTGATGGATTTGAGTGTGACGTAAGTGATATCGTAGCCGGCGAGCATGAAATACCATTTGGCTATTCTTGTTGACATGAAAGGCTTCTCGAAGATGTAGCGGAGCGGGTCCACTTTTGCTACCAACTTGATTGGGAAGGCCTCCATGTAATGCTTGAGTTTTTGAGTAACCCAAACCAATGCAGCACAAGACTTCTCTAAGACAGAGTAGTTCTTTTCAGCTCCTTGAAACCGGTGGCTGACAAAGTAGATAGCATTCTATTTTGTGGAGTCTCGCTGTTCTTGTGCTAACATAGCCCCTAGGGCTTCATCATTGACAGTGAGATAGAGCAAGAGAGGCTTCTCTTTGTGCGGTGGAACCAAAACTGGAGGGCATGTCAAGTAATGCTTCACTTGGTCGAAGGCTTCTTGGCAAGCATCGGTCCATTCTAGTGCCACATTCTTTTTGTGTAGCTTGAAGATCGGCTCACACATGGAAGTGAGTTGGTGCACAAATCGACTGATGTATTGAAGTCTGCCCATGAAACCTTTGATTTCCTTCTACGTCTTTGGAGGAGGCATGTCAATGATTGCCTTGATCTTGGAGGGATCAGCTTCAATTCCCCTCTCAGTGACCATGTAACCGAGAACCTTTCCTCTGACGACCCCAAAAGTGCACTTTGCGGGATTGAGTCTCATGTTGTGTTATCGAAGTCTTTCAAAGAATTTGCGAAGATCGATCAAATGTTGACCGTTGGTTCCCTTTGAATGGATGATCATGTGTAGATACCCCGGGGGGACCACGGCTTGGCTAGAGCGCGTGAATTGTCCTAGGATGTCTAACTTGTTTTTAGAGTCGCCACCTATGTTTTGAGGAACATAAGAAAAACCTATTGATAATAGCCTAAGTTTGATTACGAAAACAGAGATTCTTTGTTTTGAGGTTCGGTGGTTAGATTACGAGATGGAAGCCCAACTAAAGTTAGTCTTGCTTGATCAAAATCTACATGAATGATAATGTTCTTCTTCTTCTTCTTCTTTAAATCATAAAATGGGGTTTTAAAATAGAGTTTGGAATGTAGGAGATAACTCTTTAACCGACCTCAATGAGATGAGGTGATCATTAGAGTCATGTCCGAAAATGATTTGGGTGATTGCACTTTGATAAAACAAAAGGAAAGAGAAAAGAGATGAAGTTAAGAAGAGGAAAGAGATAACTTTACCTAGACTTCAAGAGACTTCAAACACTTCTTGATGAATTCTTTAGAGAAATCCTTTGGAAATACTTTGTAAGTGTGAAATTTTAGTGTCTTATTGAGAATGTAAGATTGAGAGCCCAAGGTCCTTGAAAATGGAGGTAAAGGGAGGTTTTTATAGGTGAAGTGGGATGTTTTTGGTACCAAAACTCAGTCACCAAGAAATCCTTCCTGGGCAAAATCCTGTAAATTGAGCAAGGGAGAGAATCCTGGCCAGAAATCTGTAACTGACGCCCAGAGGTGCGCGCTTCCTTCTTTTGGGGCGGGAGGCGCACGCGTCTGGCTCCTCCTGTCGGAGGCGCGCAACTCAGAGAAGGCAATTTTGACAGAATGGACTAGAAAGTCGGCCCTGTTATTCAGTTTGGTCCCTGACGAAGTCAGTCAGGAACTTAACGGAAGTGATAGAAACTAACGAGAAACACTTAAAATGGGGAGAAACACAAGATCAAATGTGCAATCGGGGTTAGCGGTCCAAGGCGGGGTGTCTACAGAGCCCCTCGGCGATGTGGATTGCAAAGAAAAACGCGTCGACGAAAGTTAAAAACACCCGCCGAGGACATCACCAAGAAAAAAAAGCAAAGACTCGATGAAAGCAGGAATTTGAAATTGCGAGAGATAGTGGTGCGCTCCCTATGTGAGCGGCTTTTGTTCATAGAGGGGGTGGCATGATCCGTTAGGTGAACCTGCCGGCTGAATATGTTGAATGAGGCCGTTAGTGAACCTTTGAGGACGAATCCGTTAGTGAAATTCGTTGATGAGTCCGTTAGTGAACCTTTGGAGAGGCCGTTAGTGAACCTTTGGAGAGGCCGTTGGTGAACCTTTGAGGGCGAATCCGTTAGTGAAATTCGTTGATGAGGCCGTTAGTGAACCTTTGGAGAGGCCGTTAGTGAACCTTTGAGGACGAATCCGTTAGTGAAATCCGTTGATGAGGCCGTTAGTGAACCTTTGGAGAGGCCGTTGGTGAATCTTTGAGGACGAATCCGTTAGTGAAATCCGTTGATGAGGTCGTTAGTGAACCTTTGGAGAGGCCGTTAGTGAACCTTTGGAGCGGCCGTTAGTGAACCTTTGAGGAAGAATCCGTTAGTGAAATCCGTTGATGAAATATTGCTTTGAAGCCGCGTGCCACCTGGAGTCACACTTGACTTTTTGAATTGTGGGGTGCGGGCACAGTTGACCGCGGCCAGAAAAATATCCCTGCTGGGGATGAAATGTCGAGATTGACCCTTGAGAGGGGTATGGAACCCGTGACAGAACTTAGGGAGTTTGGAATCCGTGGGGAAACCTTGATACGGTGCATGGTTTCTTGCATGGGAGACTGCATCTGAACCTGCCTGATGATGGGAAGAGCGCGCGTCCGGGCCTCGTTATGGGATACGCGCGCCTCGGATGAGTATGTCGGGGGCGCGCGCCTGGCGCATAAGTTCAGCATATTTAAACAGGCGGTTCACTGTTTTCGGCGAGTTTTCAAAAATTTGAAGAACCCTCCAAATTCCAAACCAAATTTTCGTAGAGAAATCACCCCAAAACACTTTCTTGCTGCTCTAGGATCAATTCCGTCACAGAAACGATGTCGGATCGTCAACAATCACCTCCGTTCGAGATGCCACAGGGCGAGGAGCCCGAAATTGGGGTTGAAGCTATGGACCCGAGCTTGCTTACCTTCCGGCCTCATACCCACATTTCTCACTTCGTGACTTCGGGTTTGGTAAGAATGCCTCACCTTTCTTGTCAATTTCGGATTTCATGAAGTTCCGTTTTCTTTACCCGAGATATTGCTGCAGCAGTTTTTTTTTTTTTATCATTCCTTGCATGTTGTTCGTTGCTGCTGATTTTTTGTAAGAAACATGTTGGGGCGCCTATTTTCATGTTCACATACTTGCTTGTACATTGTTCTGCCATTGAAATCTCTGTGTTGAGTTCATCCGTTTTCTAGCAGTCATGCTGATGAAATTTTCGCTTTTCCTTCTTTCCTTTCAGGAGTGGACCGGTCTAACAGAGATTCGTGGTGGGGCTCATGGGCCCATGTCTATATGGAAGAGGTTGCCTGAGAATGTTCGGGCCCGAGTCACAGGGACTCATTATGGTCTTTTTGTCACCGGCCTCCCAGCTTTGAAGAATGACCCCGATGTGGTCCAGGCATTGAGGGAAAGATGGTGGGACACTACCCATACCTTCCATTTACCCATGGGCGAGGTGACTATGACGCCTACCGATTTCACAGCTTTGATGGGCTTGCCGTTCATAGGGATACCTGTCCCTTTTGGTTTGAGAGGGGCTGTTCGAACTCCGGACGAGTTACTGGTTTTGGTTGACTGCCGGTTCGAGGTCAAGAATTCTCGAGTGACATGGGGACGAATCCGGGCTTATTTCAGCATCTTGATGGCTGAGGCTCGAGGTGTTACTGCTGATCGGGTCGATGCCGTGGCCCGTTGCTTTATTTGGTACTTGTTATCCCATACTTTGTTTGCCAACGGGGGATCTTCGGCCTCCTTGGCTCTGCTTGACTTGTTAGTGGATTTGGATCAGATCAGCCAGTATAACTGGGGCACAGCGGGCTTAGCTGCTTGTTACCACGGCATGGATTTGACCAGCCGCTCGACCACTAGCTCGGTTACGGGCTTCAGCTTGTTGTGGGAGGTATACCAGTTACTGTCCCTTTTATATTCTCCTTGCCTTGGTCATAACTGCCTTTTTCATTGACTGTCATTAACTTTGTTTCTGCCTTTTGTCTACAGCTTTGGGCTTTTGCTATCCTGAATCTGAGGGATTTCAAGATTGCCAAGGAAGGCCAGCCCCAGTATCCGGACTGCGCACGGTGGGCGTATAAGGAGAGGAATGTGAAGACTGGCACGAACCCCATTAGTCTTACTTCGGCCCGACGGCACTTGGACACCTTGAGGCCTGAGTCTGTTGCCTTCTCTTTCTATCCGTGGAGATCAGTTCAGCACTGGTTTGGGCATACTCTTACTCCTACCCGTTCTCAGCTTTTGATGAGTTCGGGTGAGTGCATGGCTCTGTATTTGGGAGACAGAGTGTTCTGGCAGCATGGTACCCAGGTGACAGATTTTTACACCCCCCTCGTCCTACAGTTCCAGACGTTCCTCCTTTCTGCCCTCGTAATTTGAGGTCACTTTCAGAGGCTGATCGCGCGGCCTACATGGTAGGGATTGATGCCGTGCCTTACATTCACTTGGATCAGGATTATGGCCTCTTCAGGGAGAACAACTTGATGCAAGGCTTCATGTTTGCTGATCCGAGGAGATCACAGGCTGCTCCTACGACCTCCGCTAGGTTTTATACTACCGGTGCTGGGTATTATTTTGATCCTCCTTTGCCTCCTCCCTACTACACTTATTCCAAATTCGTGGTCTTTGAGGAGCAGAGGGAGATTGTTCCCGAGGATATGTCACCGGAGAGAGAGCCTCTTGCTCAGGCTGCCGTGGTATGTTTTCTGACCATCTTTGCATTTCTCAGTTCCAGTCTTGTTTTTCTGTCCTTTGTATTGATGCAACTTCCTTTTTCTGTTCTCCGTTGCAACAGGTACCTGTAGCTGCTTATAGGCACTTGGGCAGACAGAACAAAGGGATGAGGCGGAGGCTCCGCCAGCTGGAGGAGAGGGTGCTAGAGCTGTGCAGGGATATTGCTGCCATGACTAGAGATGCTGCTGGTGCTGTCTCTGGTGCTGCGAGAGGAGCTGCCCGAGGTGCTCGGGGCATGGGACGAGGCTGCAGGGATGCTGCACTGGACATTCATGAGGCTGTCTCTTTGGCGAGGCAGTCGCTGAGCAGGAGTCTGAGCCATGGAGGTAGCCATAGTAGGAGTCTGAGCCGAGAAGGTAGCCAGAGTCGGGGTGGCGCTAGTCCGTCAAGGAGAGCTACCAAGAGGACCCGTCCTGATGTTGTGGTTGAGACATCTGAGTCTGAGGATGATGATGACGATGATGATGATGAGGATGACGATGATGATGAGGAGACCGAGAGCGGCAGCAGGGGTGAGCACAGTGCTGGTGATGATGTGCCCGAGCTGTTGTGGCTGAGAGGATGAGGGATTGAAACACCTTTACTTTTGCCTGTAATAACATTTAACATGTATTTACAATCCTAATTATCTTACTACTCATTTTATGCTTTATTAGCGACTCGATCTTAGGTGTCGACTCTTTACAAACAAATGTGTGCCCAAAGAATGCTTGTTTTTGGTGCTTGAACTCCTTTTTGTTGCTGGGATTTGATTTTGCTGCAGGTTGGATATGTTGAAGTGCTTGGGTTCTATTCTGAACTGACAAGGGCTGTTTCTGTCTAAACTGCTGTCAAAGGCGCGCGTATTGGGCCTTGCTTGTGGGAGGCGCGCGCGTTGTGCAGCCTTGGTCGGAGGCGCGCGCTTCTGGCCTGCTGAATTACTGCCCCTTTCTTTTTCTGATCAGAATGTTCCAACAGCTATAATTTCGAACCATTTTCGACCAGAATGGTCACACAACATTCTTCTGCAAACATTTTCTCCTCCTAAACCACAAAATTCTTGTCATAATGGCCCCAATGACTTTCTCTTTTGAAGTCAAGGTTTCCGTCCCCGAGGGTGAGAAGTCCGTTCCAATGGTGAACGCCGTTCCAGCTGTGGGGTCCGTCTCGATGGTGGAGAAGCGTCCGAGTGTTTTTGATCGTTTGGGAAGGCCCAATGACGATGTTGTTGATCCCGTGAGACCGGTGGTTCATGTGCGGGACTATAGACCCCGTCATTTTCCCAAGAAGAAGAAAGGTAAGGGAAATTCCTCCCATGTGTGGAAGCGTCCCATGGTTGTCCCCGCTAAGGCTCCGCTTGTTAAGGGCAAAGGGAAAGCCGTTGATGAAGCTCCGTCCCGTCCTAGCGTTTTCTCCTGTCTTGGCGGTCCCAAGAATGTTCCGTCCCCATCCAAGAAGACTAAAGGGCATAACAAGAAGCAATGGGTTCCCAAACCTAAGAAAGATTAGATTTTTCTTTGTACCCCAAGAGATTGCAATTAGACCACTTTGTTTTAGGATTTAATATTTTGACGTCTTTTGTTGCTCAATAAATCCATTGTAATGGTTTGAATAATTCATTGAATGAATAAAAATTGCATCTTGTTATTTGAAGTGAATTGGGTATTTTTGATATGTTTTAGACCGCACCCGAAGGTTGCCTACGTCCCTCCAGTTGGGAGGCTCAGGTCTCCGTAGTTCAAACAAACAAAGACCATTTTTTTTTTTGTGCACCCTGTTTTTTGTCTAGACCGCCCTTTCGGGTTTTCAATCTAGCGGGCTTCTTTTTTTTGCACGTGCTCTAATTTTTGCCTAGGCCGCCCTTGCGGGTTTTCAACCTAGCGAGCGATTTTTTTTTTTTTTTTTTAATTTTTTTTGATGGTCTTTGTTTATTAAGCATAGAACCTCTTGAGCTTGTCTAGGTTGACCTCCTTTGGCAGCTGGTCACCATCTAAATCCACGAGTCGGACTGCACCGCCACTTAGTATCTTCTTGACCACGTACGGACCGATCCATCGGGGTCCCCATTTCCCCAGGGGATTCATGGCATTAGGAGGATGTTGTCTTAAGACCATGTCTCCCACATTGATGTTTCGAGGCTTTACCTTTTTGTTGAAAGCTCTTGCCATCCTTTGCTGATACGCCCTTGTGCGTTCGAGTGCTCTTAGCCTTTTCTCGTCAAGTAAGGCTAGCTGTTCATATCGACTTTGCATCCAGTCGACCTCGTTGACTTGATTCTCAAGGAGGACCCGTAGAGATGGGACTTCAAGTTCGATTGGGAGTACGGCTTCAGAACCATAGACTAACGCATAAGGAGTTTCTCCTGTTGCTGACCGTATTGATGTGAGGTAGCCCCACAATGCCAATGGTAGCTTCTCGGGCCAATCCCTTCCTGTTGAGGCCATTTTCTTGACGATGGTCTTGATGGTCTTATTTGCTGCTTCAACCGCGTCGTTTGCTTGGGGACGGTAAGGAGATGACTTGTGCGTGGTGATCTTGTATTCTACCAAAAGTGCATCCATTTCCTTCTCAAAGTGAGAGCCGTTGTCGGAAATGATTTCATGAGGCACGCCGTATCGGCACATGATATTAATCTTTACAAATTCGGCCACTTTCTTGGCGTTGAGGGTCCGATAGGCTTGTGCTTCGATCCACTTCGTGAAGTAATCGACGGCCACTAGGACGAATGACTGCCCATTGCTTCCGGCAGGGTGGACTTTACCGATGATGTCTATCCCCCAACAAGAGAAAGGCCAAGGTGTGACCATGTTGTAAAGTTGTGAGGGTGGAGCGTGTTGCAGATTAGCATGGAATTGGCACTTGGCACACCTTTTGACTTTCTCGATACAGTCTCGTTCCATAGTGTTCCAATAGTAACCGATGCGGAGTATCTTCTTGACTAGCATAAACCCATTCATGTGGGGTCCACACTCTCCTTCGTGCACTTCACACATTATCTCTTGAGCTTCGGCCTCATTGGCGCATAAGAGATTGATCCCGTCGTGGTGCCTTTTGTAGACTCGGTCTCCAATCCGTACGTACCGAGAGGCTAGCCTTTGCAGAGCCGCTTGAGACTTCTTATTGCTATTCTCGGGATAAATGCCATCTTTGAGGAAATTCATGATATCCGAATACCACGGGGAATTTGTTTGAACCTCGTTGATCTCAATACTCATGCAGTACGCCGGACTGTTCCTTCGGGCAATTTTGAAAGGCTTCACCATTTTCCCTTTGGGCATTTCGACTAATGAAGCTATAGTGGCCAGTGCATCGGCGAAGCGATTTTTATCCCATGGCAGGTAGTTGAAAGTGATCTCTTAGAATTGTTGAACCAATTCTTCAAGGTGCTGACCATACTGTTGGAGGGTCGGGTCTTGGATTCGCCATTTACCCGATTGCTGATTGATAAGGAGCAAAGAGTCGCAGAATACTTCTAGTTCCGTGACGTTTGTTTCGAGAGCTGCTTCGAGCCCTGCTATGCATGCTTCGTACTCGGCAATGTTGTTGGTAACTTCGAATTCCAGACGGACGGCAATGGGAGTGTAGATGTCTTTTGGATCGACAAGCAATACTCCTATACCAAAGCCGTGTTTATTGGCGGCGCCATCGAAAAAAAAGTTGCCACTTATTTTCCTCGGTTGCAGTACAAATTAAATGCTCGTCGGGGAACTGTACGTCTTCCCCCTTCGCTTCGTCACACGGGAATTCGGCAAGCTGGTCACTGAACACTTTCCCCCTGACGGATTTTAGTGTGACGTAAGTGATATCGTAGCCGGTGAGCATGAAGTACCATTTGGCTATTCTTGTTGACATGAAAGGCTTCTCGAAGATGTAGCGGAGCGGATCCACCTTTGCTACTAGCTTGATCGGAAAAGCTTCCATATAGTGTTTGAGCTTTTGAGTGACCCAAACCAATGCTGCACATGACTTCTCTAAGACATAGTAGTTCTTTTCGCCTCCTTGGAATCGGCGACTGACAAAATAAATGGCATTCTCCTTTGTGGACTCTCGTTGCTCTTGTGCTAACAAAGCCCCTAGGGCTTCATCATTGACAGTGAGATAGAGCAAAAGAGGCTTCTCCTTGTGTGGCGGAACTAGAACAGGAGGGCACGTCAAGTAATGCTTTACTTGGTCGAAGGCTTCTTGGCACGCGTCGGTCCATTCTAGAGCCACATTCTTCTTGAGTAGCTTGAAGATTGGCTCGCACATGGAAGTGAGTTGGTGCACAAACCGACTAATGTATTGCAGTCTGCCCATGATGTTGGTAGTGGTGCCCTAGGCACGTTTAATAAACGTTGTAATTGTTATCATTTATTTCATATCAATAAAGAGATGTTTTGATTATTATTGTTGTTCATGTTTACTTATAATAATCCCCGTCCCTAGTACTTGTTAAGCACTAGTATAAAGGCTAAATGATCATGGGATGATCATGTTAGATTTATGGGTACTTGTTTGGAACAAGGTACTGGACATGACCCGCTGTATGAGATTTATGTCATGGTCTATGTCGAACATATATCTCATATTAGTTATGTCATTTGAATCCTTAGACATGAAGTTATTATAGTCTTCCACTTGATGAACATTGTGTTTGACATATTCAAACGCTACCTTAACACGGTAGTTATAAAGGGTATGATAGGCATAATCAGGTTCCCGTTGGGAAGAATAATAAGCTAAATGGATTTGTCCCTCCACGGAGAGATGTCAAGCTTGGGCCCCTCGAAGGAATGATGTTGATGAAATGTTCGGCCGGACTCAAATGGATTGATTGGATCAATAGCATTTGAATTATCAACATATTCGGAATCGAGAAAGTATTGAACAAGACAAGTTGACTGTTTGACCATGACTTGTGTTCAATGACATCGTGGACAAAGGGATTATGACATATTCTAAAGGAATGCGAACTTGTATCTAGTTATGCTATTTGGGTAGGTATGACGGTTTGCTAGAACCTAATCATATTTATGGGATCATGTTTGAGCCCATTGCCAACTTAGTATAATCCTAGAGGGTCACACACAATAGAACGAATCTTAAATAAGAGGACTATATTGGTATTTAGGGTCGGAGGACCTCCTAGGAATTTCTGGAAAGTTCTGGGCCTCCTGGTCAACCAAGCGGGCGCTTGGGTTGCACCAGGCGGGCGCCTGAACAAGCCGGAAAGGGAATTGGACTTTCTGTCCAAACAAGCGGGCGCCTGGGTAGGACCAGGCGGGCGCCCGGTATGCCGATTGGAAATTTCCTAATTTGATTAGGAATGGTTTTTGGCACAAGATTCCTGTTTGGAATAGGTCTTAATTGTGTATAAAAACCCCAATTCGGCCAGACCATAAAAACTAGTACTTTTGTGAGTCTCAAAGAGTTTAAGAGAGATTTTATTTTGTTCTAAGATATCATTGATTGAGGAACAAAATAATTCACAAATAAATTCCATATAGTTCTTTATTAAATTGTGAAAGTGTGTTTCATAATATTGTTCTAGCAACCAAGATCAAAGAAGCTCCTTTGATATTCGTTCGAAGTGTGGATACCGCTAGAGGGTGAAAATCATCATCTTCAAAGTTCGTGTTCAAGCTTTGTGATTGTGATCAAGTCTTCAAATCTCCACCAAAGACCAAGAGAAAATTTGATAGTCATCAAGGGTTAGTTTTTCCTATATTCATTATGTTGTATTTGATTTAATCATATGAACGGATCTATGGGCTTTGGGTTTCAAAATTTTAATTGCTATATTCCGCTGCGCATGTTACTTGGAAACCCAACAGTGGTATCAGAGCCCCGTTCATGTTGATTAATTCAATACTTGGATCATGTTATGTGTATATAAATTGTTTATGTGCCAAGCATGATATGAATATTGGATTAAATGATGTTTATGTGTTTTGTGATTTTATGTGGTTTATTGTTTTGCAACTTTAATCGCACGATTCAATCGCAATAAAAATTATGGTGGATTCTGAATTATTTCGATTATTGATTTTTGATTAGATCAAAGTTTTAATAATCGGGGAAAAATAATTTTGAGACAAAAATTTCGAACTTGAAAATTCTATACCATTCTGACAATCAAGCGCCCGCCCGCGCTGGACCAGGCGCGCGCGCGCTTCAGGCGCCCGCTCGCTGGAAACCAGGCGCGCGCTTGCTAGGCCAGAGTGTTCTGATTCTTGTTGAAATCTGATTCGGGAATTTTTCAATAAATTCGACAAAACCAGTAACAGAACCAGTCCAGACTTGCTGATCTGGAATGGGTTTTGGGTAGTTGGTTTGTGTGTGGATTTTGGGGTTTGAATTTCCTATTTGTTTTAGTCTTGTGATTCCTAGATTGGTTCAAGTTTTGGATGGCTAATCTGCGTTCATCGAGATTGTGTTTCCCAAAATTGATCGCAATCAAAGTTTCAAAGTTAAAACGAAGTTAGAATTATGAAGAGTTCATAATTGCTAAAATTGAGAAACAAAGTTCTTGATTCAATGATTGGAGATCCATGTGGAATTGTGAATGCAATTGGCCTACGTTCATCGAGACCATCTATTACTTAGTTTCGGCCACATGGACTACTTTCTTGGTTTCTTGAATTAGTGCGGGATTGTGGTTGCCTAATGGCTTAGTTCGACCGCACTTCTTGTTGTCTTGATTTGGAGATAATAACCAAAGTTGAAATAGCCTCATCCTCATAATTATAGAGAAACTAATGACACATAAATATCATGCTTAAATTAATTGAGATTAATTTAGTGGCTAAACTTGATGTGTAGCATGTTTATATTATGTGCTCATAAATGTGTTATATGCTATATGTGATGAACCTTCAAAGAAAGTTTTAAGTCCTTCTTTGCCATGCCATGATTAAAACACTTGTTTATATATGGGTGATTTTGATGTGGGTTCGCCTCCGCGAAGTGCATTGATTTTATTCATGTATCAGCAAGATGAGGTTCATTAATTTAATGTGGGCTTGCCTCCGCAAGGTGTGTTAAATTGAATGGTTCCTATGCGTTTAAAATGGTCGGACTTAATTAGGCGTCAAAACAGTTTTGGGCCTAGGCAAAAGATGAGATTAAACATGCTTTTTGAAATCGGATTTCTCAAAGAATCTCATAAAAAGGATCTAAGAATCATATGGGATATGATTGACATGATTGTCTACCTAATTAATTTAGTTCTTGAGCGGTCCGCCTCCGTGGACTCAAAAGTTAAATTAAAGTTGGATCTTAGCCCAATTAAATTATATTATACATTGGATGTATAAGAAGGTTATATAATTTAGTGGGAGTATTTTGTTTGAGAAATACATTATTTATCTCTTTAATGAAAACCGGTACTTATTAAATTTTGGAAATTTTGCATATTTGTAGATAATGACTAATAACACTCAATCAATGTCGTTGCGATCGATCCTTGAGAAGGATAAGCTCGAAGAGAATGGTACAAACTTTATGGATTTGATCCGTAGCATAAGAATCGTTCTTAGGCAAGAAGATAAGTTGTACATTCTCTATGGGCCTCTCCCTGCTGAACCACCGCCTACTGCCCCTAGGGTAGAAAGGAACAATTACAAGAAACATCGTAATGATTCTAGAGATGTAAGTTGTCTCATGCTTGCTGCTATGTGTTCAAAACTCCAACAAAGTTTGGAACATTTGGAAGCCTATGAGATAGGCGTGGAGTTGAGAACCATGTTTCAAGAGCAAGCTAAGCAAGAGAGGTACAAGACCATTGTTGCATTCACTACTAGTAAAATGAATGAAGGGCAACAAGTGAGTCCTCACTTTCTTAAAATGAAAGGTTATGTAGAGCACCTTGAGAAACTTGGCTATCCAATCCCATTGGAGCTAGCCACGGATCTCATTCTTAATTCATTGCCTAAAAGTTATAATCAGTTTGTGATGAATTATAACATGCATGGAATGGATAAGAATCTCTCTGAGTTGCATGGGATGCTCAAAACTGCAGAGATGAAAATTGTGGAGAAAGGTTCTCCCGTGCTCTTGGTTCATGATGGGAAGAAGGCTAGTGCCAAAGGAAAGGGTAAGAAAGTTGTCAAACCCAAAATAAGCAAGGCAAAGGTTTCCAAGGCTTCTGAGGCAAAACCTGATTCACAAAAGGATGCAATCTGTTTCCATTGTCAAGAAATTGGTTATTGGAAACGTAATTGCAAGGCTTTCTTGGAAGAGCAAAAGAAGAAGAAGAGCAGCAAGGCTGCGTCGACTTCAGGTATCTATATGATAGATATTCTCCTTTCTACCACTGATTCTTGGGTATTGGATACCGGATGTGGTTCTCACATTTGTCTAAATGTGCAGGGACTAAAGAATAGGAGACTGCTTAAAGAAGGTGAAGTAGATCTACGTGTGGGAAATGGAGCAAGAGTTGCTGCATTAGCCATAGGGACTTATGAAGTCACTTTACCTTCCGGATTAATTCTTGTTTTGAACAATTGTTATTATGTTCCGGATTTAAGCAGAAATATTATTTCAATTTCTTGTTTGGATAATGAAGGTTTTAAGTTTCTTATTGAGAATAAGAAATTTTCTATTTATTTAAATGATGTGCTTTATGGTATTGCTAATTCATTTAATGGCCTTTATATTTTGGATGTCAAGAATGAAAATAATGACAATGTCTATCATGTAAATAAGAAATCTAATCCTAATGATGTAAATCACATTTATCTGTGGCATTGCCGTCTCGGTCATATTAATGAGAAGCGTATCTCAAAACTCCATGGGGACGGACTTTTAGGTTCATGTGACCTCGAGTCATATGATACTTGCGAGTCGTGTCTTCTTGGAAAAATGACTAAGACACCTTTTACCAAGCTAGGTGAAAGGGCAAGCAACTTATTGGGGTTGATACATTCCGATGTATGCGGACCATTAAGTAGCAATGCTAGGGTAGGATTTCAATACTTCATAACCTTCACTGATGATTATAGTAGATTTGGGTATGTTTACCTAATGAAACATAAAAGTGAAGCATTTGAGATATTTAGAATATTTCAAAATAAAGTAGAAAAGCAACTTGGCAAAAGTATTAAGGCACTACGATCAGATCGTGGTGGAGAATACTTGAGTCAAGAATTTGATGATCATCTAAAGAATTGTGGAATAGTTTCACAATTGACTCCACCCGGAACACCACAATGGAATGGTGTGTCCGAGAGGAGGAATCGGACCTTGTTAGACATGGTTCGATCAATGATGAGTCAAGTTGATCTTCCAATATCCTTTTGGGGTTACGCCCTAGAAACCGCTGCTTTCACACTAAATCGTGTTCCAACTAAATCGGTTCAAAAGACTCCATATGAGATGTGGAGCGGAAAGAAGCCTTGTCTATCTTTCATGAAGATTTGGGGTTGTGAAGCTTTTGTCAAAAGACTTGTCTCAGACAAACTTGCACACAAATCTGATAAATGTATTTTCGTGGGATATCCTAAGGAAACTAGAGGATATTACTTTTACAACCGTGAGGACAACAAAGTGTTTGTTGCCCGAACTGGTGTCTTTCTAGAGAAAGAGTTTCTTTCCAAAGAAATCAGTGGGAGTAAAATAAATCTCGAAGAAATTCGAGACCCAGAAAATAACATTGAACCAATAGTGGAACAAGAACAAGAACCACAAGGAGTTGTGGAACCTGTTCAAAATACACAAGCAACTCGCAGATCTAGTAGGTTACGATCCGAGCCCGAGAGATATGGATTTCTCGTAACGGATAGTAATGAGGTAGAAATCATTGAGAATGATGAACCGTCAACCTACCAAGAGGCGATGTCTTCTCCTGATTCGGACAAGTGGCTTGGAGCCATGGAATCCGAATTGCAATCCATGCAAGACAATCAAGTTTGGAATTTGATTGATGCGCCCGAAGGTGTAAAAACCATAGGATGCAAATGGGTCTTCAAGAAGAAGACTGACATGGATAGGAAGGTGCATACTTACAAAGCTAGGCTTGTAGCGAAAGGTTATAGGCAAGTTCATGGTATTGACTATGATGAGACCTTTTCACCCGTAGCAATGATCAAGTCTATAAGAATTTTGCTTGCCATTGCCGCATATCATGACTATGAAATATGGCAAATGGACGTCAAAACTGCTTTCCTGAATGGAAAACTTCAAGAGGATGTGTATATGACACAACCAGAAGGTTTTCAACAAGATTCTAAGGTATGCAAATTGCAGAGATCCATCTATGGATTGAAGCAAGCTTCTAGGAGTTGGAATCTCCGTTTTGATGAATCGGTTAAAGAGTTTGGTTTCATCAAGAACGAAGATGAGCCTTGTGTATACAAGAAGATTAGTGGGAGCATAGTGCTATTCCTTATTTTATATGTGGATGACATATTGCTCATTGGAAACGACATTCCTACACTTCAGTCTGTGAAGACTTGGTTGGGAAAGTGTTTTGCAATGAAAGATATGGGTGAAGCCGCATATATTCTTGGCATTAAGATCTATAGAGATAGATCAAGGAGACTACTTGGTTTAAGCCAAAGTACATACATTGACAAGGTCATTAGAAGATTCCGTATGGAAAATTCTAAGAGAGGGACCTTGCCCGTGCTACATGGAGTTTCTCTAAGCAAGACTCAATGTCCTAAGACAAACGATGAGCGTGAGAAAATGAATGATGTTCCATATGCTTCGGCAATTGGGTCCATCATGTATGCCATGATTTGTACTAGGCCGGATGTATCTTATGCTTTGAGCATGACAAGTAGATACCAATCCGACCCTGGCGAAAATCACTGGATAGCTGTAAAAGCGATTCTTAAGTACTTGAGAAGAACTAAAGACTCCTTTTTGGTCTATGGAGGAATGGAAGATGATCTCGTTGTAAATGCTTACACGGATGCAAGCTTCCAAACCGACAAAGATGATAGCCGATCGCAATCGGGTTTTGTGTTTATGTTAAATGGTGGAGCTGTAAGCTGGAAGAGTTCCAAGCAAAGTACAACCGCTGATTCTACAACAGAAGCTGAGTATATTGCTGCATCGGATGCTGCAAAGGAAGCTGTTTGGATTAAGAAGTTCATAACTGAACTTGAAGTGGTTCCTAGTATTGCTAATCCAATAGACCTTTATTGCGATAATAATGGTGCTATTGCTCAAGCAAAGGAACCAAGAGCACATCAAAAATCCAAACACATACTTAGGCGTTTTCATATCATTCGAGAGATCGTTGATAGGGGAGACGTAAATATCGTAAATATATGCAGAGTACCTACTGATGACAATGTTGCGGACCTGCTAACAAAGGGACTTCCACAAGCTAAACATGATGGTCATGTTAGGTCCATGGGTATTAGATACATGGGAGATTGGGCCTAGGGCAAGTGGGAGATTGTTGGTAGTGGTGCCCTAGGCACGTTTAATAAACGTTGTAATTGTTATCATTTATTTCATATCAATAAAGAGATGTTTTGATTATTATTGTTGTTCATGTTTACTTATAATAATCCCCGTCCCTAGTACTTGTTAAGCACTAGTATAAATTCTAAATGATCATGGGATGATCATGTTAGATTTATGGGTACTTGTTTGGAACAAGGTACTGGACATGACCCGCTGTATGAGATTTATGTCATGGTCTATGTCGAACATATATCTCATATTAGTTATGTCATTTGAATCCTTAGACATGAAGTTATTATAGTCTTCCACTTGATGAACATTGTGTTTGACATATTCAAACGCTACCTTAACACGGTAGTTATAAAGGGTATGATTGGCATAATCGGGTTCCCGTTGGGAAGAATAATAAGCTAAATGGATTTGTCCCTCCACAGAGAGATGTCAAGCTTGGGTCCCTCGAAGGAATGATGTTGATGAAATGTTCGGCCGGACTCAAATGGATTGATTGGATCAATAGCATTTGAATTATCAACATATTCGGAATCGAGAAAGTATTGAACAAGACAAGTTGACTGTTTGACCTGACATATTCTAAAGGAATGCGAACTTGTATCTAGTTATGCTATTTGGGTAGGTATGACGGTTTGCTAGAACCTAATCATATCTTATGGGATCATGTTTGAGCCCATTGCCAACTTAGTATAACCCTAGAGGGTCACACACAATAGAACGAATCTTAAATAAGAGGACTATATTGGTATTTAAGGTCGGAGGACCTCCAAGGAATTTCTGGAAAGTTTTGGGCCTCCTGGTCAACCAAGCGGGCGCTTGGGTTGCACCAGGCGGGCGCCTGAACAAGCCGGAAAGGGAATTGGACTTTCTGTCCAAACAAGCGGGCGCCTGGGTAGGACCAGGCGGTCGCTCGGTATGCCGATTGGAAATTTCCTAATTTGATTAGGAATGGTTTTTGGCACAAGATTCCTGTTTGGAATAGGTCTTAATTGTGTATAAAAACCCCAATTCGGCCAGACCATAAAAACTAGTACTTTTGTGAGTCTCAAAGAGTTTGAGAGAGATTTTATTTTGTTCTAAGATATCATTGATTGAGGAACAAAATAATTCACAAATAAATTCCATATAGTTCTTTATTAAATTGTGAAAGTGTGTTTCATAATATTGGTCTAGCAACCAAGATCAAAGAAGCTCCTTTGATATTCGTTCGAAGTGTGGATACCGCTAGAGGGTGAAAATCATCATCTTCAAAGTTCGTGTTCAAGCTTTGTGATTGTGATCAAGTCTTCAAATCTCCACCAAAGACCAAGAGAAAATTTGATAGTCATCAAGGGTTAGTTTTTCCTATATTCATTATGTTGTATTTGATTTAATCATATGAACGGATCTATGGGCTTTGGGTTTCAAAATTTTAATTGCTATATTCCGCTGCGCATGTTACTTGGAAACCCAACACATGAAACCTTTGATCTCTTTCTGCGTCTTTGGGGGAGGCATGTCAATGATTGCCTTGATTTTGGAAGGATCTACTTCAATTCCCCTTTCAGTGACCATATAACCAAGGACTTTGCCTCGGATAACCCCGAACGTGCAATTTGCAGGGTTGAGCCTCATCTTGTGTTGACGAAGCCTTTCCAAGAACTTGCGGAGATCGATTAAATGTTGACCATCGGTCCCTTTGGAGTGAATAATCATGTCGTCCACATAGACCTCGATTTCTTTGTGAATCATATCGTGGAACAAGTCTGTCATGGCTCTTTGGTAGGAAGCCCCAGCGTTTCTTAACCCAAATGGCATGACTGTGTAGCAAAAGGTACCCCACGGTGTTGTGAAGGCTGTCTTATGTTAATCTTCCTCGGCCATGAGAATTTGATTGTACCCAGCGAACCCATCCACGAATGAGCGAACCTCGTAGGCAGCAGTGGAGTCGACCAGCATGTCGATGTTAGGGAGTGGAAAATCATCCTTTGGGGAAGCTTTGTTCAAATCCCGGAAGTCCACACAAACTCGAACCTTGTCGTTTGCCTTTCTGACTGTCACGATGTTGGCTAACCATGTCGGATACTCGATAACCTTGATGAAACCCACACTGAGGAGCTTCTCGATCTCTTCTTTGACTTGCAGAGACCATTCTGGCTTGATCTTTCTGAGCTTCTGCTTTACTGGCTTGGCATCTCCTCTGATCGGAATTCTGTGCTCCGCTACCTTTCTGTCCAAACCCGGCATGTCTTTGTATGACCATGCGAACACATCCACGAACTCCCGTAGTAATGCAGTCAATCTGTCTCTGTCGTCCCCCTTGAAGAAGATTCCGATCTTAGTTTCTCTTGGCTCTTCTTCGGTACCCAGATTAACAACATGCAATTCTTCGTCAGCCTCTGGACCATTTTCACCACGACTACGGACTTGTTGAGCAAGTTCATTTAAGTATGTTGTGTTTTCGTGGTCTATTTCATCATAATTTGAATCGTTATTAACTTGTTCATTAAGTTCATTATTAGTTAATTCATCATTTATGATGTTTGCAATCTCAGGGTACTCAGAAATATCAAATTTTTCATTAGCAAAGAAAGGAAACACACGCTCGGCTATGGCCTCCATATCCTCTTGGGTGAGGGTATTAGAGACACTCTCGGACTCGAAAGTAAGTGTGAGCCGCTCTTCCTTTGTTGCTGTGCGGGGTATGCAACCCATTTCTTGGACTAAGAATTCTTCGGATACCACGGGCCCTTTCGTAGAATACCAATTGTTGATCGGCTCGGAACTTGGCGGGATCTCATTGATAGTCTCGTTCATGGTGACGGTGCCATGGATGGCGTTGACTTGGCATTCATTCATTATGGCAAGCTCTTCGAACATGGAGGCTAAATCTGTCAGTTCTTCCCCCACGATGATTTCTGTTTCGGACTCTATAGTCACCTTCCTTCCCCACCATTCACGGGGCGACATGGGAGTTGGTTCCCTTTCGGTTTCTGGATCTCACAGTTGGAGAAGATTTTGAGACCGGGCTTTTTGACACCCTTATTGTTAACCCATGGCTCGGGAAAGATCATGTATGGAACGCATTCCCCTTGGCGGACAAAATAGCCATTCAAAGTCTTGCGGTAAGGCCTTAGATTAGGGACCTCGTAACGACGGCCTTCTTTACGAGCTCGGGCCTTTTCATTCTTGATTGCCTGCTCTTGTTTCAAGTCTTTCTGGAAGGCTCGTACCCCAAACCGTATGTGTTCTTGACAAAAGGGACTTGCACAGGATGTAGGATTCCTTGTTGATATTTCCCTAGGCCTAAACCAGGGAAGTAGTCTATATTCCTTATCATGCAGAGGACTTTGTGGTTTTTGGGGGTCCATGATCCGTTTCCCCCTTCTTTGTCAATGGCGTTGATTGAGACGCCGGAGAGAGTGGAGTCTGGTAAACCATGCTGAACTTGGTGGACGGGCTCACCTTTTCTGTGGATAGTGACGTTTTCGGCCATGATGGTCACTATTTCATCACCATTTCGGATCTTGACACATTGATGGAGAGTTGACAGGATGGCATTAGAACTGTGAATCCATGGTCGACCCAAAACCAAGTTGAACGAGGCCAGGATGTCAAGCACTTAGAATGGAACGGACATGACCATGCTTCCAAACTCAATGTCTATTTCGATCATGCCCATGACTGTACGGGCGGTGTTGTCGTAACCTCGGATTACTTGAGTAGAAGGCTTCAAATTGGAATCCTTAAGCCCCAGTATGCCCATGATTCTGCTAGGCATGAGGCTGAGTACAGAACCACCGTCCACTAAGACTCTTGAGATAGGCCTTCCCCTTGCTCGTATCTTGAGGTAAATAGCCTCATTATGGTCGGAACCAAATGGTGGAAGGTCCATATCGGCAAAGGTGATGACGTTGCCGAATGAATGTGACCGATCATTGCCGTGAGGTCCTTGGGAGTAGTATCGGGAGAAACTGATGCATCATCGAGATTGCGGATGACAAGATCTCGGTGTTTCTTTGAGGATGCAATGAGGTCCCAAATAGAGATGTTGGCTTGAGTTTTCTTGAGTTGGACAAGTAGAGGATCTTCGGGAGTGTCGCGATCTTGTGGCCTTTGAGAAGAGGAGTTGGTGCGGAAGTGGAAGGGTTGCTTGCTATGACTCGACCGGATCGAGTTAGCATGTTGACGTTCTCATCTTGCTTCTTTTTCCTATTCTCTAGTACTTCCCTCATTACCTCATCATAAGTTACAACATAACAAGAATTGTCAAGTTTATTCATAACATTGGGGCCCCCATTCACAATTGGGATTGAATGGGTGGTCCCCTCGAGTTCTCCTATCTCTATTACATTGACATGTTCGCCATTAGTCACTACAAATTCTTTCTTGTCTATGAGATCTTGGATGACATTGCGGAGAACAAAGCATTCCTCGGTGGTGTGGCCACTATATTGGTGGTAGCCACAATATTTGTGGTGAGCATGATTGAGGTGGACCGTCTTGGGTTGGTACCCTTGTACGGGTGTGACTTGACCCTTTGCTTTGAGGACTTCGAAAACTTCGGTTTGAGTCATGCCTTGGAGAGGCGTGTAGACACGGTCATTTCGAGACTTCTTCCCTTGGGGTGGAGGAACCTTTTTGTAATTCCCCTTATCGATAGTGACGGCGTTGACCGAGGCCTCTTTTGTGGAGTTGGACTTTGCCTTGTAGCGGTAGCTAGGAGCACTTTTCTTCACTTCTTTGAGCAACTCGTCCATTCGGACCCCGCCTCATACATTTGGGAGAAATCCGCATAGCAAGCCCCACTTAGGTGGGTGCGGAGATCAATTTTGAGACATTTGAGAAAGATGTCCATTTGCTCCTTGGTATTTGTCCTTTCCACAATCTCAGAGAGTTTGTCATTCCATCTCCTTGTGAAGTCGATGAAGGACTCGTGGTCTCGTTGAGTAGTGTTCTCTAGCTCTTTCCTTGTGGGCTGGTGAGTGGTGTTGCCTTGGTATTGGTTCTTGAAGGCAAGCATGGCGGAGTCCCAATCAAGACAGACAGTGAGCGGGAGAGTAGCATACCAATCTTTTGCCGCCCCCTCGAGAGTGAGAGGAAAGCATTGAGCCATCACCTTGGGGGAGACCTTCTTCGGAACCATTGCCCAACTATAAGTCTCAATGTGAGCCATAGGACAAGAGTTGCCCTTGAATTTGCTTATGTCGGGCATCTTGAACTTATCAGGAAGAGCGGCCATAGTACTCATGAGGATGGATGATTGATAAAGGCTTGTGTCGGAGCCTTTCCCCATGTTGAGCCCATTGAATTTTTGGTCGATGTAGGCCATGATAGAATCCACCATTTTGGGCTCATTGTTCCCGGAACTCGGCTCTCCCATTTTCTTGGTGCGGGTATTGACATAAGGACTTTTGAACAAACCCTCGGCCCATTCGGATTCGTCATCATTATTCTTGTTCTTCCCCTTGGCAAGATTAGTGAGCTTTTCTTTCATTAGCTCCATCTCGGCCTCATGGGCCTCCCTTTGGCTGTCGAGGTGGGATTGCCAAATGTCGTCTTTGCTTTGTGCCTCCTTATTAAGGGTGGAGACTTTCTCTTGGAGGAGTTGGACCATGGTTGAAAGCTGTTTGAGAGACATGGTGTTGCTGCTGCCGGTCATGGTTGATGTAGGAGCTGTAGGAGTGATCTCTTCACGGACTAACCGATTTGCCGAATCCCGGTAGACTCTGTAAGTACCAATTGAACCTATATTGAAGAAGAGGCCCTTGTAAGTCTTGAGTAACATTTGCGGTCCACGAAGAGGCTTAGAACACACAGTTGGCACACGACTCGAACCACATAAGAAAAGACTCTTTTTTTTTTTATAAGTCGGAGGGAATGGATCCCTTTTGGGGTTTCTAAGAAAATAATGGAATCGTCACACTAGTATATAGACCATCTCGCGGTCCCATATACTCATCGGATTCCATCGCGTTTGTGAATCCTACATGTATCGGGATTAAACTAAATTAATGTAGTAAAGCATACATGCGGGGACGGATTTTTATTTTCGTCCAAAAATAACCACTTTTGGGGACGGATTTTTATTGCGTCCGTTTCAACAAGTTGGCATGTATGATTTGAAGACATTAGTTTAGGGAAATCTCGGTACATGGAAACCGACTTGAGTCACGGAGTGTTAGACCTTAACTAGAATTGTGTGGCTTGTGCTCGGCTTGAATATGAGGCTCAAAGGTCACCCCCGACATGTAGTCTTCAACTACGCCACGGGCTGAGGTTTACCGCTTCGAAAGAGCCAAGGTCGAGTGGAGCTTGAAACTTTCTAGGACGGGCCTCGACGGGTTTGGGGTTAAACTTGTGCGACTCGATAGTGAGCAGTTCATAGGAATATGTGCATGTAGTGTGAGGTCTAACATGTGACAAAACTTTTTTTTTTTCAAAAGAAATAATAAAAAAAAGAAAACAAATAAGCACATAATTATAACTTTCGAATCACCCGTGTGACCGATAAAATAAAACATAAAATTAAAACAGTCCGGAGTTCAGAATAACCACTGATGCAGGCAACTGTGCCCACACCCCCATCACACTGCTCTGTTCTGAGACCAGTTTCTGTTCTGGGAACCAACCCAGAAGCGTGCGCCTCTGAGTGTTGATATGAGACGCGCGCGCCTGGCGCTATGCTATTAGGAGGCGCGCGCTTCTGGGCACACCTGTCAGATTGTCAGATTTTGGACTCAGGGGATTGCCCTTGTCCTATGTGCATATTGTAACCCATGCAGAAATGATTAGTGGAGAATAGTAGAAGAAGAAAATGAAGAACATGAAGAAGCGGGCGATTCTGGTCCTTGATGCGGGATGCGCGCGCCTTAGACTGTAGATACCCCGGGGGGACCACGGCTTGGCTAGAGCGCGTGAATTGTCCTTGGATGTCTAACTTGTTTTTAGAGTCGCCACCTATGTTTTGAGGAACATAAGAAAAACCTATTGATAATAGCCTAAGTTGATTACGAAAACAGAGATTCTTTGTTTTGAGGTTCGGGGGTTAGATTACGAGATGGGAAGTACCGAAACACCCATCTCGCCCAACTAAAGTTGGTCTTGCTTGATCAAAATCTACATGAATGATAATGTTCTTCTTCTTCTTCTTTAAATCATAAAATGGGGTTTTAAAATAGAAATTGGAATGTAGGAGATAACTCTTTAACCGACCTCAATGAGATGAGGTGATCATTAGAGTCATGTCCCAAAATGATTTGGGTGATTGCACTTTGATAAAACAAAAGGAAAGAGAAAAGAGATGAAGTTAAGAAGAGGAAAGAGATAACTTTACCTAGACTTCAAGAGACTTCAAATACTTCTTGATGAATTCTTTAGAGAAATCCTTTGGAAATGCTTTGTATGTGTGAAATTTTAGTGTCTTATTGAGAATGTAAGATTGAGAGCCCAAGGTCCTTGAAAATGGAGGTAAAGGGAAGTTTTTATAGGTGAAAGAGGGATGTTTTTGGTGCCAAAACTCAGTCACCAAGAAATCCTTCCCGGGCAAAATCCTGTAAATTGAGCAAGCGAGAGAATCCTGGCCAGAAATCTGTAACTGACGCCCAGAGGCGCGCGCTTCCTTCTTTGGGGGCGGGAGGCGCGTGCGTCTGGCTCCTCCTGTCGGAGGCGCGCGACTCAGAGAAGGCAATTTTGACAGAATGGACTAGAAAATCAGCCCTGTTATTCAGTTTAGTCCCTGAACTTAACGAAGTCAGTCAGGAACTTAACGGAAGTGACAGAAACTAACGAGAAACACTTAAAATGGGGAGAAACACAAGATCAAATGTGCAATCGGGGTGAGCGGTCCAAGGCGGGGTGTCTACATCATGTCGTCTACATAGACCTCGATCTCTTTATGAATCATGTCATGTAATAGATCCGTAACAGCCCTCTGGTAGGTAGCCCCAGCGTTCCTTAGTTCGAACGGCATGACTGTGTAGCAGAAAGTGCTCCACGGTGTTGTGAAAGCTGTCTTGTGTTGATCCTTTTCGGACATGAGAATCTGATTGTAACTGGCAAAACCGTCCACAAATGAGCGGACTTCATAGTTGGCAGTCAAATCGACAAGCATGTCGATGTTTGGTAGTGGAAAATCATCTTTCGGGGAAGCTTTGTTCAAATCCCGGAAGTCCACACAAACTCGAACCTTGCCGTTTGCCTTTCTGACTATAAAAATATTGGCTAGCCAAGTCGGATACTCAATGACTTTGATGAAACCCACACTAAGGAGCTTTTCAATCTCTTCTTTGACTTGTAGAGACCATTCTGGCTTGATCTTTCTGAGCTTCTGATTTACTGGCTTGGCGTCCTCTCTGATCGGAATTCTGTGCTCCGCGACCTTTCTGTCCAAACCTGGCATGTCTTTGTACGACCATGCGAATACATCCACAAACTCTTTGAGCAGTGCAGTCAATCTGTCTTTGTCTTCCCCCTTGAAGAAGCTGCCAATCTTTGTTTCTTTCGGCTCTTCGTCGGTACCCAGATTAAGAACATGCAATTCCTTATCAGCCCCTGGACCATTTTCACCACGACAACGAACCTGTTGAGCTAGTTCATTTAGGTATGTTATGTTTTCATGGTCTATTTCATCATAATTTGAATCGTTATTAACGTGTTCATTAAGTTCGTTATTAGTTAATTCATCATTTATGATGTTTGCAATCTCGGGGTACTCAGAAATATCGAATTTTTCATTAGCAAAGAAAGGAAACACATGCTCGGCTATTGCCTCCATATCCTCTTGGGTGAGGGTATTAGAAACACTCTTGTACTCGAAAGTAAGTGTGAGCCGCTCTTCCTTTGTTGTTGTACGGGGTATGCAACCCATTTATCGGATCAAGAAATCCTCGGATACTATGGTCCCCTTCATTGAATACCAGTTGTTGATTAGCTCGGAGCTTGGCGGGATCTCACTGATGGTCTCCTTTCTGACGACGGTGTCGTAGATGGCGTTGACTTGACAATCGTCCATGATGGCAAATTCTTCGAACATGGAGGCTAGATCGGATAGTTCTTCCCCACGGTAATCTCTACCTCGGACTCTATAGTCACTTTCTTGCCCCACCACTCTCGGGGTGACATTGGAGTAGGCTCCCTTTCTTGTGTCAGAATTTCAGAATCAGTGAAGATCTCGAGACCGGGCTTTCTGACGCCCTTGTTGTTAACCCATGGTTCGGGAAAGATCATGTATGGAAAATCTTCCCCTTGGCGAACAAAATAACTGTTTAGTGTGTTGCGGTAAGGCCTCAAGTTAGGGATTTCATATTGTCGACCTTCTTTGCGAGCTCGGGTTTTTTGACTCTTGACTGCTTGGTCGTATTTCAAGTCATCTTTGGTAGGCTCGTATCCCAGACCAAACTTGTTCTTGACAAAAGGAACTTCTACGGGGTGCAATATCCCTTGTTGATGCTTCCCTAGGCCTAGACCGGGAAAGTGATTCATGTTCCTCATCATGCGGAGGATTTTAGGATTGCCGAGGGTCCATTGTCTGTTTCCCCCTTCTTTGTCGATGATGTTGACGCCGGAGAGAGTGGAATCTTCTATCTCATGTTGAACTTGGTGAACGGGTTGTCCCCCATTTATGTGGATGGTGACATTCTCGGCCATGACGGTGACTATCTCGTCCCCATTTCTGATCTTGACACATTGATGGAGAGTGGAAGGGACCGCATTGGAACTGTGGATCCATAGTCGGCCCAAAAGCAAGTTGAATGAAGCAGGGACATCAAGTACTTGGAATGGGATGGACATGTTCATGCTTCCAAATTCGATATCAACTTCTAGCATTCCCATGACTGTACGGGCAGAGCTATCGTACCCTCTAATGACTTGGGCGGAGGGTTGTAAATCGGAGCTTTTGAGCCCCAGTATGCCCATGACTCAGCTAGGCATTAAGTTGAGTGCAGAACCACCGTCTACTAGAACTCTTGAGATGGGTCTCCCTCTTGCCCTTACTTTGAGGTAGATGGCTTCATTGTGTTTGGACCCAAATGGCGGGAGGTCCATGTCGGCAAAAGTGATGACATTGCCGAAGTGAATGTGACCTATCAATCCTGTGAGGTCCTTGAGAGTCGTGTCGGGAGAGACTGATGTGTCATCTAAGTTCTTGATGACGAGGTCTCGGTGTTTCTTTGATGATGCAATAAGGTCCCAGATGGATATGTTGGCTTGCGCCTTCTTGAGTTATGTTAACAAAGGATCTTCGGGTACGTTGCGTGCTTGCGATCTTTGAGAAGAGGTGTTGGTCGCTGCGGTATTGGGAGGGATTGTGCTCGTTGTTACTCGGTCAATGCGAGAGAGCACGTTCACGGTCCCGTGTAGCTTCTTCTTCCTATTCTCTAAGACTTCCCTCATAATCTCATCATAAGTCACAACATAACAAGAATTATCAAGTTTATTCATATCATCGGAGCCCTCATTCACAATTGGGATCGAATGAGTGGTTCCTTCAAACTCTCCTACCTCTATTACATTGACACCACCCTCATTAGGGATTATGAATTCCTTCTTATCTATGAGGTCTTGGATGGTATTGCGGATGGAGAGGCAATCCTCGGTGAGGTGGCCGGTGCATTGATGGTAGTCACACCATTTGTGGTGGGCATGATTGGGACGGAGCGGTTGTGGTTGCTTGTACCCTTGAAGAGGAGTGATTTGTCCCTTGTCCTTTAGAGCTTCATAGGCCTCGGTGATGGTCATGCCATTGAGAGGAGTGTAGACGCGGTCGTTTTGGAACCGCTTGCCTTGTGGTGGAGGGACGTTCTTGTAATTCCCTTTGTCGGTAGTAACGGCATTGACAGAAGCCTCTTTGTTTGAATTAGAGGCGGCCTTGTAACTATAGGTAGGAGTGGCCTTCTTAATCTCCTTGAGCAAGTCATCCATGCGTACCCCCGCCTCATACATTTGGGAGAAATCGGAGTAGCAAGCCCCACTTAGGTGGGTGCGGAGATCAATCTTGAGATACTTGAGAAAGATGTCCATTTGCTCTTTGTTTGGCCTCTCAAGAATTTCAGAGAGCTTGTCATTCCATCTCCTTGTGAAGTCAATGAACGACTCGTTGTCTCTTTGGGTGGTGTTCTCGATCTCTTTCCTTGTGGGCCGGTGAGTGGTGTTGCCTTGATATTGATTTTTGAAGGCAAGCATAGCGGCATCCCAATCAAGACGGACAGTGAGCGGGAGAGTTGCATACCAATCCTTTGCCGCCCCCTCGAGGGTGAGAGGAAAGCATTGAGCCATAAATTATGTGGAGACCTTCTTCGGAACCATAGCCCAAATGTAAGTCTCGATGTGAGCCATCGGGCATGAGTTGCCCTTAAACTTGCTAATGTCGGGCATCTTGAATTTGTCGGGGAGAGCGGCCATCGTGCTCATGAGGATGGCTGACTGATAAAGGCTTGTGTTGGAGCCTTTTCCCATGTTGAGGCTATCAAATTTTTGATCAATGTAGGTCATGATGGAATCGACCATTTTGGGGTCGTTGTTGTCGGTGCTTGGTTCCCCCACTTTTTTGGTACGGGCACTGACATATGGGCTTTCAAACAAACCCTCGGTCCACTCAGATTCGTCATTGTCATTAACCCCCTTGTTCTTGGAGAGCTTGAGGAGCTTGGCTTTCAATTGGTCAACCTCGGCCTCGTGGGCCTCCCTTTGACTGTCGACATGAGCTTGCCACAAGGCTTCTTTGGTTTGAGCCTCATTGTGGAGAGTGGTGACTTGTTGTTGAAGAGTTTGGACCATGGCAGAGAGTTGCTCGAGAGTCATGGCGTTGTTGGTGCTGGAGTCGCCGGCCATTGATAATGCAGAAGCTGTAGGAGTGATTGGTTCACGAGCAAGCCGGTTGGATGAATTCCTGTAGATGCGGAGAGTACCAATCGGACCTATAATTGGAGAAGTAGCCCTTGTCAGTCTCGGTTCACACTTTCGGTCCATGAAGAGGTTGAGAACACACAGTTGGGCACACGACTCAAACCACTTAAGAAAAGACTTTTTTTTTATTTTATAAGTCGGAGGGAATGGGTCCCTTTTGGGGTTTCTAAGAAGATAATGGAATCGTCACACTAGTATATAAACCATCTCGCGGTCCCATATACTCATCGGATTCCATCACGTTTGTGAATCCTACATGTGTCGGGATTAAACTAAATTAATGTAGTAAAGCATACATGCGGGGACGGATTTTTTATTTTCGTCCAAAATAACCACTTTTGGGGACGGATTTTTATTGCGTCCGTTTCAACAAGTTGGCATGTATGATTTGAAAACATTAGTTTAGGGAAATCTCGGTACATGGAAACCGACTTGGTCACGGAGTGTTAGACCCTAACTAGAATTGTGTGGTTTGTGCTCGGCTAAGGCATGTAGTCATGAACTACGCCACGGGCTGAGGTTTACCGCTTCGAAAGAGCCAAGGTCGAGTGGAGCTTGAAACTTTCTAGGATGGGCCTCGACGGGTTTGGGGTTGGACTTGTGCGACTCGATAGAGAGCAATTTATAGGAGTAATGTGCATGTAGTGTGAGGTCTATCACGTGACAAATTTTTTTTTATTTTTTTTTTATTTTTTTTAAAATAAAAGATAAAAAAACACATAAGCACGTAAATTACAACTCCCGAATCACCCGTGTGACTGGTAAATAAACACAAAGTTAAACAGTCCAAGGGTTCAATTCTGTTCTGATGCAGGCAACTGTGCCCATACCCCACTGTTCTGTTCAGTCACTGAAACCTGTTCTTGCCCTGGAAATTGGCCCAGAAGCGCGCGCCTCGGGCTGGTGTTGTGGGAAGCGCGCGCCTGGCGCATTGTATCTGGGAGGCGCCCGCTTCTGGGCTAACCTGTCAGATTATCAGAAACTTATGGACTCAGGGGATTTCCCTGGTCCTGATTGTGTGATGAAACCCCTGCAATGTTTGTTAGCACGAAATAATAGGAAGAATAGGAAGAACACATGGAAGGCGGGTGATTCTGGAATTTGACGCGGGACGCGCGCGCTTTGGACCATGAAGGTCCGAGGCGCGCGCTTCCCATATCAAATTCCAGAATGCCCAGAAAAGTGAATTATGAACAGAAACACAAGTTTAACCCTCAATCAATCCCCAGCAGAGTCGCCACTGTAGATACCCCGGGGGAGGAGACCGCGGCTTTAGGCTAGAGCGCGCGAGCTCGTCCTAGGATGTCTAATTGTGTTTTAGAGTCGCCACCCATGTTTTTGAGGAACGTAAGAAAACCTAATGTTTATGAGCCTAAGTTTGATTTACGAAAACAGAGATTCTTTGGGATGAGGGGTTCGGGGGGTTAGGTTACGAAATGGGTAGTACTTAAACACCCATTTCGCCCGAGCAAAGTCGGTCTTGTTTGTTCATAATTCACTTTAAAGATAAATGTGTTCTTCCTATTTGAATGATGATAAAAAAGGGGTTTTAAAGTTTAAAATGTAGGGAGATGACTCCTAGGCCAATTCAATGTAATGAAAGGACCATTGGTGTCATATCCCAAGTGGTTTTGGGGTGATTGCACATTTGATTGAAGAAGAAGAAGAAGAAGAAGAAGAAGAAGAAGAAGAAGAAGAAGAAGAAGAAGAAGAAGAAGAAGAAGAAGAAGAAGAAGAAGAAAGTTTAAGACATTTACCTATAGTATCCTTCAAAGAGAACCTCTTGAAAAGCCTTGAAGAAGAGGTTGAATACTTGGAGAGAACACTTCTTAAGGTCCAAAGTTTTTTAGTTGAAAAAGGTCTAAAAGAAGTCCTAAGGAAAAGTCTAGAAAAGAAGTGAGTAAAAAGGTCTCTTCCAATGATGGATTGGAGGGGCTTTTATAGTTGAAAGAGGGGAGTTTTTGGAGCCAAACGGAGTCTCCAAGAAATATTTCCCAGGGAAAATCATGTATAATGAGCAAGGGAGAGATTCTTGGGCAGAATCTGTAACTTACACACCCCAGAAGCGCGGACATCCCACCTAGGCGGCGGAAGGCGCGCGCGTCTGGCCTCAAGAGGCGGAGGCGCGCGACTCTGAAAAGCAATTTTTGACAGAATGGACTAGAAAGTTAGAACTGTTATTCAGTTTAGTCCCGGGACTTAACGGAATCCGTCTGGAACTTAACCAAAGTAACAGAAACTAACAGAAAACACTTAAAATAGGGAGAGACACAAAATCAAGTGTGCAATCGGGGTGAGCGGTCCAAGGCGGGGTGTCTACAGTGTGATCTACTTTCATTGGAAGCATGGCCCAAGTGTAAGTTTCAACATGAATACGGGGACAGGTAGTACCATTGACCTTGGCTATGTTAGGAGTGCAAAACTTTCGTGGTAGCTTAGTGATTGTCTTGCGGAGTGCAATGGGGTCAAATGGAACGATGGAGCCCTTTGCTAGACCAAGATGTGCAAACCTCTTTTCAAGAAACTCTGCAGTAGCGGAGTTGATGAAGTTGGTCACTAGCATTCTTTTTCTTATCACTTGCCTTAATATCCTCGTCATAGGAGGAGGAGGAAGAGTCGGATTTATTTGAATCAGAGTTAGAATCATCATCCTTTTATTCTTTTTCTTATCATGGGACTCCCCGTCTTTGGAGGGGGTTTTTGACTTCTGATTGTTCTTTTTGAGTTCTTGGAGCTCTTGGAGAACAGAGTGTATGTCTTGGGCGTGACGCTCACTCTCACGGGCAGCAATTTCGGCTTGCTCTTTGATTTGTTGCTCAAGCCGGGCAATGACGGTCTTAGCGGCTTCCAAGTCAGTGATGGGGGTGCCAGCCATTACTGCAACCTTTTCTAGTCTCATGGTCACAGGATCACGGATGTAGACTACTGAAGTGATTATGTTGGGAGTGTGGAGCTACTTTGCTGATCGGACGGACCTAAAGTGCAGAAACTGTGTCAAATCCAGGCTGGGGTCCCAACAAGTCGGCTTTTATGAAACAGGGGTTGACCAACACGGCAGATTTACAAAAAAGGGAGGATGTCTCGTATGAGACAATGGATGTCTCGTACGAGGCATCCAGCCTAACAGTCAGATTGCAGATTTTAATCCTATTGGTCGGATGGAATTCAATCCATTTTAAGAGGTTACTACTCTAGTTCATCCTGGAACAGTGGATTCTGTCACCCTAGAATATGAGCCCCTTGTTTTTCACCTGTATTGCACTCTCCCAAACGGATAATTCGGGTAAAGGTCCCATATTCTAATCGGAATCCACCATTCAATTAACCAAACCTAAGTGACCCGTAGTTGTTTTGCACTTTGTTAAACAACGCATTAATGCAATAAGACCTTGTGAATCTTAAGGGACAACCGAAAGGGACATGTTGAACGGTGCGGTCGAAACTAAGCCAAAATGGCATCCACAATCCCGCACAAAATAGTGAAAGTAGGAAAACACAAACTCAGATTTCCGTAGAGAGGCTCTCCATTATTTCAAAATCCTTTGTTCAACATTTTACCGAAGGGACATTCGTCATATTCACAAGGGAGGATTATAGATTGTAAAGATGCATTATCTTGGGCAAAGATTAAAACAAGCCTAAGAATCGAACCAACCGGTCTCGAGGAGTGTCTTATTAACTAGTATGTATGCATGAGGTTGATACAAGGATTACGGCTAAGGCTCCTCTTGAACACAGTCTAGGAGCGTGTCACGGAGTGGGTACACCATCTTTGGAGAGACCGGCGAGGGCCACTCGTTAGAATGGAGGTGCTGACCGACATCCGTCCTCCGATTGGGACCCGGGTTTATAGGGTATGTAGTGAAATTAATCTACATGTGTGCACGTGTGTGAGAGTCAATATCTAGGTGTCAAGGTTAAAATAGAAAGTTTTTTTTTGAAATTAAAAAAAAACAAAAATATGCAATGGCCGGGCCAAGTGGCTGCCTACGTTTCCCTCTTGTGGAGGAACTCAGGCTATCGTAGTTCACACATAAGGCAAACGCATGTAAAACAGGGGATAAACATTTAGCAAGTACTCCTGCAAAACAAAGGTTAGCCTTACAATATATAGGGAGTTTCTTCGTCGTTAGGAAGGTCCCAAGACTTAGAAACAGGGGGGAGGGCAGATCTGGAACTCTGTGTGCGTGTTTGAACCGAATAAAATTCCCTTTTCAAACTAGAGAGTCAGATCCACTAGGTAGAACTGAGATGTCTCGTATGAGACAAGTGATACCTCGTACGAGGCATCCCAGTCTGGGAACAGACTAACGTACAGAATGCAGGATTTTGAAACAATGATGATTTCTTTCGACGCAAGTCTAACCCACTTACTGTGATTCATCCCAGCAGAGTCGCCACTGTTTGCGCGTGAGGTTTTTGCTTTGATGGTAGGCTTTCGACCTTCGATTTACCTTCTTGTTGATTTGAGAGTCGCCACCATGTTATTGTCGGAACACGGACCGAGATGTCTGGATTCGGGGGTTAAGTTATGAATTGGGAAGGTCAAGGAGCACCCAATTCACCCAATCTAGGATTGGTCTTGCTAAGAAATCATCATCATCGTTTCAAAATCATGCATTCGTGTACCAAAAGATAAAAAGAAACAAATAAATAAAGACTTATTTATTTGGGATGTCGGATCATGTGCTTCGAGGCCATCTCCATGGGTTGGAGAGGCTCTAGGCTGATCCTTTAATGTAATCACACTACTTCAAACACAAAGAAGGAGATGAGAAGATAGAAAAGCAAATATTTACCTAAGCGTTTTCTTCAAGAATCCTATGGATGGCCTTGACTAAAGGCCTTGATCCTCCAAATTTCGTGGGTATCAGAGAGGGGCTGATTAGAAAACTTCTTTGTTAAGATTTTGAGTGGTTGTTTGGTGAATATAGAGTCTACCCTTTTTCTGGTTCAAGAACCTTATATTTATAGGAGATTTTGACCTAGGGTTTTGGCCAAGAAGGTAAGTTTAAGTGGGAATCAATGAGTTGATCTCCACAGAGGTATTTTTGGACTCTAGGATCAGCCATTAGGTTTTCCCGGATTGCATGAGTGTTTGCCAAGAAAAGGGGTTAAGATCAACAAGGAAACTGACCAAAAACCTGACTGTCGAGGGGGATACCTCGTATGAGACATCAATGTCTCGTACGAGGCATCTAAGTGCTGGAATCACTTATTTTCCCTCTACGATAGTTTTAATGTTCAGTTTGGCCCCTGACTAACGGAGTCAGTCAAAAACTTAATGAAACATGTCCAACTTAATGAGTTTTGATCCAAATCAAAGGCGAGACACAGAAGTATTGTGATTATAAATGAATGTCCAAAATGGGGTGTCTACAGGGTAGGTTTAGAGAGGACATATAGAAAAGAGAAAACAATTCGATTGATCAAACCGTTTGTTATTTTGAGATTAGTTGTTTGTTAAGTTATGTATGATGGTTTGCGGGTCCATTTACCTTTTAATGAGTCTTTATTAATGAATATATTTGCGATTAGTTCGTCATATAAAGATATAGCAATCAATTGTCAATTAAGATTAATACAATTTTCAGGGAGTTTATGTATGTAAGCAAGATTATGTCTCAAGTCTAGAGAGAAAAGAAATAAAGACACTTTTATTAAAGACTCGAATTAACTAGTCCGAGGTGGACTTTAACAATCTAACTAATGTCCAAAGTGGACTTTTGCTAGTAAAAAAAGTAAAAGACTAACGTCCGAAGTGGACTTTGACTAAAGGACTCTCTAGAACCTACAAAGACTGAAAGACTTTTTTTTTATTTATATATTTTTTGAAGGAGGTAGCCCCGGTGTAGACTTTGCTCATGCCCATGTGTTCCTCTGGCGGATGATGGCTCCGCTATCAATGAGGCTTTGGATCTTCCTTTTTAGTTGGATGCAGTTCTCGGTGTTATGTCCAATGTATTGGTGATACTTGCAATGTTTGGAGGGATCCAAGTTTGGTCTTGTATAGAATGGTTTATAGTTGAGTAGAGGGGATAATTTGCTGTCTTGAACTAGACTTTTGAAGCATTTGTCTAATGACATACCCAAGTCATCGTACTCGGGTTCATCCTTCTTGTCACGAACCATCTTAGAGGGTGGTTTAGGCACCGGTATTCCTTGTTGATGAGTAGTCATAGGAGGAGTCCCAATGGGGAAAGTCTGTGGTGACCCATACATTTGAGGAGCGTATGGGTGTTGAAATGGAGCATGAGGGAGAGTGCGGTTGAGGTACTCGTAGATGCCATAAATGTCAGACTGAAGATGTTTCTCGGTGTCCTTTAAGGCTTTGTACATCACTTTCTGGAAGCAGCCTGTTTTCTTAAGAAGAACAGTCTCAAAGAAGGCTTCTTGTTCATCGAGAGCGGTTCGGAAGAGGGTTGTTTGCTCATTGAGGATAGTCTCATAGAAGGCTTCTTGCTTGTTGGGAGCGGAGTTGAGATGGGCTGCTTGCTCGTTGAGAACGGTGTGGGGATGGAGAGTTGTCTCGAGACTTTGGGTGGCAGCTTCGGTTGTGACTGTGTTGATCCCTTCGGCAGACATGATGCAGGATTCTGTAGTGGTTGGTGGAGAGGTTAAGTCTTTGAATTAAATTAGACTCATAATTAATGACAAGGCATCGTTATAAAATCATTTTTTATGAAAAGACTCAATCTCCGTATTTTTTGAAATGTTCTTTGAATGAAAAGACTAAAAGTTTGACCGGGCCGGTAGCTGCCTACGTTCCCCTTACTATGTAGGAGAGGTCCCACACAATGAGAGGCTCAGGTCACCGTAGTTCGGGTTAAGTAAAAGAAGTGAGATAGTGACCGGAGAAGTCAGTGATTTTGAAAATCATAAGTATTAGAAGATGACCGTAGAGGTCTAAGAGAAAGGGGAGATGACTCGGTCCTTGGTTAGGTATAGGTGGATGGACCCTAGGTAAGGTGGTCTTAGCCTAAGCGAGTCAGGTAAGGTTTGACATAGGTAGACAAGGAGGTGGGTCATCTATGATCGGCTATCTTGACTAAAGGATTGACCTAGACGGGTCAAGGTGACGGATTGACCTAGACGGGTCGAGAAGGCGGGTTGACCTAGACGGGTCAAGGTGACGGGTGGACTTAGACGAAACTGCGGTAGATAATTTGAACTAGGAAGGTCAAAGTTTGACTAGGTTGACCTAGACGGGTCAAGGTAACGGTTTGACCTAGATGGGTCGAGGATGACGGGTCTAAGTTTTGACTAGAGTTCATCTAGGGTAGACTAGGTTGACCTAGATGGGTTGACCTAGATGGGTCTAAGGTTTAACTAGAGTTGATCTAGGGTAGACTAGGTTGACCTAGACAGGTTGACCTAGACGGATCTAAGGTTTGACTAGAGTTGATATAGGGTAGATTAGGTTGACCTAGACGGGTTGACCTAGATGGGTCTAAGGTTTGACTAGAGTTGATCTAGGGTAGACTAGGTTGACCTAGATGGGCCTAAGGTTTAACTAGAGTTGACCTAGGGTAGACACACACAACATGATGAATGATTTTAGTTAAGGTTATTTGTTTTTTGATAAGTTTTCTTAACTTGATCAAGGTGCATGGTTTAGAAACGAACAAGGATTAACCTCAACCGCTTCACAAGTAAAAACGGTGAGTTAGATAGCCCGGGTGCCATGAGGATAGAGGCGACAGGATCACCAAAATATGTGCACTCGGCGGAGTATCCAGTAGGGTGTGCAGTGTGACACGAACTAGTGGTAGTGTGCCATTTGATTACATATTTTTAGGAATGATATGCAGTGCACAAGAGAAGTCTACTAGCATAACAATTCATATTAATAGTATCTAAGCATGAGATAAACACAATCAGAGCAGATCTAGAATAACTAAAGCATGCTATAAACACATAAAACCTGCAAGAAATCGTTAGAATCAGATTTGTAGGTGAAGGGAGCCGTACGGCTTGACAACCGGCGTATGGTGGAAAGGGAGGCGTGCGGTGCTTAATTACAGAAACGCCAGAAATTGCAGAAGTGCAGTTTTTAAAGAAAAAGGGTGCGCGGGGCAGTTAGAACACAAACAAAATTGTGAAATTATGAAAGTTAGACCCTCTTAAGTTTTGAAAAAATGTTTTTTTTCGAAAACAAATCCCCAGCGGAGTCGCCACTGTGAATACGTGAGATGAAAATCGGGAGTCGCCACGTTGTTTTATTTGTTGTTAAAACATTGAGAAAACCATTTATGAGAATAATAGGGTTCGGGGTTGTCTCTCCTCAGAAATCCTAGGGTGTCTATCCATCAGAAAGGCGTGAAAGGATCAAAATCTAGAGCAAAAGAAAGAAAAACTACAGTCTGCCTCGTCCCTCTGCAAAACTGCTGATTAAATAAGGGTAGGAGTTCAAGTCCTGATCGTACAAGGAGAAATCTGACGAAAATCGTGTCAAACCAGGGATTAGCAGCGCGGCCAGTCTTTCCCCGTGGTTGGCCACGCGGCCACATAAGCCATTCCGTATAGATTTGCAAGTCCGTCCCCGTCAAACGCCGGAACGAACCCATTTCAGATGTTTTGAAGATCCCGAATCACAAAGAAGGTTCGATAAAGAGGATGGAACTGCCTGATAGTGTGTAATCCCCGTTTTACCCCTAGGGCTCATGCATTGTACTAAATGTAAAGACATGTAAATAAAATACTATTTAATTACATACAAAAAAAATAAAAATATCGTACATAAATGTATCTGTTTGTTCTCCTCTCTCTCTCTCTCCCACTAACAAATGCAGGAATAAGGACTACACCTAGTCCGAATCGGAATCCTCGATCTCAACATCTTCCTCCTCATCATCACTATCATCATCATCACCTTAGCCCTGCTGCCGCACATATTGGGATCCACCGGCTCCTGAGCCTCTACCTCTGACAGACCTCCGGTGGGAATGGGATGAGGAAGCAGCCTCTGTAGGTGTCCTCTCTCTGCGCAGCGGCACCACCACATCCTCCTGACGGCAGGTATAAGCGGCAGCCAAGCTCCTGAATAACCGCTCAAAAGTATTTCCCCGATGGACAGAGCGGATATAGGCCACCCGAGTCACCTGGGATGATAAACACGGTTCAGATACAAGTCTAAAGTATATGTGTGCAAGACAGAAATGAAAAGCAAAGGGTATCATACCGTAGCTCCAAGTGGAGGAAGCTGGGCCCTAGTAACCTCATCAGCCTCAGTGGGAGTCAGATTAAAATCCACCTCAACACCACCCCGCTGAATCCGGATACTATCAGGGAACCACGGCATGTCCATACCATATCTAGCCCCTCTACTCGAGCTAGCCGGATAGGCATCAGCCTGCCTCCTTGATAATACTTGTGGGCTCACCAGCACATTCTCCAAAAACCACGCATAATCAGCCCCACTCTGGTACAGATAAGCCGGAGTCCTCACTCGGTAGTCACCGCTCGCCCTCAGCCTAGCCGGATACAACATGTTCCTCGGTGGCTCAAGTGGGGCCCACACCGCAGGATGTCTGTTACGCTGCCTGCAGACCCTCTTGCCAAGGTAAATGGCATCCCTAGTCAGCCCCGTCAAGAGACAGCGAGAAGCAGTAAAATCCTGGGCCTGACCAACCCCTGCCAGCACCATATCCGACCAAGGGAAGAACTGGAAGTCCTCATGCAGTGGACCACTCAACCTCGAGGCAAAAATCCCTAAATCAGGAGTCTTCCTGGCCTTGCCGCGGCCCTCCAGCTGGTTCGTCTTTGCCCAGAACCTCATAACTGGGACTTCCTTGACCCCCTGCACGCCGAAGGGAGAACTGTGGAATAACTCGTAGACCCACACCTAGGGCTGTGCAGAAAAAAATAGAACCAGACCAGACCAATAGAACCGGACCGGACCAATAAAAACCAGACCGGTTTAATAGTGTTGGTCTGGTTCAGGTCCTAAATTTCCAGAAAACCGATTTATTGGTTCGGTTCCGGTTTTGATAAATATTTTTACGGTTCTGGACCGGACCGGACCAATCATAATCATAACATATATAAATATTATAGATATATTTATTACAGTATTGATTATTAATGCGTAAAGCAGTTCCCAATTATTTATGCTTTTAAGTCCTGTCTTTTTGCAAGCGTAAGTCCCAACTCTGGGATCTGTTGTTGACATCACACCTATGGCTTGCTAATTTGTTTGCTTTATAAATTTGGGATACATGAGTTGTTGTCGTCTAAATTTATGGGATCAAGTAATTTATAAATGGTTAAGAGCGGGATAATTTTTCTGAGTCATGTTTTTTTAGGTATATTTGGTAAGATAAACATACTGACTGTTTTACTTTTTTCTTTCTTGTTGTGTGTATGCGGTTACTGTGGTGAAGACTTGAAGGAGGCAGATTGTGGTTGATTCAAGAATGTTATGTTTTGGTGTGTATAGATATATTTTTTGAGGGAAAAAAATTGTGTCTAAGTAGAACCGGAGAACCGGATCGGAACCGAACCAATAGGACCGGACCAATTACATCGGTTTTGTAATGTATTGGTTTGGTTCTGGTTCTAAATTTTTACAGAACCGTATAATTGGTCCGGTTCCGGTTTTGTAAAATTTTAACAAAAACCGGACCGGACCGTAAACACCCCTACCCACACCTGTGGAAAGAGACAGCATTTCAGTCCAAACAGTTTTGAGCAAAAGACAGATATGGAATAAGGAAACAAGTCAGAGGCATACCTCGAAAGCGAACTGAAAGCAATCAAAAGATGAGGTATTGGACCTCGAACAGACATCTAGGGCCCGGTACATCTCCGCCAGCCAGGCTCCGCCCCAAGAGACCTGACTCGCCCACTCCAGATCAGCTAGAGCACCCAACAAAGAAAACCGACAAAAGTTCCCCGCACTCGGGAACAAAGTCTGTGACAGGCTATACCATAAAACGGCTCGCACTAAAAAATCAGTGTCGCTGATGCCCTTAACAAAATCGCGGACAGCCTCATCCACCAAGGTCCTCAGGCGACCCGCCTCAAAGCCGTTTCCCTTCACACCTTTTCCCAACGGCATCCCGATCAACTCCACCTGATGGTGTGGGTCCGCAGACAAGGACTCATCAAAAGGCAGCTCTACGTCCGTGAACATGAGCCCCGTAATAGCAGCAAAGTCGGAAGGAGTAATGGTCACCTCTCCCCAGCTGAAAAGGAATGTGTGGGTAGTGTCCCACCAATACTCCCTCATCACCTCAACCAGACCCATTACCTTCTGGGTCCCTTCTACGGCCTGTACCGCATCAAAAAACGGACCAAAACCAAGGGCCCTGATCCTCTCCTTCACCACACCAGCAGGCGGTAATCTCTGCCACATCTCTACCACCGCCCTAGTGGACCCGCGAGATTTCATCCTCTGCAGGTAAACACAGAAAAGGTACGTTACTCAACTAGCAATATAAATTATGTGCTATAAATGAAGTATATATGCATGCTTTATTTTATCTGCTTGCGCATATATTTCGCCGTCCCCAAAAATTAATCAACAATCTCAGAAAAATTAAATAATCACAAACGATTAATTTAAATTAATGCAGTCTCAGAGTAATACAACGAGTGAAATAAAAGACATAGAATACCCAAAAGTAATAAAAAGGCGATATCGTTACCTCCTTCGTCTCCATCAGTCTCCCACCAGACCAATGCTTGTCAGTACCCACGTACAAGTCGAAGTGTTGTCCCATCGTGAAATGCCACTCATCGGGATGGAAGTTTCAAGAAGCCATCCTCGCTCGTTGCCGATGTTGCTCCTCTTGGGAGAATAACTGGCCACACAGCCAGTTATTTCCACAAGCGAAAAATTTGCAATTTAGCCACTCAGCTTATTTTTAATCCAAAATTAGGAAATCCGGTCCGGAAGACCGCATAAATCACCAAACTTAAACAAATATAGTCCGGAAGACCACGTAAAATACCAAAACAATCTATAATTAAAGGCTGGGAACGTCCTTAAACCCTAAAATTATGATTGGAGGTAGGAAACATCCATAAACCCGAAGGCGGATTAAGGAAACCGTCGTAAAATCCTTTAATAACTAAATCAATTTATAATTGGAGGTCGGAAACGTCCATAAACCCAAAAGATTATAATTGAAGGTCGGATCATCCGTAAGCCCTTCATGTTGAGAAAGTTATTTAGCGTAGCCCGTACGAGCTCGAGGCGCCTGTGTCCCGATGTACCATCTGTGTTCCCAGTTACCGGATTCTGCGATGCTGAGGACTGCACTTCTCAAAGTACCGTAGTTTGTTGAGAAATTATGCGATTGCGCGCACTCTATAGTAAGTTAGAATTCATCCCTCTTTCTATTCTCAATTCATTAAACTTGTTGTCGAACCGTGCGTATGACCTCTCCTCCTTCCCCCAATAAAGTCTATTTGCAACGGCTTTATTGATCTACGATGATTCGTTTCTGTAAAGTCTATCTGCAACGACGACTTTATTGCTCAACGATATTTCGTTTCTTTTTTGTTTCTTCCTTTTACCTCTTTCCCCAATAAAGTCTATCTACAACGGCTTTATTGATCTACGATGATTTGTTTCTGTAAAGTCTATCTGCAACGACTTTATTGCTCAATGATGTTTCGTTTCTTTTTGGTTTCTTCCTTTTATCTCTTTCCCCAATAAAGTCTATCTGCAACGGCTTTATTGATCTACGATGATTCGTTTCTGTAAAGTCTATCTGCAATGACTTTATTGCTCTACGATGTTTCGTTTCTTTTTTGGTTTCTTCCTTTTTACCTCTTTCCCCAATAAGATCTATCTGCAACGGCTATATTGATCTACGATGATTCGTTTCTATAAAGTCCATCTGCAATGACTTTATTGCTCAACGATGTTTCGTTTCTTTTTCTTTTCTCCCCAGTAAGGTCCACGTGACTTTACTGCTTAGCGAATATTTGTCTATCCCCAGCGAAAAGATGATGTCTCGTTTATCTCTCCCTCATGTTCTCGAACTACGACTGGCTTGATTCCATTTGGATACATAGGTAGCCTGACGAAGGTTCAGCCGCCCGACCAACCTGGTCACCTCTTCTCACTCCCCAATCGATTTGGAACTCATGTTTCAGATCGGTTCCTTCTATTAATCAACGACCCTCCATGCTTTGCAAGAAGCGTCTCCGAGGGGCTACTGTTAATACATGTTGGAAATTATGCCCTAGGCCCTTGAGAAAGGCCTTGAGTTACATCATGTTCTCATTTGTTATGGAGATAACAACTCTGGGTTATTATATATTTTACATGTTTGTTATAATAATCCCCGTCCCTAGTACTTATGAATGACTAGTATAAGTTTAATTGATGATCATGTGTATATGATACAAATTAAGCTTATGGGTACTTATTAGTGAACACGTACTGGACATGACCCGCTATGAGATTTATGTCATGGTCAGATGTCATAATTAAATCTCATATAGTTATATCATTTATCCTTAGACCTGAGATTATCATAGTCTTCCACTTGATGAACATTATGTTTGACGTACTCAAACGCTACCCCTAACGGGGAGGTTATAAAGGCTACGATTGGCATAATCGGATTCATGTAGGGAAGAATGATAAGTCAAGATGGGATTTGTCCCTCTCTCAAGAGAGATATCTGCTTGGCCTCTTGATGAGTGAGATTGATGATAGTGTATGGCCATACCCAAATGAATTGAAGTGTTCAATGTCATTTTCTCATATCAATCTACTCGGGATCGAGAAAGCATTGGACAACATAAGTTGACGTGGACCATGACTTATGTCCAATATGATATCGTGTGACAAAAGGATTGTGATATATTCTATGAGGATAACGAACGTCGTTTAAGTTATATTAATTAGGTAGTTATGATGGCTTGTTAGAGTCCGCTCATGACTTATGGGTTTGACATTGGTTTGACTCATTGCCAAATTAATATAATCCTATGGGGTCACACACAAAAGGACGAATTGATCAAAAGGCTAAAATTGGAAAAGCAGAAAAAATCTGGCAGGTTCGGCCTATTTGGCACGACCGTGCTGTTCTATGCGTACGACCGTGCCAAATGGCGCGACCGTGCCAGATAAGCTGCTCGACCGTGCCATTAATCGCTGAAGTAGATCTGGATTGGCACAAGTGGCACGGCCGTGCCACTTTGAGAGCACGACCGTGCCAGATTTCCTGGAGGCAGATTTTGGATAGTTTAATTGGGTGACGGGATTTAGGTCTTATAGGTCATTAAGGGTTAATGACTAGGGACTGTAAATACATCTTTTCATCAGCCATTAAACTAATGCAACCTAGTATGTTTGAGAAACATAATTCTTGATCCAAGATTGTGAATCAAAGATCAAGAACACCAAAATTCATATAGCCTTTGAAGATTAGAAAAGAGTTTTCTAATGGGTCTAGCAATCCAGATCTAGAATGGTTCTAGATATTCGTCCGCGTGTGGATACACATAGAGGATGTTTTCTTTAACATCTCAAGTTCGTGTTCCTGTGATCATGATCCAAAGAACACGAAGAACGAGGAGATCAAATCTTAAAGCTTGAAAGACTTGAAGATTTGGAAATCCGGAAATTTTAAATAGCACAACAACGGTTAGTATTCTAAATTCATCTTGCTATTAATTTAATCATCATGAATGGATCTTGGGGCTTAGGGTTTTGTTGATTTTATATTACTTTATTCCGCTACGCATGTTGCCTCAAAACCCAACAGTGGTATCAGAGCCCCGTTCATGTATGGTTATTTTAGTATTATCATGTTTAATATATAATTTGATTATATGATCTAGCATGATAGAATTTAGAATAAAGGATTTATGTGAATTGTTTGGTGAAACAATTATATATTTGATATAGTATGATTATGAACAAGGTTTTCAAGACGCATGATTAATATAATTAATCTATTTATCGGATCATCAATTTCTTTAATTGGATTATTGAATTGATGATTCTTGATCTTGAAGAACAAATTGTTTGTTCTTGGGGTTTGATGTTTATGATAATTTGATTATCATAAATAGTTAAATTTTTAAAGGATCAAGATTTGATAAATTGCGATCGTGCAGTTCGCGTGCAATACACGTTTTTGTGCAGAATTTTTGCCCAGAATTTTCGTGCAGATTACGTGCAGCGCACGTGCAGTCCAGAATTATGTGCAGAATTTTCGTGCAGTTCGGGTGCAATGCACGAATTCGTGCAGATTTTTCGTACAGTTCGCGTGCAGTGCAGATTTCTGAATTCGTGATTTTCAGACTTGGAGATGCATAGTAGAATACGTATTGTTCATGGAATTGGATTCTATGAAGTAATGCATTCTTAATAGAGTTGGACTCTATGAAAGAATTCATTATTCAATATGTATTGTACCTAGAGTGTGACTCTATGAAATCTAAAATTCATAATTATATTCACATAGTATCTGGTTATTAATTAATTGGATTAATTATACCTTTGTTATGTGCGTTGCTATATGAAAGAACCTTCTTTAAAATTTTAAGTCATGTGCCAACCCATGATGGACACTTGTGAGTACACCGGGTATTTTATGTGGGCTCTGCCAAAGCGAGGTGCATTAATTCTATCAGTGTATGAACAAGATGAGTGAATAAGAGTTTCCTATGCGTCCATCATGGTTTGACTTAATTAGGCTATCAAAAGACAAAGTTTTGGGCCTAAGGCACAAGATGAGATTAAAACATGTTTGACATAAGATGTCTAATTAAAATCTCATAAAATATCTAAGAGTCACATATGATGTGATTGATAAGAGTTATCTACCTAATTAATTTAATTTTGAGCAGTATCGCCAAAACGGACTTAAAGTTAAATTAAAGTTGGATCTTAGCCCACATAAATTATATTATACAATTGTTGTATATGAAGGTTATATAATTTAGTGGGAGTATTTATGAAATACAAATAATTTATCTCTTAAATGATTGGTATGAAATATAGGCGTATATTTATTTGCATATTTGTGTAGAATATTATCTTATACTTTAATTATGTTTGGTACTGCGATCAGTTCTTGAAAGGACAAAGTTAAAAGAGAATGAAATTGATTTCCTTGATTGGATCATGAGCTTAAGAATTGTTCTAAAGCAAAAACGGAAATTATACACTTTTAATAATCTTAAGTAACCCAAATTGCAATATTAATTTGATTAATATGTTCCGTAGGATCATCAAAATTTAATTTGATTAACTTGCTGATGATCTTAGATTCATGAATAAATTGTTTATTCTGAGTTTTGATAACCATGATGATTTGATCACTATGAACACCAAATCCTAATTGAATCAAGGAAAGCTATTTTAAAGTAAATTTTGGAAATTGAAAATCTACCGCTTTTATAATAAATATTTTGAGTTGAATTTAATTGTCAGATGGCTTGTTTTAGAAACCGTGATTCCTGAAATTAAATGTCAGTTTCAAAATTAATCTGGGATTGAATCTAGGTTCAGATGGCCGGTTTTTGAAACCGTGTTTCCTGAAAAGTGATGTCAATTCAGAAGTCAGAATCATGAATTGTTCTTGATTGCTGAAATCAGTTAAATTGGTGAGACATGGAATTTAGAAACAAGACTACAGATTCATACGGAAATGTGGATGCCTTTTGGCTTAGTTTCGGAGGTATGGATTGTTCTCTAAATTTCTGAATGATGTACGGAATTGTGGATGCCTTTTGGCTTAGTTTCGGCCGTACAGTTTGTGCTCTCAATATCTGAAATAAAGTGCGGAAAGATGATGATCTAAGTCGAAAATTTAATTTTTGACCTAATGAGTTTTTAAAAGGAAAGAGGATTAAAAAGATAAAGGTAAAGACAAAGGTTGTCAAACCTAAAGGGAATAATTGTTGCTAAAGTTATAACTCTAAATAGTACAATTTGGTAACGTGGCAATTGGATTGACCATTTAAAATTGTAATCAAAATTCTGGATGATTAAAGAAAGTGAATGGTAGTGAGACTACTATTTCGGACATTTATGTTATAAGATTAATCTTTCTAATTTTAATTATTGGGCATTGGATACCGGATTTGATCCCACATTTGTAAAATGTGCAAGAATTAGTAAATTGAAAGACTACTTAAAAGTAAACTTAATCTACGAATGGTAATGATGCAAGAGTTGCAACATTGTTCGTAGAACACTTATGAAGTGGCTTTATTTATTAAGTAGAAAAGTATTATTTTGTTAAAAGATAATGAAGGATATTAATTTCTTATTGAGAATAAGAAAGTTCTTTATTTATTATGATTTACTTTATCGTATTGTTAAATCATATAAATAAATCTAACATCCTAAATCTTGAAAAACAAAATAATGAATAAGATTATAACATAAATGATTATTAAAATTCTTAACGCATTATTGTTTTGACCAAATAAATAAGAAACGCATATCTAAAATTTCGTGGGACGGAGTTTTAAAGTCATATAATTTTGAATCATATGATTTATGCAAATCTTATTTGCTTGGAACAAGACATCTTTTACTAGGAGTAGTAAAAGGCTAGTGACTTATTAAACCTAATACATGTCGATGTATATGGTTCATTAAGTGGCAATGCTAAAAGAGGATTTTGGTAAAACTTGGCAAAACTATTCAAAGATCCGATACGATCGTGATGATGAATAATTGAACCAAGAATTTGACAATCATCTTTAAGATTGTGAAATTGTTTCACAATTAACTCCACCAAGAACACCATTTTGAATGATGTGTCTAAATGGAGGAATTGAACCTTATTGGATATGGTTCATTAGATGATAAAAGTTAAATTGATCTTCCATTATTTATTTTGGGGTTATGCATTGAAAACCGCTATAATTACACTAATTTGAGTTCCATCAAAATAGTTTCAAAGGAACCATATATGATATGAAATGAAAGAAAACTCGGTTTGTCTTTCATATAGATTTAAGAAGTTGAGACTTTTGTGAAAAGACTTGTTTGGAACAAGCTCACACTTAAATCTAATAAATGTATTTTCATGGGATATCCTAAGGAAACTTGAGGATATTATTTTACTTATAAGAAACAAATTGTTTGTTGCTTATGATGATACTTTTCTAGATAAATTGTTTATCTCTAAAAGAATCAGTGGGAGTAAAATATATCTCGAATGGTTCGAGACCTAAAAAATTATATTGAACCTTTGATGGAAATTGAACAAGGATTTACAAGGAGTAGTGAAAATTTGTTCAAGTTACACAAGTTACTTGCATATATGATAGGATACAATCTATAACAAAAAATAATGGATTTCTCATAATAGAATGTATTGAGGTAAAGTTCATTGAGAATGACATATTTACCACCTATCAAAATGCGAAGTCCGCTCCGTATTTAGATTAATGGCTTGGAGTCATAGAATCTAAAAGGCAATCCATGTTATATAAAGAGAATGACATATTTACCACCTATCAAAATGCAAAGTCCGCTCCGTATTTAGATTAATGGCTTGGAGTCATAGAATCTAAAAGGCAATCCATGTTATATAATCAAGTTTGGAACTTGATCGTTCTAACCTAAAGTGTAAAAACCAAAGGATGGAGTTGAGTTTTCTTGGAGAAAACTAACATGGGTAGCAAGGAACATACTCTTCAAGCAAGACTAACTGTGAAAGGTTGACTCATATTTCGACTATGATAAAACTTTTTTACTCGTAGTCATGTTTTAAGACATTAGAATTCTCATTGTCACATCCTCATGTTTGGATTATGAGATTTGATAAATGAATATCAAAACAGAGTTTCTTAACAGGAATTAACTTAAGGATGTATTGGATACAACCTAAAGGTTTTGATAGTCTAGAAAATTCTAAATAAAGTATGTTAGTTGTGGAATCCATGGAATGGATGGAAGAAAGCTTCTTGGAGTTGAAACAATCATTTTGATGAAATGTTCAAATCGTTTGAAATTCATCAAATATGAGACTTGTGTTTCCTAAGAAATTAGTGGGAGCATAGTCTAATTCTTAGTCTTGTATATGTGGTTGACATATAATTCATTTTGAAAGAGTTTCTTAATGAAAGACTTAGGAAGAAACCGCTTACATCCTTGAAATTAATATCTATTGATATAAATCTAGGAAGTTGATTGATTTGTGTCAAAGTACTTATAAAGACAAAGTACTGAATTGTTCAGTATGAAAGACTCTTGGAGAAGAACTTGCAAAGTTATCTAATGACAATGTTCTTGGCAAGACATAGTGGAAGACTAATGAGCAAGAATACACGATTAAGATTCCATATGCTTCGGCAATTGGATCTATCATGTATGTCACATTATGTACTTAGACGGGATAACTCATATACTTGGAGTATGATGAGCACAAACTAATCATATCTTAGTGAAAGTCACCAGATAGTGGTCAAGAATGTCCTTATGTACTTGAGAAAAACTAAGGATGCATTCTTGATGGTTGTTGACATGGGAGATGATCTAGTAAATGGTTACATAGATGCATGCTTCCACATTGACAAGGGTAATTTAAATCGCAGTATAAACATAAGTATAAAGTAAGTGCTATTAGTTGGAATAGTTCCAAGCAAATACACTATAAATTATTCTACGAATAAAATTGAGTATTGAGTTACAAGAGTTGTAACTAAGGGAGTTGTTTGAATATAGATGTTATTAGTAAAACTAGAAATAGTTTCTAGTACTACTAATCCTATGGACCTTTATTGTGAAATAATGGTTATTGCACAAGTTAAGGTGCCAAAGGCTCATCCATGATCTAAACACACACTCAGACGTTTCCATCTCTACGAGAAATCGTTGATATGGGAAATGTCAAAATATGTAAAATACTTTATGATGATAACAAGGATAATCTTCTTACATAAGATTCTCCACACACTGTTATGATGGTCATAATCTAAGATCAATGGTATTGGATATGCATTGATTGGGCCTAGTTCAAGTGGGAGATTGTTGGAAATTATGCCCTAGGCCCTTGAGAAAGGCCTTGCGTTACATCATGTTCTCATTTGTTATGGAGATAACAACTCTGGGTTATTATTTATTTTACATGTTTGTTATAATAATCCCCGTCCCTAGTACTTATGAAGGACTAGTATAAGTTTAATTGATGATCATGTGTATATGATACAAATTAAGCTTATGGGTACTTGTTAGTGAACACGTACTGGACATGACCCGCTATGAGATTTATTTCATGGTCAGATGTCATAATTAAATCTCATATAGTTATATCATTTATCCTTAGACCTGAGATTATCATAGTCTTCTACATGATGAACATTATGTTTGACGCACTCAAACGCTACCCCTAACCGGGTGGTTATAAAGGCTACGATTGGCATAATCGGATTCATGTAGGGAAGAATGATAAGTCAAGATGGGATTTGTCCCTCTCTCAAGCGAGATATCTTCTTGGCCTCTCGATGAGTGAGATTGGTGATAGTGTATGGCCATACCCAAATTAATTGAAGTGTTCAATGTCATTTGCTCATATCAATCTACTCGGGATCGAGAAAGCATTGGACAACATAAGTTGATGTGGACCATGACTTATGTCCAATCTGATATCGTGTGACAAAAGGATTGTGATATGTTCTATGAAGATAACGAACGTCGTTTAAGTTATATTAATTAGGTAGTTATGATGGCTTGCTAGAGTCCGCTCATGACTTATGGGTTTGACCTTGGTTTGACTCATTGCCAACTTAATATAATCCTATTGGGTCACACACAAAAGGACGAATTGATCAAAAGGCTAAAATTGGAAAAGCAGAAAAAATCTGGCAGGTTCGGCCTATTTGGCACGACCGTGCTGTTCTATGCGTACGACCGTGCCAAATGGCGCGACCGTGCCAGATAAGCTGCTCGACCGTGCCATTAATCGCTGAAGTAGATCTGGGTTGGCACAAGTGGCACGGCCGTGCCACTTTGTGAGCACGACCGTGCCAGATTTCCTGGAGGCAGATTTTGGATAGTTTAATTGGGTGACGGGATTTAGGTCTTCTAGGTCATTAAGGGTTAATGACTAGGGACTGTAAATACATCTTTTCATCAGCCATTAAACTAATGCAACCTAGTATGTTTGAGAAACATAATTCTTGATCCAAGATTGTGAATCAAAGATCAAGAACACCAAAATTCTTATAGCCTTTGAAGATTAGAAAAGAGTTTTCTAATGGGTCTAGCAATCCAGATCTAGAATGGTTCTAGATATTCGTCTGCGTGTGGATACACATAGAGGATGTTTTCTTTAACATCTCAAGTTCGTGTTCCTGTGATCCTGATCTAAAGAATGCGAAGAACGAGGAGATCAAATCTTAAAGCTTGAAGACTTGAAGATTTGGAGATCCGGAAATTTTATATAGCACAACAACGGTTAGTATTCTAAATTCATCTTGCTATTAATTTAATCATCATGAATTGATCTTGGGGCTTAGGGTTTTATTATATTGCTTTATTCTGCTGCGCATGTTGCCTTAAAACCCAATAGTACCCAACCTGAAAATGAGTTATTAGGCATTCTAGAACTCACAGCGACCTCCCAGGTATTTACGAGCTGCGCAGTACTTATCAGGATTTCCCGAAAAGCCCAGATAAGAAGATATCAACGACTTGATCGGATGAGCTGCAAAGATAGACGTTATCTTCTGAGTCCAAGATGATCAGAGCATTGGGAACCAAGCCAAACACTTGGTCTGGCCGGGCGGCCAGTCTAGGTTGGGTCGGGCGGCCACTTCCTCCAGGTCAGAAACCCTATAAATAGGTGACCTCAGTTCATAATTTCGACACACAATTATCTCCCCCGAGTTCTACAGTCTAAACTGCAGACAGAACTCTCTCTCTAAGCCTTTCTAGCAATCCCGAAGGTCTAGAGAATCCGCGCGAGAGATTCGACTTCGCTTTTGTCAAGATTGGTGAGAATTCTACATGTTTTCTTAGTTTAGATCTGATTTATGCTAGTTTCATTATGTTTATACACCTATATTCATATGATTCATAACGTGTTCTTCATGTTCTTGCTAGAATTCATGTTTTGCTCTATGACTAGGGTAGCGATCTTCATGTTTATGTGTTATTTCATACATGTTTCATGATGTTCTTATTACCATGCTAGATTTAACCTGTTTGATCTATAAATGTATTCCCTATTCATAATGCATAGCCGATGATGATCCACGCGATCTAGGAACTACTTCTCAACCTTAAACTTTAGGTAAATACTCCCATGATCAATAACTCTCCCATGATGAATGTGATGACTACACATTGATTTTATCAGTGGTATAATCATTATTCTAGGATGTGATCATCTTGCATGATTCTTTCTCCTCCCCCTTCATTATGCATGATCCCGCTTCATCTCTCCCCATTCTAATTCATCAATGAACTACACCGACCTGAGCTTCTCATGATGAGAAGAATGTAGGCAATCTTCGGATCCGGTCTCAAAGATTAACACACACACACACATTGATCATGATAGAAAGACCGATTCGTCGGGAAATAGGAGTGATAACATAAATATTCTTCTCTTATTGTAATTTGACCCCCGAACCCTATTATTCTCATAAGTGGTTTTCTTAATGTTTTAACAACAAATAAAACAACGTGGTGACTCTCGATTTTCATCTCACGTATTCACACGATGGCGCAAATTTGTGCTTGGGCGACTATTTCGAAACCATTGAAGAGTCCGCTCTCCTCTCCATGTTGTATTTGTAACACAGGAATGCCCTTGGTGTCCGTCCCTTGGGCAATTACTAGATCACTGTAGACAACAGTCACCTCATTTCCAGACTGAAACTTCACACATTGATGTAAGGAAGAAGGAATCGCGCCTGACTGGTGCAACCAAGGCCGTCCCAGGAGGAGAGAGAAGGTCGCTGGGATGTCTATGACTTGGAATTCGGTGGGTAGAATATTAGTTTCGACTGTGATGGGCAGAGTGACGATGCCTATAACTGCGCGACAGGTGGAGTCGTAAGCCTTGATAGTTTGCTTAGACAGCCTTAAATAAGCGCCACGAACCCCGATGACATCCATCATTCTTGATGGCAAGAAGTTGATAGCAGAACCATTATCAATAAACACACGGGGAGTTTTCTTGCCATCCACCTCTACAGTGATATACAATGGCTCGTTGTGATCAACCCCAAATATGGGTTTGTCTAACTCTGAGAAAGTGATGATGTTTCCATAGTAGATGTTACCGATCATGTGTGTGACATTCTCTGGAGTAGTATTTGATGGGACTATCGTAGTGGCAATATTCTTCTCAAGCATGAGGCGGTGATCAAGGGAGGAGGTAAGTAGGGACCAAAGCAAGATGTGTGCTTGGGTTTGTTTGAGTTGGGTAAGGATAGGATCTTCCTTCTCAAGGTCGGTTTGTTCAGGCTCCTTGCCAAAGATTTTCTTAGCACCCTTTGGGTCGGATTGGTACACTTGACCGGATCTTGTGAGCAGGCAAACCTCCGTTCGTAAGTCATCTAGAGAGAGTGGCACCTCATGATGAGGGGGGAGCATTTCTACTTTCTCGGATTCTTCAAAGATTTCGACCCAAGACAAAGGTCGGTCGGGTTTGGGACCTTCCTTATCTAAAGATTCTACTTCACTAGCTAATTCATCCATAGACAACAAGTAGCAAGAAATTCCCTTATCATTAATCATTAAAGTACAATTTGCACCATCACAATCCGCCACAACAGGCTCGGTCGGATCAGTGATCTCACTAATTTCTACCATGAGTACATCACTAGCTAAAGAATCTCTAGGGTCTTCGATGATGCCGACGTGAACGAGCTCTTGTATAGCTTTCTTGAGGCCAAAGCATTCTTCAGTATTATGACCGGTACACTTGTGGTAGTGGCAGAACTTTGACAGATCACAGTCGAGACGAGGGAGATACCCTTCCAGCGGCTCGAGGGCCTTTATCTTCACAAGCGCCTCGAAGACACTAGCCATTGTCACTTTTGATTTGGCGAAGGAATCCATGAGCTCTAGTATGCTGATCTCGTTTGTTTGCAACATGTTAACCCCACCATTGTTGGGAAGAGGATTGTTCACTACATTGGGACCCTTCGGCTTCTCAATCTTCTTGTCATTGATCAACCCTTGAACTATGCGCTTCAATTGGAGGCAACCATCCGTTGTGTGTCCCATATACTTGTGGTAATTACAAAACTTGGAGGCATCCAAGTTGGTCTTTGGGTTGGCGGGTTGGTAGTTCTCTAGTGGTTTGACAAGACCTCTCTTGACTATCCCATCAAAGACTTTCCCCATAGGCATGCCAAAATCATCAAAATGCTCCCTCTCTCTTTGCAGCGGAGCCCCACTCCTTGTCACAGCTTGAACATCAAACGGAGTTTCATTTTGGACCATGTTGACTTGTCCGACCGCCTCTTTTCCACCCTTGGGAGGCGCAGGGTTTGTAGGAGCCTTGTAACGGAAGGAGTTGTTGTTGTTGCTTTTGGTGGCATCCTTCGTTGGTACTATTTCGGTGATGCCTGCCTCATACCTTACTCCGGCGTCAACCATTTCTCGCAAATCAGGTAAATAACCATTACCGATGGCCACTTTCAATTCGGGGAGCAAGCACTTATAGAAAATCTGCTTTTGTTCCTTTGCCTTAGGTGGATATTGAACCTCACACAGCCGGTGGTTCCACCTTTTATAGAAGTCATAAATAGGCTTGCTGGGCCTTTACATGGTGTTCTCAAGGTCGGTTCGATTCATATGCCAATCCAAGTTTGTTTGGTACTTCTCGCAAAACAAGACACTGATTTGATCCCAAGTTTGCCTCTCGCTCGGGTCTAGTCCCAAGAACCATCGCAAAGCTATACCATCCAAAGTGCTATGGAAAACACGGGCCATTTGCTCGTTGGTGCAATCTCGAGCTCGCATCGCCAACACATAACTGTCCAAATGAGTTTTAGGACATGAGTCACCATGGAACATTGCCACCTTTGGCATCTTGAAATCCTTCGGGAGAGCCCCAACTTGGCTAGGATTGATTGTCTTGGTAGTAGCGCAGTTTGCTTGTCCATAGTCTCCATCAACTTACGCATTTGCTCTTGCATTGCCATGACTACAGGGTGATTGGAGATATCAGGGACGGATTCCGGCAGAGTGCTGGAGGAGTTATTGAGGTAGTGGGAAGGGCCATCCCAATACTGAGAGGTAATGAAGGTGCGGGCATCTTGCTAGCAGAGAGGTAGCCACCAAGCAATTCAGAGGAAGGCTCATAGACACCTTTGTTCTTGCTCATGGTAGTGGATCCCTTTTAGGCATAAAGAGAAGGAGGTGGGCACTTCTGTAGTTTGGCAAGTGGAAGGTAGGGGCACCGGTATTGTCGGGGTAGTTGGCATTGACTTCTTCATCCTCGACATAGATGAAATTTTCACCATCGGGTATTACCTCAGCTCCTTTCTTTTGGATGTGGCTCCTCAACTGTTGGTTGTGGTTCTCCAAAGTCTTGTTACTTTCCTCGAGATTCTTGATCTTAGCTTCGAGACCAGCGAGGAAGTTCTGAAGGCTAGGGGGAATGCCATTGAGAGTAGCCTCGGTGTTGAGCTCGGCGGTGCTAGTAGTAGGAGTGACGAAGGCTGCGGAGACGGCAGATGACGCGGGGGTTGCCATTGCTGATGCTGAGAATGGGGATGGATCAGAAGCTTCACGTTGCAGTCGACCACCTGAACGGACCCAAATTTGCTTTGCTGAAAGGTTAGAGGGAGGCGAATTTTAGGAGGGGAAAGGCTCATGTAAAGTACATTTTAATTTACACAAAGATTTGTACATTATTTACACCCTAATTGGTTGGAAGGGGTACCCCTTTTTCGCAACTAACCTAGAAACTACGATTAGTGGAGGCCAACACTACGTCTATAGACCCCTCGTTTTTCACCTGCCTTGCACATCCCAAACGGACAATTCGGGCGAGGGTCCTATAGGGCAAGCGGCTTCCACCAATCAACGGATCCTACGACTAACCAGTCCTTAGAGACATTTAACGTGAAGTCTATGTTGCATCCTACACAAGTTAATGATGAGTGGAGATCTGACAACAAACACTCACCTTACCATGGCACGTCCCTTGTAGGGAAATCAATTTTTTGTGCACTTTCTCTCGAAGATCTCGACTCGTCATTGACTTGGGGATGACTCGACATAGACAACACGTTATTTTTCTAGTAATAAAAAGCTAGCCAAACCAACCGGTCAAAAGTTTGGAGTGTTTTAACCTCTATGTGTGGGTTGACACGGGTAAGATAAAGGTTCCCACCGCTCGCAAAGCGTACACGGTGAGTGGAGGAAACGAGTGTCTCGAAAGAGGGCGACAATAGCACCACCAATTTCTGCACATCGAATGCTCCGAGGGTAATAAGGGACATGTGCAGTGCTGACACGGACTAGTGGTAGTGTGTGGTAAAAAACTAGATTCTTTTTTAGGGAGAAAAAAAGAAGAAGTTTTTAATTTTTGAATGATGCAATGCAATGCAAGAGAGAGAAAGAATATAGATAAGAAAATAACATCACAATGATAACGAAAGTTAGACCCACTAAATTTGAAATAAATTCAAAGCAGTCCCCAGCAGAGTCGCCACTGTGAATACCCATTTCCGATGAAGCGACGCATGGGAAGTATCTTGCAATAATTATTAATAATGAAGGGAAATATTCATAGCAACATTAAAATATGAGAGTCGCCACGCCGTTTTAATTATAGCCAAAACATTGAGAAAAAACATGTTAATGGGTTCGGGGGTCAAATTACGATAAGAGAAGAATATTAAGCGTTATCACTCCTATCGCCCGAATGATCGGTCTTTCTATCATGATGCGGTGTATGTTGTGTGTGATGTGTTTGAGACCAAATCCGAAGATTGCCTACGTTCCTCTCAATGTGAGAAGCTCAGGTCAGCGTAGTTCAAGAAGAATTTAGAATAGGCAGAAGAATCGGGATCATGCATATTGATGGGGGAAATTACCTAAAGAATAGGGTTTAGAAATAGTTCTTAGATCATGTTCGGGTTGATGAACCCTAGATCATCATCGGCTATGAAATAACATGTTAATATGAAGATCGCAACCCTAAATATGGCACAAATAAGGTTTTTATCTAAGAACACGAAGAACATACGAAGAACATATTATGAACATATGAATAAACATGATAAGAACATGAATATTATGAATCTACACTAAGAACATGGCAAGAAAATGAAGAAAAGTTAGAAAACTTACCTATGTTGGCAAGAAATAGACTTGGATCTTCTTGGGAGTCTTGAATGCGTTCTTGAATGCTTCAAATGCTTAATTAGGGAGCAAAATCATGTTTTAAGAACTCTAAAATTCGGAATTAAAGCTCTAAAAGTCGGACCCTAAACCATGAGGCAAGAGGGCCTTTATATAGTAAACTGATCAAGGGATCAAACAGCTGAGATTGGCTGAGGCGAACATGGCCGCGTGGCCAAGGTCGAACATGGCCGCGTGGCCAAGGACGGATGTGGCCGCGTGGCCATCATTCCTGGCTGACGTGATTGTTAAGCTAGGGTTTGATCTTAAACAAGGAAACCTTATTTTGGCCATTTTTGGTACATTCTAGAATATTGAGCTATATTTTGGGAATCCGGGATAAGTCTTTGCAAGGTTTCTAATTCCTATAAAGTCCTTGTATATTTGGGAAAGCCCTAATAAACTCATTTTCGGATCGGGTACTAACAGTCTCCTTCCTTTCTCCCTGTTTGAATCTGTTCTCTCTCCAAACAAAATATTCTGGTTTTCTTCTTTTCTTCCATTCTTCATTTTCCAACAACACAATTCTTTATAATCTGAATTTATTTTGATTACAAATATATGTGTTGTTGATTTTTTTTTATTTTGTCATATAATGAATTTTCCTCCTCTGTTGAGAGCCTAGGATTTCTCTCATTTGTTGAGAGTCGTGTATTTCTCTCATTTGTTTAGAGCGTTGGATTTCTCTCCTTGTTGAGAGACTATGATTATTTGTTTGTTTGTTGGTTGTTTTCTTTATTAAGCAATTGTGATGAATCTCTCATTGTTTCACATTGAATTAGATGTCATTGTTTTCAGCACGCGTGGATGTTTCGTGGCTTTTGGGATGTCTAGTAAGCGTTTCCTCGTCCACTTTGATTCTCTAGTATACCGAGTGCTAAGCGCAAAATCTTATCCGAGGAAGGATTTTTCGAATGCCAGATAAAGGCAGTGTTCAAGTTTCGCTTGGAGTGGAATCCAAACATCTCAAGATTTAGATCTAAAGATTCATTATTATGTGTTTGAAAATGGAACTCCTTTTGATAATTCAGATGACCTCGTGTCTTTGTGGAGTTTCATCTCTTTTTAATATTAACAATTAATTCAAACTTGAGTCTATGAACATCAATGCAGAAAATCAATAACAAATGAGTCTATTAACATCAGAAATTAACATTAGAGAGAAAGAGATTGAGAAACAGAGAGAGAGAGAGAGATTTACTTACTGTCGAAGTCGAGGCGAGGAGAAGACTACTACCGCCATCGCTGGTTGACCTTAACGTTGGCGAGGAAGAAGATGAGATTGGAAGGGACGGACTTGGAGGAATCGCCTCAATCGCCAGTGATGTTAACGCAAATGATTTCTAACCCTACAAATTGAGAAGATGTGTATTACATATGAAGGCAGTAAGGTAATAAGTGAAGGATTTAGGGACATGATAGTAAATAGTAGCATACTTGCGTATACGGGGCGGGGCGAGACCCAGCGAGTTGGAGTGTGCTATACCCGTCGGTTTATGAAAAATTGTAACCAAACCTACCCGTTGCGAAACGAATTGTCCCAAATACGGATCAAATTCGGACAAATTGTCATCCCTAAGAACAACTCACGTCACCACTAAAAACTTATCATAGGTTGTAAAAGCAAATTGCTTACCCTAGAGTAATGTTCTAAAAATCGCTAAGCGGCCGCTAGGCGGCGGAGCTGGGCCTAGCGCCTAGAGGCCTAGGCGGGGCCGTGAATAAGACATAATTTGTAATATTTCGGTGAAATAGTGTTGAAAATGTCACCGGAATATGCAAACAATTAATTTAAATGTATATACTAATAAATTTAATATAATTTTCGATTGAAAATACTAATATTAAAAATTGTAAGTGGGGATTTAGATAAATTTGAAGTTAAACGCAGCATTTTAATGAAAATTAAATGCAAATTATCTTTCAATATCCGGTCTAGGCAGATTTGAATTAGACACGGCCTGACCGTTTAGCGCCTATGCGGGGCTTAGGCGAAGGATTTTTAGAACAGAGCCCTAGACAAAATCAAACCGAGTTTAATTCTGTAGACTTTCACAATAATGTTTGACGGCTTCCTCGGTCTTAATTATTTTAATTTTATATTCAGGTTATAAAGAATTGGCTGCTCTATGTTCTATTCGCTGTCCATTCATTTTTTTAATTTCAACCTCTTTCCCTCTCGGAGTCTTCTCTCCAGAGAGAGAAAAACGAAATAATTGTTGAAAATCCATCTTTAATTAGTTGCCATAGTTTTTCTGAATCGCATCTACATTGAAGTGTACAGAGGGTTTCTGGGTTTCATCCGGAATATCAAAGATTCCTAGTGTTAGAATTTTTTTTGGCCGATTTCGCGCTAATATTCAGTGTTTGCTCCATTTTCGGGTTGCCAATTTTGCCATAGATTCGGTTTTGTTTTCTGTCTTTTTGGCAAAGAAAAGAAAAGAAAAGAAAATAACGTCATTTCCGGCGGACTCCACCTGTCTGCGACTCCGGCACGGCGGTATCTCTCTCTAACTATATACTACAAACAAACAGGTTTTGATTTTTTTCTCTTTTTCTCTCAACTTGGTATAAAGTTGGAGTGTAGTGTACTTTCTCTCTCTTTTTATCTCTCCACACGCGTGACTTTTTGGATTAGACTCGTGTAGTGTTGAGGTTCAGAAAATTGAACAGCTAGGGGGCATAAACTGCCCAATTTGGATCGTAGCAAGTCAATGTTACTGATCTAAATTTCTTTTTCTCCACCCATTTCGTTTCCAATTCCGTCAAATACATTACTGTGGTCGTATAGATCAAAGAAAATGATGCAAATGAAGACTCATCACGCCGGAATGTTGCCGCCGACGAGTGGCAGCTCAGGCACTGGCCCTGAGAATGAATGGGAAGTCAGGCCGGGTGGAATGTTGGTTCAGAAGCGTAACCCGGATGCAGAACAAGAGCGTATCCCTCCACCAACTATTCGAGTTCGGGTCAAATACGGGTCGGTTTATCATGAACTCAGTATCAGCTCTCAGGCCACATTTGGTAAATTGCTGCAACTCTCTTTTTCTCTCTGTTTTCCTGTTCCAAATAATTAATATTTTAAACAGTGATTCTCCTTCCGTCCCAAAATAATGTCGGTAATACTATGCTCCTGCCCCAAATGAGTGTTTTTTTCGATTGCATAAGTTGGTGATGAATTATGTGTTGGAATTGTAGGGGAATTGAAGAAAATGTTGTCGGGGCCAACGGGATTGCATCATGAAGATCAGAAGCTGCTCTTCAAGGACAAAGAGAGGGATTCAAAGGCATTTCTTGATGTTGTCGGAGTTAAGGATCGATCAAAGATTGTTGTGGTGGAAGATCCAATTAGGCAAGGGAAGAGGTTGCTTGAGATGAGGAAGAATGCTAAGATGGAAAAGGCTTCAAAATCGATTTCCGAGATTAGCTTGGAGGTTGATAGACTAGCTGGACAGGTAATTTATTTCAATATAGTTGGTGAATTTTCTGTTTGATTAAGTGTTTTTTTTTTCAAAGTAGTAAAAGGTTGAATTTTGGAGTAGGTGTCTGCACTTGAATCAGTGATTTCTAAAGGAGGTAAAGTTGCGGAAAAGACGGTGATGAATTTGACTGAGTCGCTGATGAATCAACTGATCAGGTTGGAAGGGATTATTGCAGACGGGGAAGTGAAATTGAAGAGGAAATTGCTGGTAATTTAGTTCATTCCAGATTAAGGGCCGTTTGTTAAATGAGGCTTCTGAATGGCTCAAAAGTATTGTCTTTTGAGTCATTCAGATGACTCAGCCCAAACAAATAGACCCTAAATCAGTTTATTGTATTTTAATTGTATACCTGTAGTGATTATTATGTGTTTGTGTTGTTTCTTGTATGATTGCTTTTGAAGGTGAAAAGGGTGCAGAAATATGTTGAAACCCTTGATGTGTTGAAGATCAAAAACTCTTCGGGGAGCAATGTGCAAGCAAGCGGCAATGGTGGTAATCATAGTCCGGTATCATCTCCGAATCAACGGGATCAAGCGCAGAGACAATCAAACGGGCATTCTCACTCTACAACCTCAACTCAAAACCCGCAATCAAGGAGGTCAGTTGGGGGTCACCCACCAATTCCAGTCTCAAGGCAATCCTCATCGGGTGGAGCAGTTGTGGTAACCACACAATGGGAGACTTTTGATCCTGTGCCGCCGACACAGCTGCTACCGGCCCCACCGTCAACATCTTCATCAAACAGCAGCACCACTAGTAATACTATGCTTCCCAAATTCAATTGGGATTTGCTCTAAGTATGTAATTTTTTTTAATTATTTTTTGCTATTCTACTGTGTGTGAATGTGTGTTTTGGATTTTTATTTTGACCCAATTTTTTTTTTTTTTTTTTTTTAAAAAACCAGGGCGTCACCTGGGAGGATTTTATTAATTAAAAATAAATAATAATACAAGAGGGGGACAACCACCTGACTTATTGCCGGATATGGAGCCGGACCTAGAAATCCAAAAAATAAAAACAAGCCTCAAGAGGTAAAACCATCTAAAAAATAAAGTCCTGAAAAAATTAAACCATAAAATGATCCTAACATTGCCATTTGTTGCCCAAGTCTTCAAAGTCATCAACCCAATCTTCATATGCATAACTCAATAGTCCACTAGAAGAGCCCAAGATCCATTCCCAAAACAGCCCAACAGACAAGCCCAACAGTGCCCAATGTTCCAATGACCCGGCCGGTCCACACCCAAGACCCGACCGGACCCAACCAGACTGCTCGGCCGCGTAGAGTCAAAGACTCAGCCGTGAACTAACCGCCTCCAAATCAATGTTTCTGTAAACCCTCCCTCGACCGTGGCATGGAGTCCACTTGGCCGAGCAACATGAAACCGCTCGGCCGTGTCAAGAAAAAAGCTCGGCCGCGCCCCAAAAGCCGAGAGCTCGACAATAGGTGCACGGTCGCTCCCGTTCCAGTGCACGACCGTGCCGCTCGGCCGCGTCGCCAAATCTGCTCGGCCGTGCATTTGCTGTACCAAAAACCATATTTCTGTCTTCTCTCCCTCGGCCGCGTCATGAGATCCGTTCGTCCGAGCAATAAGTACCTGCTCGGCCAAGTCAAGGAAAGTGCTCGGCCGAGCACCCCCTGGACAGACCCTTTCGCAGGAAAACAAAGAAATCCCAAAAAACAAACAAAAGGCCATCAAAAACCAATTCTTACCTTCTTTCCACATGATAACCTCCATCATCAAATCTCAAAGCCTCCAACACCCTTCTAGGAAGATCCCGTGGAGTGTTATAAACCCGTTCATTCCCATGAACATGACCCTCTGGTGCAAGTCTGCCGGCCACTCCATTAGCTTCCCGAAGAACATGTTCTAACCCATATCCTCTCACCAATGAAGCGCACTGTCGAATCTCATAAGTATAATGCCATGGACATTGGAATTTACCTTTTAGAATATTGATGGCCACTAATGAATCAGAGAAAACCATTACTGATTGCAATCCCCGATTCCGACACATGTTCAGACCATCGCGAAGTGCAAAGATCTCAGCTTGCATGTGTTGTGCCCATGCCATAATGCCGAGAGAAAGCGAAAACCATAGCTCCCCTACAATCTCGAACCATACCCCCTCCAGTGCAAGTATTGAAAGTATAAAAATGGGACTTGGCCGGTTCCCATCTCAAGTACCTTTTTGGGAGAATCTTATGCGCAGCAATCTTGAGACCTAGCCTCTCCAAATGGAAAGATCCTCCCTCCTAGGACCCCCTTTTGGGACTAAGAAAGAGCACACTCAATTAACCCTAATCTAATTCGCTTCTTGTAATAGCGAATTACCTAATTCGCTTCTTGTAGTAGCGAATTGTGATCCGTTTGTTTGAGTTTTGTCGGTGAAATATTTTTTTTGACTTTTCGATTGACTTTTTGTTGTTATCGTTAATTTTAGAGTTTGTGTTTCATTTTGGTGGCAACAAATTGACTGATGATATATGCCCTTGTGAATGGGTTACGGTTGGTTAATTGTTGAAATGTAAGGTTTAATGGAGTTCGTAGTGACAGAGAAATTGAGTTAGATTGTAATTTTTCCTCTTCCTGTTTACATTTAGTTTGAAATACTCCCTCCGTCCCAAAATGATCTTTGCCTTTGACTATTCAAACATTTTAAGGATGTGAACACTTTCTTCACTAGACATGTTGTGTTTACATACATTTAAGCCCAAATTGTAGAAACGGCATGAACTTTTTGGGACAATGAAACTTGGCAAGTCAGAAGATCATTTCGGGACAGAGGGAGTAGTAACGGTCTTTGTTGAATTGAATTGGTTGTTGATCATTTTGAGTTTGTAAGTAATTCACACAAATTAACCAACCGGAACCCATTCACAAGGGCATATATCATCAGTCAAGTTGTTGCCACCAAAATGAAACACAAACTCTAAAATTAACGATAACAACAAAAAGTCAATCGAAAAGTCAAAATATTTCACCGACAAAACTCAAACAAACGGATCAACACAATTCGCTACTACAAGAAGCGAATTAGGTAATTCACTATTACAAGAAGTGAATTAGATTAGGGTTAGTTGAGTATGTACTGAAAAATGGGCCTAATCAAGTCAAAGCCTAATTCGCTACTACAAGAAGCAAATTACCCTAATTCGCTTCTCCCAGTGGCGAATTACATCCAACTTGGTCATTCTGGTACATACTTTGCCAAAATTGTTATTTTGGTAAATACTTATAAAAAAAGAATTATTTGAGAAAAAATTCATCATAAATTACCTTTAAAAGAGGTCTCCCTGCAGTGAATTTGAGAACAATAGTAAAATTCAAACGATCTGCTGCTGCTTGTACCTCTCTATCCGTCAGTAACAACGCCGGCACATCTCGAATTGTTGTTGTTAACCGTGGTGGAGCAGATAATCCATTAAAAGGATTGACGAAAGTCCCATCAACTCCCTTATCACCCTTAAGAGCAGCCGAGTATGATAGAGGAACCCTAGGTATAACCATACCATTATCCGCAACCATAGTCGGCTCTGACTGACGTGCTCGGCCGTGTCCCTGAAACTGCTCGGCCGAGCAGTTGGGTTTCAGCGATTCTGCAGCCGCCGCCATTGAAGAACTTGGAGGTTTCCCTCCATGCAAACCTTGGACGATTGCTTCCTTAGAACCCATAGTAATTGCCTCACCCACAATTGATGAATTAACACCATTCCCAACACCATTTGATACCCCGCCATGCAAAATAGGGTTTTGAGAATTCAAAACCCTAGAATCGCCATTGTTGCCTCCAAAGCCCACCAAAGCAGTTCCAATCCCTTACTTCACCATGGCCAAACCTCACCCACCGCTAGGCGATGGCCACAAGCCAAAAACAACAAAAAATTCTGGCCAAAAGGCCAAGAAGCGAAACAAATTAAAAAATCTGCAAACCCCCAGGTCAGCCCAGAAAAAATATGATTCTCAATTCGTTAACCGTTGGATCGTGTCTTCAAATTTCTGGAGGCTGTTTGCATCACCTAGTCTCACCTTTTCACCGTTGGGATCTTCCAAATATTGGACGTAACCGGAGATATGACCGGCGGCCGAAACTGATCTCAAAAAAAAAAAAAAAAAAACATCGCCCAAAATCGTCAACCGAGAAAAATTACGATTCCCGATTCGTTAACCGTTGGATCGTCTTCAAATTTCTGGAGGGTGTTCGCATCACCTAGTCGCACCTTTTCACAAAAAAATCGCCCAAAACCACCTCTTTAAAAAAATTGGCTTTATAGTGCCTTTAATATATAAACCGTTTATATATTAATAGAACCTACTCCCAGCGGGAGTAGAACCTGAGACCTCCTTCCAGGGGAAGCCTCTAATACCAAAGTGAATACCACTAGACCAAGAGTTCATTGGTTTGTCCCAATTTGGTCTGGCATCTATTCCCCATTCAATTCTGTACCTAGAGTTTTGTGAGCATCCCTTTTAATATTCTGAGTTGTGTTATTAATAATGAAATAAGATTTTAAATTGAAATTGTTGGAGGAAGTTATTACTCCGTCCGTCCCAAATACTTGCAGTATTAGTATTAGGTTGAATATTTTATCCCAAAATACTTACAGTTTTGAAGTTTCCCATAAAACATTGACACACTTTATATAAAATGACCTTATTTATTAGATGTAGTTGTGACTGTAAAATCATTTAATTATCTAGGTATTGTAAGGATCCCGCCCCAAAAAAAATACGAACACGTTTCAAGGGCGAAATACCAAACGCGGGAACCGGACCAATTTAACGGAGTCGCCACATTTTGTTAATTTTAAACCCAACAAAATGACAAAGGTTTGAGTTCAAAGGTTCGGAGATCAGGTTACAACTTGGGAAGAGTTTTTACGTCCTCCCAAGTTGCCTCGGACAAAGCCGAGTCTCCCTTGTTAGTTAACAAAAGTGCATGTGTGTGTGTGTGTGTGTGTTTTAACGGAAAATCTTTGTTTTAACTTTTTATTTATCTTTTCAACTGAAAAAGGGTTTATTTGACAAGAAAACAGAAGACAGAAGGGCAAAATGGTCAATCTCCCCATACGGCCAAAGTAGCCGTACGGATGGGGAGACCACTCCTGGGATTTTACAGTTTGTTCAAGCAACAGTCCAGTTCCAGGCAGAAACAGAGCATTCTGCTTGAACTGGACCAAACTGTTCTGATTCCAGTTTGTTATTCCAACACAAAACAACATTAACAACTCATTCCTATGCCATTTGATCATCAAAGAACTTCCCAAAACAAGAGTTTGGGCATGATCAAAGGCAATCATGGGAGAAACATAAAAAAGGTGGCCAATATGCCCTTTTGAGCCATAGTGACCATTTGATGAGTAAAGATTGAAACTTTACCATCAAAATGGCTCTTCTAGGCAAGATTAATCCTTTAGGGACAAGAACAAACCGTAAAGATTGGATCTTTATTACCCAAACTTGGAAATTTTGGGCAAGATCAAGGTGATGAGGATAAAGATTGAGACTTTATCCTCAACATGATCATCATAGCTTAAAATGAGCAAAATGAACAACAAGAGCATCATCCATGACAAGAATGTAAATGAACAATCAACAAGCCATGATCAAACTAGGTTTGAACCTCTTCCACACAAAGTATGGAGGGCACCTTTGATCATCTCATGGCTTGGACTAGGAAATATAAATAATAATAGATATATGTATATTACTTGAATGGACAAGACTTGCAAGAATGTAAAGATCAACAATAAATGACAAGATCAAAGATAAATAGAGTTATTAGATGAAGAGAAGGGAGGGGGAGAAGGTGGCTTTACCTATCTTGGTTTAGGCCAATCTTCCTTTCTCTCTTTCACTCTTTGTTTACTCTTACTCACACTATTCTGAGGTGAATTCGACAGAGTAACCTTAGTTCTAATGTTTCTCCCCCCTCTTGAAATGATCAGCAAGGGGTTCTATTTATAGGGACTGAGGGTGCCCAAACCAGCCATACGGCTAGGCCCCTCTAGTACCCAAAGCATCCGTATGGCTCAGCCTAGCGAGCTTCTGGATTTTTCCAATTTTATACCAGAGTAGTCCTGGAATTTATAGCTTATCCTAGGGAGGTCCTGGCCTATTAGCTTATCCCTGAAATGGTGCTAAGGCTACCTCTAAGATAGGTCGGTTTCAGATTGGGGTACTTACAGAGCCCCTCGGCAACGTCGCTTCGAAGGAGCGGGGTTGTCGATAGAAATAAGCATCCCAATCTGACGGGACGACGGCTTTAACCGATTTTGGTTGCATGGCTGGACCTAGTGGTATAGGATTCCTACGTATCCCGTTAGTGGGGAATCAAGCCTAACGAAGTTCGGAGGTACGCGGGGTTACTTAGATCCGCAAGGAGGCATGACTCTAGGGGTCAGAGGCGAGACATGGTCAACTTGGCTCTATAGGAGAGGGTTGACTTGCTGGGGATACGGTCAACTTGACTCTATAGGAGAGGGTTGACTTACACGGGACAGATTTTTACTGGGCTTACGTCGAGGACGGCCTATGGTGACTATTCTAAGTCCAAGCTTGACCGGGGTCAACTCCATCTTTGGGGAGATTGACGGGAAAACTGGTCTTACGTCCCTCTAAGGACTACCGGGACAAAGGCTCTAGCCTATAACGACTATTCTAAGTCATAGCTTGACCGGGGTCAACTCCATCTTTGGGGAGATTGACGGGAAAACTGGTCTTACGTCCCTCTAAGGACTGCCGGGACAAAGGCTCTAGCCTATAACGACTATTATAAGTCTAAGCTTGACCGGGGTCAACTCCATCTTTGGGGAGATTGACGGGAAAACTGGTCTTACGTCCCTCTAAGGACTGCCGGGACAAAGGCACTAGCCTATAACGACTATTCTAAGTCTAAGCTCGACCGGGGTCAACTCCATCTTTGGGGAGATTGACGGGAAAACTGGTCTTACGTCCCTCTAAGGACTGCCGGGACAAAGGCTCTAGCCTATAACGACTATTCTAAGTCTAAGCTCGACCGGGGTCAACTCCATCTTTGGGGAGATTGACGGGAAAACTGGTCTTACGTCCCTCTAAGGACTACCGGGACAAAGGCTCTAGCCTATAATGACTATTCTAAGTCTAAGCTTGACCGGGGTCAACCCCATCTTTGGGGAGATTGACGGGAAAACTGGTCTTACGTCCCTCTAAGGATTGCCGGGACAAAGGCTCTAGCCTATAACGACTATTCTGAGTCAAGGTTTTAATCTAAAGGGTCACTCGGGGGGATGAAGGTTTTAATCTAAAGGGGTCACTCTGGGGACGAAGGTTTTTTAACCTAAAAGGTCACTCGGGGGACGAAGATTTGGTCAAGCCTACACTGCGGGATGGTTGACACATTTTCTTGATACCGGGAAAGAGCCTAGGGGTGACCTTCAAGACTCATTGTGGACAAAAAGGGTCCAAGACTTTGGAAAAATCATTTTGAGGGGAGATCAAAAGCATTTTGCTTGAAACATTGTCTTTGATAAATGATGCCAAATGGCCAAATTTGAAAATGCTTACTTTTGAAGGCAAATCTTTTAACGAAACATGATTAGTCAAATTTTGGTTTTAACTTAACCGCGAGGTTTATATGCATAAAGTCCTTTTGAGCTTTGTCCATTTCTTAGGAGCGGTCGGGAGTAGAGAAACCTCTTGTTGTCGTTGTCGGGGTAGCCCTATGTCCTTGTTCCTATTGATGGCGACATAGCCCCAATGTCATTGAATTTGTCGGGGTAGCCCCATGTCCTTGTTGCTGTTGATGGTGGCATAGCCTCCATGTCATTGAATGTCTCGGAGTAGCCCCATGTCCTTGTGGAGGTAGCCCCAATGTCGTCCTCCGACTTTTGATGTTGGCGTGGACCCGTTGTCGTCTCGCGTCCTTTGATGACGTTAGGAACCCATCCCTTTTTTCATGATGCAATCTTTCTTTTGCCTAGGCTGCCATTTCGGGTTTTCAACCTAGCGGGCATCTCTTTTGCGTCTTTTATGGCACACCCTGTTTTTTGCCTAGGCCGCCCTTACGAGTTTTCAACCTAGCGGGCTACTTTTTTGGTGCCTTTATTCTTCTTCTTCTTTTTTTTTTTTTTTTTTTCATATAAGTGATCCAGCCGACTTGATAGAACGAGGACTTAATATATCTTTTGGAGGAGACATGCAAGGGCCTTTATTTAGGCGGGAGAGAGTCCCTTTATTTTGGTGAACAATGTATTATCATGGAACAGGAGGAAGCCCTTGCTCGACAGAATACAAGTGTTTAGCTCTTTCCTAAGATGTAGAGAGAAGAAGACTTGTTGAGACATTTGAAACTTCCCTAGTTAATATCATCAAATGATTGCTGGAATGGACCATGTTTATTATTAAGTCAAGATTATAACAAGCAATTAGCCTTAACATGTATAAATGTTGTGATCAATTAAGATTCGATCAATGGCAAGATCAAAAGGTGTTTATGGGGAGATTGGTAATTATCTGGGAAATTGGTCATTGATGGGACCAAGGGAAGAGAACCGGGTCATTTTGGGAGGATCGAGGTTTGATGGATTCATTTCATGCTGTGACCGGACCCGAAGGTTGCCTACGTTCCCCTCAGTTTGAGGAGCTCAGGTCGCCGTAGTTCGGCCGTGGGGCCTTCTTTTGCTGGGGTAGGTGTCCTTTCGAAGGATGTTGTTGCTTTGCTGATGTAGATCACTTTTTTTGCGGTGAACTCCTCGGGATGTTCTTTGAGGTGGACTTTTGCAGTGAACTTGGTGAGCTTTTGAGGTAAACTTCCTCTTTGCCAATATTCATTTGATTTCCTTTTTTCCATTATCCATTTCTTTCTCTCTTATCATTTTTTTAGAGAGAGGGGAAACAGTAGCCCCAACTTGCTATATTGGACATTGGCTCATTTGTAGCCCCTTGGTGGAATTCTGCCACTTCTTACTTTGACTTTTGAAGATATGGGAAGTCCTTTGCTTGGTTGCGCACGCGCGATCGTGGTTGAATCTTGGTGGTTGAGCAACAACATCCTCGCCTTTTCATTGTCTCGGGATGCCTTTGATGCGCATCAAGGATTTGTATAGGAAAGGTGTATCGGGTTGTGTATCGGGGTAATGTATGAGGGAAGATTTGCCATTGATGGTTTCTTCATGCCAATTGATAACATTTATTCATATCAAGATTAATTGTTTGCATTTGGCACTTTTCATTTGTGTTAGGTCCATTCATCCTTAATGAGTCATCATTGACTAGTATGCTTAGAAGTCAATTCATCATTTTGGGGACGTAGCAATCAATTGATAATAACAAGCAAGGCAATTTCAAGAGTAAACATATATTGCAAATAATGTCTCAAGTCTAGAGAGAAGAGAAGGAAAATGACTCTTTTATTTAGATAACTTTGTACATACATGTCCAAGTGCGGAACTCTGTAAAAATAAAAAGACATGGTCCAGAATGGATTCCTTTTTTTTCTTTCTAGAACCTACGAGGCTGGAAGACTCACATTTTTTTTTTTTTTAAGGATGGGTTCCCATGAAGCACGATGATCCATTTTCTTCCACAGTTGTTGGAGGGGTCGTTGGCGGCATATTCCATGTCTTCCACGGGGAACTCGGGTTCCATGTCGTCGGGAAAGATGTCGCGAGGCCTCCACTTGGCTTGGCGTTGCAATTGCCGGGGTCGTCTACTCATGAGGGCGAGTTGGGAGCTTGCCTGTTGGCTAAGCCTTTTGGTGATTCCCTTTCAAGGTGCGTAATCTCCGTGCATTGCATTCGACGAGAGTATGGATTTCCCTGTGATGTAACCGCCTTTGGCCTTCCGAAGCTTGGGCTTCTTCTTGTAGACGGTGTCCCAATTGTTTGATCTCATTGCTCATGTGGACGGTTGTTTCGAACGCCAATTCGGATGTGGGCTCCTTTGTCAATGCTTCTAGTGGACAGAACCGCGAAGGACTTTTAGCATATCAAACCTCAAGGTGAAATTATAACCATGATTTGAGAAAAATGCTTCATTATCGGATTAGCTTTTTAGGAAAAACTTGATCTTTTATTTTAAGAAAACTTGATCTCCATATTATTTATTTATTTATTTATTTATTTTTGGAAGACACACCTTTGTTTTGAGTGAAAGACTCACACACATTTTTTTTTTTGTAAGCTTTTGACAAGGCAAAAATGGCAATAATAATCTTATTAAGAGAACTGACAATAGACCCAAAATGGTCACCACATGGCATCAACCGGGGAGTCAAGACTTTAACCAAACCTAACAGACATCTTAACCGACTTTTCCTAAAGACTTATCATATGCCCTAAAAGCAACTGGCTCTTCCTAAGGATAAAAACAGACTCCTTCTAAGGGAAGGTTGATAGGAGAGGTTTCGGAACTCCGTCGTTTGCTGTGGCAACCGCAACACCATTCATTTCCCAACCCGAGGCATTCGGCCCTTCAGACATTTTCTGTGCCACTGATCTTTTCCAAACGCCTTCCGTCGTTTCGGCTTTGCTGATTTTAGGAACCACCATTTGGGACACTGATTTTGTCAATTTTTCCAAAACAGGCTCTCCCACTTTGGGATTGACAACTCTGTCAACCTGTAAGGATCCCGTCCTCGGGGGCGAAACACGCGAGGTTCGCACGAGGACAAAATGCCAAACACGGGAACCGGTCAAATTTAACGGAGTCGCCACATTTTGTTAATTTTAAACCCAACAAAATGACAAAGGTTTGAGTTCAAAGGTTCGGAGGTCAGGTTACAACTTGGGAGGAGTTTTTACGTCCTCTCAAGTTGCCTCGGACAAAGCTGAGTCTCCCTAATTTAGTTAAAATGTGCATATGTGTGTGTGTGTACTTAACGGAAAAAATTCTGTTATTGATTTTATTTGAGAAAACTTGACTGAAAAGGGGGCCTTGAGTGATAAGATAAAGGTCAGAGGGCAAAATAGACAATTTTGCCCTCCTACCTAAAGTAGCCGTACGGATGGAGGAGGCGATCCTAGGGTTTTACAGTTTGCTCATGAACAGTCCAGTTCAGAACAGAAACATGGTATTTTGTCTGAAGCTGGACAAACTGTTTGTGATCCCAGTTTGCAAGAAATCATATTACAAGTTTTATAACATTATTGCTATGCTAAATGATCATCACTTGGTCCCCAAAAACAAGTATTTGGGTGTGATCATGAGCAATCATAGGAGAAAATCAAGAAAGTTGATAAGTGTTCCCTTTGGACCAAAATTGGTCATTTGGTGAATAAAGATTGGAACTTTATCACCAAGATGACATTTTATGACTTAAAATCCTTCCAAGAGTCAAAATAACACATAAAGATTGAATCTTTATGACCCAAAAGTGGGATTTTGAGGCTAAACCAAAGAAGAAAGTGATGGACACTAAGGTTTCATCATCCTCATGATTATCATGGCCAAACAAGCATACCATTTACATGAATAAGGAATATAAGTGACAATCAACAAGTCTATGAGTGTCTAGGTTTAGAACCTCTTCCATACAAAGTATGGAGGGCACCTTGGAACTTCTCATAGCTTGGACAAGATGATAATATAATAGATAGATATATATAGTGCTTGATAATGGACAAGTCTTGCAAGAAACAAAAGGTGCTTGAAATGGACAAGTCTTTGCATGAATGAATAGTAAATACATGTATAACCAAAATATAAGAAAGAAAATAGGAGTAAGATGAAGAGAAAGGAGGGGGGAGGTGGCTTTACCTATGATGGTTAAGGCCAATCTTCCTTTCTTCTCTCCTTTTTTTGTATGTATCACTCTCACTCTTTCTCTGTGGCAATTCCAGCAGAGTGACCTCTCTAATGTGTATTTCTCCCCCCCCTCTAAAATGATCAGCAAGGGGTTCTATTTATAGGGACTGAGGGCGCCCAAACCAGCCGTACGGCTAGGCCCCTCTAGTTCCCAAATCATCCGTACGGCTCAGCCTGGCGAGCTTCTGGATTTTTCTGATTTTATACCAGAGTAGTCCTGGAATTTATAGTTTATCCTAGGGAGGTCCTGGCCTATCAGCTTATCCCTGAAACGGTGCTAAGGCTACCTCTAAGATAGGTCGGTTTCAGATTGGGGTACTTACAGAGCCCCTCTGCAACGTCGCTTCGAAGGAGCGGGGTTGTCGATAAAAATAAGCATCCCAATCTGACGGGACGACGGCTTTAACCGATTTTGGTTGCATGGCTGGTCCTAGTAGTGTAGGATTCCTACGTATCCCGTTCGCGGGGAATCAAGCCTAACGTAGTTCGGGGTGAGAGATTTAAGGCTACTCAAACCTATAGATGACCGTCGAGGTCGGGTGGGAAACTCGGGCATGACACTCATTCAGTCAGAGGCGAAGGTTCGTGCATGACACTCCTTTGGTCAGAGGCAAAGGCATTTGGGCATGACACCAAGGGGTCAGAGGCTAAGGCATTTGGGCATGACGCTCGTTTGGTCAGAGGCGGGGACACGGGCATGACACTCACTTGGTCAGAGGCGAGGATTCGGGCATGACACTCATTTGGTCAGAGGCAAAGGAATTTGGGCATGACACCAAGGGGTCAGAGGATAAGGCATTTGGGCATGACACCAAGGGGTCAGAGGCGAGACATTTGGGCATGACACCAAGGGGTCAGAGGCTAAGGCATTTGGGCATGACACCAAGGGGTCAGAGGCTAAGGCATTTGGGCATGACACCAAGGGGCCAGAGGCGAGACATTTGAGCATGACACCAAGGGGTCAGAGGCGAGACATGGTCAACTTGGGTCTATGGGAGAGGGTTGACTTGCTGGGGATATGGTCACACGGGACAGATTCTTACTGGGCTTACGTCGGGGACGGCCTATGGTGACTATTCCAAGTCATAGCTTGACCGGGGTCAACTCCATCTTTGTGGAGATTGACGGGAAACGGGTCTTACGTCCCTCTAAGGACTGCCGGGACAAAGGCTCTAGCCTATAATGAATATTCTAAGTCATAGCTTGACCGGGGTCAACTCCATCTTTGGGAGATTGACGGGGAAACTGGTCTTACGTCCCTCTAAGGACTGCCGGGACAAAGGCTCTATCCTATAACGACTATTCTAAGTCTAAGCTTGACCGGGGTCAACTCCATCTTTGGGGAGATTGACGGGAAAACTAGTCTTACGTCCCTCTAAGGGCTGCCGGATCAAAACATTCGAGTCAACTCCACCTTTGGGGAGTTTAGCAAGGCAAACTGGTCTTACGTCCCACTAAGGACTGCCAGGGCAAAGGCTTTAACCTATAATGACTATTCTAAGTCGAGGTTTTAATCTAAAGGGTCACTCTGGGGACGAAGATTTGGTCAAGCCTACACTGCGGGATGGTTGACACATTTTCTTGATACCGGGAAAGAGCCTAGGGGTGACCTTCAAGACTTATTGTGGACAAAAAGGGTCCAAGACTTTGGAAAAATTATTTTGAGGGGAGATCAAAAGCATTTTGCTTGAAACATTGTCTTTGATAAATGATGCCAAATGGCCAAATTTGAAAATGCTTACTTTTGAAGGCAAATCTTTTAACGAAACATGTTTAGTCAAATTTTGGTTTTAACTTAACCGCGAGGTTTATATGCATAAAGTCCTTTTGAGCTTTGTCCATTTCTTAGGAGCGGTCGGGAGTAGAGAAACCTCTTATTGTCGATGTCGGGGTAGCCCCATGTCCTTGTTCCTATTGATGGCGACGTAGCCCCAATGTCATTGAATGTGTCGGGGTAGCCCCATGTCCTTGTTGCTGTTGATGGTGGCATAGCCCCCATGTCATTGAATGTCTCGGAGTAGCCCCATGTCCTTGTGGAGGTAGCCCCAATGTCGTCCTCCGACTTTTGATGTTGGCGTGGACCTGTTGTCGTCTCGCGGCCTTTGATGACGTTAGGAACCCATCCCTTTTTTCATGACGCACTCTTTGTTTTGCCTAGGCCGCCCTTTCGGGTTTTCAACCTAGCGGGCATCTCTTTGCGTCTTTTATGGCACACCCTGTTTTTTGCCTAGATCGCCCTTACTGGTTTTCAACCTAGCGGGCTACTTTTTTGGTGCCTTTCTTTTTTTTTTTTTTTTTTTTTTTTATATAAGTGATCCAGCCGACTTGATAGAACGAGGACTTAATATATCTTTTGGAGGAGACATGCAAGGGCCTTTATTTAGGCGGGAGAGAGTCCCTTTATTTTGGTGAACAATGTATTATCATGGAACGGGAGGAAGCCCTTGCTCGACAGAATACAAGTGTTTATCCCTTTCCTAAGATGTAGAGAGAAGAAGATTTGTTGAGACATTTGAAACTTTCCCTAGTTAATATCATCAAATGATTGCTGGAATGGACCATGTTTATTATTAAGTCAAGATTATAACAAGCAATTAGCCTTAACATGTATAAATGTTGTGATCAATTAAGATTAAGATTCGATCAATGGCAAGATCAAAAGGTGTTTATGGGGAGATTGGTCATTATCTGGGAAATTGGTCATTGATGGGACCAAGGGAAGAGAACCGGATCATTTTGGGAGGATCGAGGTTTGATGGATTCATTTCATGCTGTGACCGGACCCGAAGGTTGCCTACGTTCCCCTCAGTTTGAAGAGCTCAGGTCGCCGTAGTTCGGCCTTAGGCCGTCTTTTGCTGAAATTGGCTTTCTTTCGATGTTGTCTCGGAGGACGTTGTTGCTCACTTTGCTTTGCGGTGAACCCTCTTTGGTGTGAACGAGCCTTTCTTTCTGCCATTTCTTTTCCTCCTTTCCATACATTCATTTCCTTTCCCTCTTCTCCTTTTTTTTTTTTTTTTTTTTTTTTTTTTGGAGGAGGAGGTAAACATTAGCCCCAGCTTGTTTTCTCGGGCATTGGCTCCTTTGTAGCCCCTCGGTGGCGTGCCTGTTACTTTGGGCTGACTTTGAAGATTCCTGGAAGCCCTATGCTTGGTCGCACACATGTGAGCACTGTCAAATCTTGGTGGTCGAGCAACAACGTCCTCACCTTTTCACTGTCTCGGGATGCCTTCGATGTGCATCAAGAATTGGTTTTGGAAAGGTGTATCGGGTTGTGTATCGGGGAAGTGTATGAGGGAAGACTTGCCATTAATGGTTTCTTCATGCCAATTGATCACAACATTTATTCACATCAAGATTAGTTGTTTGCATTTATCATTCTTCATTTGTGTTTGGTCCATTCGTCCTTAATGAGTCGTCATTGACTAGTATGCTTAGAAGCCAATTCATCATTTTAGGGACGTAGCAATCAATTGATAATAACAAGCAAGACAATTTCAAGAGTAAATGTGTATTGCAAATAATGTCTCAAGTCTAGAGAGAAGAGAAGGAAAACGACTCTTTTATTCAGATAACTTTGTACATACATGTCCCAAGTGTGGAACTCTGTAAAAATAAAAAGACACAGTCCAGAATGGACTCTCTTTATAGAACCTACGAGGCTGGAAGACTCACACCCCTTTTTTTTTTTTTTTTTTTTTTTAGGGATGGGTTCCCATGAAGCACGATGATCCATTCTCTTCCACAGTCGTTGGAGGGATTGTCGGCGGCATATTCCATGTTTTCCACGGGGAACTCGGGTTCCATGTCATCGGGAAAGATGTCGCGAGGTCTCCACTTGGCTTGGCTTCGCAATTGCTGGGGTCGTCTACTCATGAGGGTGAGTTGGGAGCTCGCTTTTGGCTATCTCCTTTTGATGATGTCCCTTCCAAAGTGCCTAACCTTCGTGTATGGCATTTGGCAAGGGCACAGTCCTCCATTTTGTGTAGCCGCCCTCGGTCTCCTAAAGCTCGGGCCTCTTCTCGTGGATGGTCCAATTCGGATGCGGGCTCCTTGGACGATGTTTCCGGGGGACAAAACCGCAAAGGACTTTAGCATTTTAAACCTCAAGGTAAAATTATTAACCGTGATTCGAGTAGCATGCTTCATTAGCGGATTAACCTTTTAGGAAAACACGACATTTTATTTTGAGAAAACTTGATCTTTCTTTTTCTGAAAGACACACCTTTTGTTTTGGGTGAAAAACTCACACACACATTTTTGTAAACTTTTGACAAGGAAAGAATGACAATAATAATCTTATTAACGAGAACTAACAATGGACCCAAAATGGTCACCACATGGCATCAACCGGGGAGTCAAGACTTTAACCAAACCTAACAGACATCTTAACCGACTTTTCCTAAAGACATATCACATGTCTTAACAGTGGACTTCGACTCTTCCTAAAAGGAGGCGATGGAAGGGGTTGTGAATCTCATCCCCTGTTACGGCAACCACAGCACCATCAATTTCCCAAACCGGGGTATTCAAGCTTTCCTTGTGTGATTAACTTCCGGATGACGCGTTTCAAAGTGATGCAATCGTCGGTGTCGTGCCCATGGTGGTCGTAAAAGGCACACCATTCAGTTGTGTCGAGACGCCCCCTGGGGTTTGTGGGTTGGTAGTTGACAAGAGGCTTCGCGAGGCCTTGCCTAATCAATCCCTCAAATACCTTGCTTATGGGTATTCCGAAATCCTCGAACCTTACGAAATGGAGCTTGGGTTGGCGTTTGGATTTTCCTTTACCTTTGACCGAAGTGTGGTGGTGATGAGAATTACCGCTGCTTGAGACAAGGGTCTCCTCATATTCCATTTGCTTTCTCTTTCCCGATAACCCACCTGACTGAGGTGCAACATGGGGAACCTGTGGAGGCGCCGGGGCGTAGGCGTACTCGTAACCTTGGTTGCCTACAGGAATATATCTTGGGAGCATTCTGTGAGTTTGAGGTCCAAAAGGTCTTGGATTGTAGAAATGATACGGGACATCCCGGAATCTTATTGGGAAATCTGGTGGAGGCCAGTTGGTGACGCTTGTTCGGGCATCCACATATGGTCTAAACAGTGGCGGAGCTCTGGTGACTTGGTTGATGACATTAAACTGAGAAGGGATATGATTGGGAAGGTGTTGTGAGTATGATGCTCGGGGCGTAACCGGTGTGAACAGTGGTTTGTGGGCCTTTTGAGTGGATTGTGTTTGGGGTTTTATAAGAAGTGTCTCATGGGAGATGTTGGATTTGGGATGAGGCGGAGTGAGGAAGATTTGAGTGAGAGGCTCCTTGTGGATGGCGGCGTGTTGGGGCGAAAAGATGGAGGTCTCGGTATTTTGGTGAGATGGACGGGGCAATCTTTGGTTACAATCCAGAGGTCGGGTAGCTTCCACCCTTTCATTGTGGTTGGTTGCTTTGGTGAAGGGCCCATCAATTTGAGACAGAGCTGTAACACCTCTTTGCCTCGTTGACTCATCAGACGGAGTTTGCGTTTCCCTGTGGCCATCTGTGATGACTTCTTTCTCAGCCCCGGGGGTTTCTGAAGCTTGGAACAACTCTTCGTTCGCTGGGCCATCCGAATTATCCGCGACGTCATTTCTCAAGCTACTGTCCATTGAAGTGATCTTTCCGAGGTACCGGATCGGAGAAGTTGTAGTGATCGGGGAACTTTCTGACTCCACACGCACTAGACAGAGACATGATGCTCTCTTCCACTTCATCTGAGCTACGGGGAAGACAAAAGGTAGCTTTAGGCTTCGGTAAACATTGGATGAACGCTTGGGTCAAAGACACACGTGTCTCTATTTGGGATATTTGACCGGGCCGAAGTTGCCTACGTTCCCCTCACCACGAGGGAGGGGGTCCCACGTGACAAGAGGCTCAGGTCACCGTAGTTCAAATGGGTTTAGAATCTTAAGAGGGAAGGACAAACACGGCTGACTTCTTAACGAGAATCCATCCAAGGACTTGACTGACTTCCTAAGGGACTATTCCTAGAATTTAACGGGGATCTTTGCGGGGACCTATGGTCTCAACGGGGATCTTAACAGGGGTCTTGAAGGATAACATGGATCCTTCCAAAGACTTAACGGGACTGGATGGAGGTCTTGAAGGATAACATGGATCCTTCCAAAGACTTAACGGGATTCGACGGAGGTCTTGAAGGATAACATGGATCCTTCCAAAGACTTAACGGGATTCGACGGAGGTCTTGAAGGATAACATGGATCCTTCCAAAGACTTAACGGGACTTGGCAGAGGTCTTGAAGGATAACATGGATCCTTCCAAGACTTAACGGGATTCGACGGAGGTCTTGAAGGATAACATGGATCCTTCCAAAGACTTAACGGGATTCGACGGAGGTCTTGAAGGATAACATGGATCCTTCCAAAGACTTAACGGGACTTGGCGGAGGTCTTGAAGGATAACATGGATCCTTCCAAAGACTTAACGGGATTCGACGGAGGTCTTGAAGGATAACATGGATCCTTCCAAAGACTTAACGGGATTCGACGGAGGTCTTGAAGGATAACATGGATCCTTCCAAAGACTTAACGGGATTCGACGAGGGTTTGCGAAACAATGCAATGTATCAAAGACAGGAAGCAAAAACGGGGTAAATTCACGCATCGCGCAATTATTCATTAATTCAAGTTTACTAAAAAAAGCTTTCTTGATTTGATCGTAAATGGTTGGGAAAGATTCCTCTTCTTTTTCGCAACTATTCTAAATCCTGGATCAGTGGAGGCCGTCGCTACGCCTATAGACCCATCGTTTTTCACCTGTATTGCACGCTCCCATGGACGGACTATCCCGGGCGAGGGTCCTATAGGGCACGCGGCTTCCATCGACCAAAAGAAATGAACCTAGGGTCTAGTGCATCGTAAAGCTCCCAATATGCGGGCTATCCTAATCATGGTTAAGCCCCAGTCGGGATCGAGACTTTTCCCCGAAGGCTACACCGAAGGCTGCGCCGACATTCCGTCATGTCCTCATTTTGAATGAGGCGTCTCGATCCTTGACCATGGGCTTAAGGATGATTAAAATAACTCGTTCATTAGGGCTTAACGACACAGTGTCACCCTATCCTTAGTACATGGCCCTTGCTACTTGCGGTCGTCACTAACACACGAGTTGGGGGCTGGTTAGGCCACGCTTGCATTTCATCAAGGAGTCACAACTCGGGCATTAATTTGGCCACAATTAGCTATGAGCACGTATCAAGGATATGGTGACGTGAACTAGACCAAAAACCAACCATAGTCACGGTATTTGTGTGTCACGGACAAGTGTGGTTGACTCGGTTCGGAAGGGAAGGTGGGATGGACCCGTGCGCGCATCGAAGGGAACAAGAGCTCCCAACGAGCTGCATCGTGGCATCCACCCCGGGTTTAAAGGGTATTTGGAATGTGCACGGTCAAGTGCGCGTAGTGTGAAGTCATTCTATGCTCCTTTTTTTTTTAGTAAAAAGAGAGATTTTCAATTCGTTTTTCGATATCATGAGCATGGCATAGGCAAGATATGAAAAAGTATGAACAAGCATGAATTGAGCAATCTATACACAACAAATCAAAGAATATAAGCAAACAGAGACCAAAACTTGTACATGTACCAAGTTGTGCACAAGAAAGAATTTTGAATCAAACTTTTGCAAAAGAAATATTTTACATCGAAACCCTTTTATACAAAGCAATTTGTGCACAACGAGGAGACTCAAGAAAACCCTTACAAAAAAAACGGGTTATGCACGACGAGGTTTTGGAAACCATTTTATTGACAAAAGATCGTGCATAACCAAGTTTTATTACCTTTTAAAACCAAGTTTTGGCCAAAAGAATGAAGGTAATGTGCACAAGTAAGACTGTAAATTTGGAACCTAGACAACCAGAAGCAGAGGGGGCACCCAGAATGTTGCAGCCCTGCACCAAACTGTTAATTGGCAACATTCTGGTCCCTACCCAAAGTAGCCGTACGGCTAAAGCAAGAGGGTGAAGATTTTTCTCAGTTTCTCCAACTTCTGATCATCAAGCCCCAGTTTATTGTGTTTCCAGAACGTATGTACTCAAAACAGTTCAAACAGAAACAACAAACACACACAAATATACAAGAAGTCAACTAACGGGAACGGGAGTTTGACCCACACAAGAATGCCCCCGAACCTTCTAGAAAGAAGTCCGAAAGCAATCTACTCCCCAGCAGAGTCGCCACTGTAAGGATCCCATCCTCGGGGGCGAAACACGCGAGGTTCGCACGAGGACAAAATGCCAAACACGGGAACCGGTCAAATTTAACGGAGTCGCCACATTTTGTTAATTTTAAACCCAACAAAATGACAAAGGTTTGAGTTCAAAGGTTCAGAGGTCAGGTTACAACTTGGGAGGAGTTTTTACGTCCTCTCAAGTTTCCTCGGACAAAGCTGAGTCTCCCTAAGTTAGTTAAAATGTGCATATGTGTGTGTGTGTATTTAACGGAAAAAATTATGTTATTGATTTTATTTGAGAAAACTTGACTGAAAAGGGGGCCTTGAGTGATAAGATAAAGGTCAGAGGGCAAAACAGACAATTTTTCCCTCCAACCTAAAGTAGCCGTACGGCTGGAGGAGGCGATCCTGGGGTTTTACAGTTTGCTCATGAACAGTCCAGTTCAGAACAGAAACAGGGTATTCTGTCTGAAGCTGGACAAACTGTTTGTGATCCCAGTTTGCAAGAAATCATTTTACAAGTTTTATAACATTATTACTATGCTAAATGATCATCACTTGGTCCCCAAAAACAAGTATTTGGGTGTGATCATGAGCAATCATAGGAGAAAATCAAGAAAGTTGATAAGTGTTCCCTTTGGACCAAAATTGGTCATTTGGTGAATAAAGATTGGAACTTTATCACCAAGATGACATTTTATGACTTAAAATCCTTCCAAGAGTCAAAATAACACATAAAGATTGAATCTTTATGACCCAAAAGTGGGATTTTGAGGCTAAACCAAAGAGGAAAGTGATGGACACTAAGGTTTCATCATCCTCATGATTATCGTGGCCAAACAAGCATACCATTTACATGAATAAGGAATATAAGTGACAATCAACAAGTCTATGAGTGTCTAGGTTTAGAACCTATTCCATACAAAGTATGGAGGGCACCTTGGAACTTCTCATAGCTTGGACAAGATGATAATATAATAGATAGATATATATAGTGCTTGATAATGGACAAGTCTTGCAAGAAACAAAAGGTGCTTGAAATGGACAAGTCTTTGCATGAATGAATAGTAAATACATGTATACCCAAAATATAAGAAATAAAATAGGAGTAAGATGAAGAGAAAGGAGGGGGGAGGTGGCTTTACCTATGATGGTTAAGGCCAATCTTCCTTTCTTCTCTCCTTTTTTTGTATGTGATCACTCTCACTCTTTCTCTGTGGCAATTCCAGCAGAGTGACCTCTCTAATGTGTATTTCTACCCCCCTCTAAAATGATCAGCAATGGGTTATATTTATAGGGACTGAGGGCGCCCCTCTAGTTCCCAAATCATCCGTACGGCTCAGCCTGGCGAGCTTCTGGATTTTTCCGATTTTATACCAGAGTAGTCCTGGAATTTATAGTTTATCTTAGGGAGGTCCTGCCTACCAGCTTATCCCTAAAACGGTGCTAAGGCTACCTCTAAGATAGGTCGGTTTCAGATTGGGGTACTTACACAACCATGGGCTCTTTTTCCTTGGGGCGGACACCACTCCATTTATCGATCATCGGGGAAGTCACATATTTGAGCATGTTGACGCTCGGGTCATTGGCTGTGTCGGGGGTGTGGGGGCGTCCAAGCTTCCCCTTCTCAATTAGTTTCGAGATGATGCGTCTTATGGCGGTGCAATCATTGGTATCATGGCCGTGGTAGTTGTGAAAGGCACACCTTTGGGTCTTGTCTCGACGTTTTTCAAGATTCTTTGGCCGAAAATCTTCGAGGGGCCACATGAGGCCTTGTTTGACCAATCCTTCAAATACTTTGCTTATGGGCATTCCGAAATCCTCAAACTTTGTGAAATGGAGCTTGGCTCGGCCCTTGGCTTTTCTTTCATTGTTGACCGGAGTGTGGTGGGGATGAGAATCACCGCTACTCAATGCAAAGGGGTGCCCATCGAGTGTCCTTTCAAACTTAGCTTCCATTTGCCTTCTTTTTCCCAACAACGTACCCGACTGAGGTCCAACATGAGGATTCTGTGGAAGTGCATGGGTGTAGGAATACCCATAACCTTGGTTGCTTGCAGGAATATACATTTGAGGCATGTAAGGAGCTTGTGGTCCAAAAGGTCTTGGATTATAGAAATGATACGGGCCACCCCGGAATATCATCGGAAAATCTGGTGGAGGCAAGTTAGTGATGCCTGGTCGGGTATCCATATATGGTTTAAACAGTGACTGATCTCTGGTGACTTGGTTGATGGCATTGAATCGAGAAGGGACACGATTGGGAAGGTGTTGTGAGTATGATGCTTGAGACGTAACTGGTGTGAACAGTGGTTTGCGGGCCTTTTGAGTGGGTTGTGTTTGGGGTTTTATAGGAGGTGTCTTATGGGAGATGTTGGATTTGGGATGAGGCAGAGTGAGGAAGATTTGAGTGAGAGGCTCGTTGTGGACGACGGCGTGTTGGGGCGAAGAAATGGAGGTCTCGGTATTTTGATGAGATGGAGGGGGAAATCTTTGGTTACAATCCGGGGGTCGGGTAGCTTACACCCTTTCATTATGGTTGGTCACCTTGATGAATGGCCCATCAATTTGAAACAGAGCTGTAACACCTCTTTGCCTCGTCGACTCATCATACGGAGTTTGCGTTTCTCTGTGGCTATCTGTGATGACTTCTTTCTCAGCCCCGGGGGTTTCTGAAGCTTGGAACAACTCTTCGTTCGTTAGGCCATCTGAATTATCCGCGGCGTCATTTCTCAAGCTACTGTCCACTGAAGTGATCTTTCTGAGGTTCCGGATCGGAGAGGTTGTAGTGACCGGGGAACTTTCTGACTCCACACGCACCAGTCGGCGACATGATGCTCTCTTCCACTTCATCTAAGCCACAGAAAAAAAAGGTAGTTTAGGCTCGGGTAAACATTGGGTGAACACTTGGGTTAAAGACACACGTGTCTCTATTTGGGATATTTGATCGGGCCGAAGTTGCCTACGTTCCCCTCACCACGAGGGAGGGGGTCCCACGTGATGAGAGGCTCAGGTCACCGTAGTTCGAACGGGTTTAGAATCTTAAGAGGGAAGGACGAACACGACTAGTGTCTTAACGAGAATCCATCCAAGGACTTGACTGGCTTCCTAGGGGACTATTCTTTGAATTTAACGGGGATCTTTGCGGGGACCTAGGGGACTTTGCCTAGGGTCTCAACGGGGATCTTAACGAGGGTCTTGAAGGATAACATGGATCCTTCCAAAGACTTAACGGGACTTGACGGAGGTCTTGAAGGATAACATGGATCCTTCCAAAGACTAAACGGGACTAATCAAAAGTCTTGGAGGATAACATAGATCCGTCCAAAGATTAAACGGGACTAATCAAAAGTCTTGGAGGATAATATGGATCTGTCCAAAGACTAAACGGGACTAATCAAAAGTCTTGGAGGATAACATGGATCCGTCCAAAGACTAAACGGGACTAATCAAAAGTCTTGGAGGATAACATGGATCCGTCCAAAGACTAAACGGACTAATCAAAAGTCTTGGAGGATAACATGGATCCGTCCAAAGACTAAACGGGACTAATCAAAAGTCTTGGAGGATAACATGGATCCATCCAAAGGCTTAACAGGACTTGACAGAGGTCTTGAAGGATAACATGGATCCTTCCAAAGACTTAACGGGGGTGACACTGGTTAGCGAAACAATGCAATGTATCAAAGACAGGAAGCAAAAACGGAGCAAGCTCATGCAACGCACAATTAATAAATCATTCAAGTTTACTTAAAACACATTTTTATTCCTAAATGGTTGGAAAAGATTTCTCTTCTTTTTCGCAACTAATCTAAACCCTGGATCAGTGGAGGCCATCACTACGCCTATAGACCCCTCGTTTTTCACCTGTCTTGCACGCTCCCATAGACGGACTATCCCGAGCGAGGGCCCTATAGGGAAAGCGTCTTCCACCGACCAAAAGAAACGAACCTAGGATCTAGTGCGTCGCAAGGTTCCCAATGCGCGGGTCATCCTAATCATGATTAAGCCCCAGTCGGAATCGAGACTTTTTTCGAAGGCTACACCGAAGGTTGCACCGATATTCCGACATGACCTCATTTTGAATGAGACGTCTCAGTCCTTGACCATGGCCTTAAGGATGATTAAAATAACTCGTATATTAGGGCTTAACGACACAGTGTCACCCTATCCTTAGCACATGACCTTCGCTAATTGCGGTCATCATTAACGCACGAGTTAAAGGCTGGTTAGGCCACGCTTGCATTTCATCAAGGAGTCACAACTCGGGCGTTAACTTGGCCACAATTAACTTTGGACATGCGTTATGGACGTGCAACGTGAGCTAGACCAAAAACCAACCAAGGTCACGGTATTTGTGTGTCACGGACAAGTGTGGTTGACTCGGCTCGGAAGGGAAGGTGGAATGGACCCGTGCGCGCATCGAATGGAACAAGAGCGCCCAACGAGCTGCATCGTGGCATCCATCCCGGGTTAAAAGGGCATTTGGAACGTGCAAGGTCAAGTGCGCGTAGTGTGAAGCCATTCTATGTTCCCTTTTGAGTCAAAATAGAGATTTTCAATCCGTTTTTCGATATGATGAGCATGGCATAAGAAAGATATGAAAAAGTATGAACAAGCATGGATTAAACAATTTATACACACAAAAAATCAAGGAATATGAACAAACAAAGACCAAAACTTGGACATGTACCAAGTTGTGCACAATAAAGAATTTTGAATCAAACATTTTGCAAAAGAACAATTTTTACATTGAAACCATTTGTACCAAGTAAGTTGTGCACAACAAGAAGACTCAAGAAATCTTTACAAAAGGGTTATGCACAATGAGGCTTTGGAAACCATTTTTATTGACAAAAGATTATGCATAACCAATTTTTTTTTTTTAAATCAAGTTTTGGCCAAAAGAATGAAGGTAATGTGCACAAGTAAGACTGTAAATTTGGAACCTGGACAAGAAGAAGCAGAGGGGCATCCAGAATGTTGCAGCCCTGCACAAAATTGTTAATTTGCAACATTCTGATCCCCTACCCAAAGTAGCCGTACGGCTAAAGCAAGAGGGTGGAGATTTTTCTCAGTTTCTCCAACTTCTGATCATCATGCTCCAGTTTATTGTATTTCCAGAACGTATGTACTCAAAACAGTCCAAACAGAAACATCAAACACACACAAATATGCAAAAAGTCAACTAACGGGAACGGGAGTTTGACCCACACATAAATGCCCCCAAAGTTTCTAGAAAGAAGTTTGGAAACATTTAAATCCCCAGCGGAGTCGCCACTGTAAGGATCCCACCCCAAAAAAAAACACGAGCACGTTTCAAGGGCGAAATACCAAACGCGGGAACCGGGCCAATTTAACGGAGTCGCCACATTTTGTTAATTTTAAACCCAACAAAATGACAAAGGTTTGAGTTCAAAGGTTCGGAGATCAGGTTACAACTTGGGAAGAGTTTTTACGTCCTCCCAAGTTGACTCGGACAAAGCCGAGTCTCCCTTGTTAGTTAACAAAAGTGCATGTGTGTGTGTGTGTTTTAACGGAAAATCTTTGTTTTAACTTTTTATTTATCTTTTCAACTGAAAAAGGTTTTATTGACAAGAAAACAGAAGACGGAAGGGCAAAATGGTCAATCTCCCCATACGGCCAAAGTAGCCGTACGGATGGGGAGACCACTCCTGGGATTTTACAGTTTGTTCAAGCAACAGTCCAATTCCAGGCAGAAACAGAGCATTCTGCTTGAACTGGACCAAACTGTTCTGATTCCAGTTTGTTATTCCAACACAAAACAACATTAACAACTCATTCCTATGCCATTTGATCATCAAAGAACCTCCCAAAACAAGAGTTTGGGCATGATCAAACGCAATCATGGGAGAAACATAAAAAAGGTGGCCAATATGCCCTTTTGAGCCATAGTGACCATTTGATGAGTAAAGATTGAAACTTTACCATCAAAATGGCTCTTCTAGGCAAGATTAATCCTTTAGGGACAAGAACAAACCGTAAAGATTGGATCTTTATTACCCAAACTTGGGAATTTTGGGCTAGATCAAGGTGATGAGGATAAAGATTGAGACTTTATCCTCAACATGATCATCATAGCTTAAAATGAGCAAAATGAACAACAAGAGCATCATCCATGACAAGAATGTAAATGAACAATCAACAAGCCATGATCAAACTAGGTTTGAACCTCTTCCACACAAAGTATGGAGGGCACCTTTGATCATCTCATGGCTTGGACTAGCAAATATAAATAATAATAGATATATGTATATTGCTTGAATGGACAAGACTTGCAAGAATGTAAAGATCAACAATAAATGACAAGATCAAAGATAAATAGAGTTCTTAGATGAAGAGAAGGGAGGGGGAGAAGGTGGCTTTACCTATCTTGGTTTAGGCCAATCTTCCTTTCTCTCTTTCACTCTTTGTTCACTCTTACTCACACTATTCTGAGGTGAATTCGACAGAGTAACCTTAGTTCTAATGTTTCTCCCCCCTCTTGAAATGATCAGCAAGGGGTTCTATTTATAGGGACTGAGGGTGCCCAAACCAGCTGTAGGGCTAGGCCCCTCTAGTACCCAAAGCATCCGTATGGCTCAGCCTGGCGAGCTTCTGGATTTTTCCAATTTTATACCAGAGTAGTCCTGGAATTTATAGCTTATCCTAGGGAGGTCCTGGCCTATTAGCTTATCCCTGAAACGGTGCTAAGGCTACCTCTAAGATAGGTCGGTTTCAGATTGGGGTACTTACAGGTATACTACAAGAAAAATGGTCTATACTGCCATCTATAAAAGTGGCATTATGCTAAAAATGCCACAATATGCATATTGCTGGCATTTAGAAAATAGTGGCATTAGTGAATCTATATTTAGTGGCATTTAATAAGAGGCTTTGACCAATAAGTCCTCTAGCCAAATAAATACTACCAATAAGGACTGATATTTACAAAATCCCCCAATAAGTCCCTGCAGTTTTCACATGACCAGATTGCCCCCCCACTCCCTCACGCGCACCTGGAACACACAGCAATCTCACGTTTTCTCTCCATCTCTTCCTCCTACTTTTTCTCTCTCTCTCTTCCTCCTACTTTTTCTCTCTTCTTTTTTTTTTTCACTCAAAATTTTAAAATGTACTATCTCAAAATCTAGAAATTGAAAAAATAATCCGAGACCACCGTTTTAATCGTGTCGTCGAATCGAATCAAACAAGTACACTCAATACATAATTCAAATTTTAGAAAAACAAAATCTCATTTTTCACAAGTAAAAATTTGAGAAGATTATTTTTCATTTCTCAATTAATTTCACAATTTTAGAAAATAAAATTTCATTTTTCACTTGTAAAATCATTTTTCAACTGATTCCTCAATTGTGTGATTTCACAGTTGTGTCATTTTTTCATTTTTCATTTTAAAAACTGAAAAATTCATCTCTCAATTTTTTACAATCATTATAATAACTGAGACATGCATTTCACAGTTGTTCACACATGAATTTGAATATAATAACTGAGACATTCATTTAACAGTTATTCATAATTGAGTAAAAACTGATAAAATCACCTCTCATTTATCACAATTGATGACTGAATTTATCAGTTTAATTATATAATAAATGAGACATTCATTTCTCAGTTATACACATATGAATTTGAGTACAAGAACTGGTACATTCATTTCTCAGTTATTCAAATGAATTTGAGTAGAAGAACTGCTACATTCATTTCTCAGTTATTCACATATGAATTTGAGTATAAGAACTGGTACATTCATTTCTTAGTTATCAATTTTTCTCTGTTTTTAATATAATAATAAATGAGATATTTATTTCTCAACTAAAAAAAAAAACAACAACAAATGTGAGGTTGTAGTGTTAAATATATAATACTCTACTAATAGAACAAGTGAGAAGCTTGGCATAGTGGTTAGGAGTCTTAGTCAAGACCAAGAGGTCTTGTGTCCAAACCCCCCCAAGAGCAAATAATTTTTATTTATAATACTTGTGGTTGTGGCGGCAGTGGGTGAGGTCCGCCGGCGGCGGCAGCAGGTGGTGGCTGACGGCAGCGGGTGGTGGTCCGGCGGCGGCTGGTGGCGGCGGTAGTGGGTGAGGTCCGGCGGCGGCAGCAGGTGGCGGCTGACGGCGGCGGGTGGAGGTCCTGTTGCGGCGGCAGCAGGTGGTGGCGCCGGCGGCGGCTGGTGGCGGCGGTAGGTGGCGGACCTCAGTCAAAGTCAAAGGTCTAGTAGGTGGTCAATGGTTAAAGGTGTAATAGGATTTTATTTGGGCTGGGGGTATTTTTGCCATTTAAAAAAAGTGAGGGATTTATTGGTAAAACTGATTTCAACCCAAGGACCCTAAGGTAGATTATGAAATGTTGTGGTTTTATTGGCAAATACCATCTTCCCCAAGGGACTTATTGGTAAAAATCCCATTTAATAATTATAGTGGCATTGTGAATTGCCATTATATCATATAATTAAATGCAACTAATTCATTAGTGTCATCGATAGAGGTGGCATCAGGCTAGTGCCACTGGCTTAAAAAATGTCACTTAATTGTAAGTGACATATCTGAGTGCCTCTAAATCCCAAATTTCTTGTAGTGTACGTAGTTGAACTATTCAAATGGTAACTTGGTTTATTTGATATATATTGATTGAGTTTTTTAATATGTGTGTAAATGCTAGAACTACAAATATTTTCACTTGAAGAGTGTCGAAGGTTCTTGATCTACACATTTCGGTTCTTACTTTAGGTTCAGTGCAGCTCAATTAAAATAGAAGTGGTTGATGAATGATTATTTGATCTTTATACCTTTGCTTCCGGCGGAGGGTACAAGATGGCATAAAGGTAGTAGGATGTATAAATGGGAAAGAATAGTGTAATTGAATAATTAACCCACACCCACCCAAATCATAGATTCGCTTTAGATTACATTGGGGTTTCAGTCGATAATAAATGTCGCATTTGACTAGTTAATGTTTTTAGAAAATGTGTTTTACATGTTTGTGCATGGCGTGTACATTGGTGAAAATGCACTATAACTCTTTCCTATCGACATTTATATTAAGATGGGCAAAAAAGAAAATACGATCGACTTTTATTACGAGACGAAGGGAGTACTGATATGATTAGTCCGACGCTTCTGTAGTTCGATGGCAGGTCAGCCCAGACTTTTGAGGGTAACCCACCCACCCCCCACCAATATGGTCATTCATTTGAAGGAGATTAAATTTAGGAACATAAATCATTCGGACTGCATGCAGTCCGATGTCAGCTATACTCAACCCCAGACATGATTGGTGTAGGAGCACTAGTCCAGTTTGGGTAAGCAGCTGTATCTTTGTCTCCCATTTAAGGAACTTGGATGACAAGAAATAACTACAATTAGGCTACATTGTACAGGTGGTATGGAGTAGCTAACATACCTGTTGGAGATATTTCTACAAAACAGGAACTTTAATTGACAGAATAATAAACAATAAACAGTAAATAGTAACAGAAATATAAACTGAAATAATTGTAAACAGAATTAAAGGTAAAGTGACAGAAAGCAGACTGTAATATTGTGCCGAGCCATGTGTTATACACACTTTCCTTAAGACTTATTCGTCCCCTCACCGTGAGTGCTTTGAGGTTCTGTCTCGGACGCTAGTCTCCCAGGATTCACTCGCACGAACCGGATGCGTCTTTGCACTAAAAGATTCCGGCGAACTGAATTTGAGCCTGGACAGTATCACCACACGAATGCAATGCAAGGAGGCCAAATGACGATGAACAATATGCAAACAAGTGATAGGCTGTAAGGGTGCTTGAAAAACTTGTGTGTTTCTGAATTTTGTTGCTGCCACTGTTGTGTTTTTCCTCACTAAACTACTCCTCTAATTATACTGCTTCAAGGACTGATCAAGAGGCAAAATGGATAAGCCAAAATGCTTCGTAAACTCAGATACAAGATCAGATTCATGGCTGTCCATTCAGTTGGTATTCCAGTTCAGATGGGAAGAATTTGTTTTGTTTCTAGAACAAAATTAATTCTGACTGTAGGAAATAAAAATTAAGCAAAAGGTGAGCTCGCACGGACAAGCCAAATTGGAGCTGCATTCGTGTCCGCAGGTGCGGGCACGTGAGTTCGGTCGATCCAAGCCAAATTGGGTCCATGATTTGCACCCCCCCTGCGCACCTGGGCGCGAGAGAGAGCCTCTATGCCATACAAGCTTGAACACTACTAAAGTGCTCAAGCCTTTATACAAGCTTCCTTTTACATTTCTTTCCAATGTGGGATAACTTCCATATCCCCATTTCAACCCACCAACTTTAAGGCATTGTATCTCATTCATCCCAACACCAAATTGGACAAATGAATACATTATCTTAATGTCCTCACGGAGTAGAACACAAATCCACAAACACTTTTGTCATTCGACATATTAACCATCACGGAAATTAATCATATTTCCTTCACAAAATGCAAAAATACACTTATTTTTTCCAACAATTCCCCACATGAAGAAAATATGAGGAATTTTGGTGATATAAGTCCAAAAGTAGAAAACCTGCATAGGATAGGTATGGGGTTTGCCCTTTGAACCTTCCCTCGTAGATGTATACTTATTCTACTTGCTAATCAGTAGACGCGGTGTCCTTGAACTGTTAGCTTTTTGTGTAGCCAATCATATACTTCTACACAAGTATCTCCCTGACACAATTCAGTTCTCATGAGTGTGTCCATTCATGGCCCTGGAACACAATGCCTGGTTCTGTGAGAGGGTCTGAGAATTGAGCCTCACATAATTCTCTTCGAAGCGGCCACACTTCTCTCTCACATAGGTGATTCTCCTAAGTAACCCGTTTTACTTTTCATAAGAATCATTAAAAGCCATTTGGCTTAACCTCATTCATCTCGGGATGTCACTTTTATTTAGGAGTGGGTATGGGGTTAGTCCCCACAGTGACGCTACAAGTCTTTTAACGGTTAGGTGGTCCCTTTTGAACCTAGATCTTGGGATCTCCAATCAGCTAGGTTGGGTTTTCCACCGTGGTTAACTTCTCAAGAGGCTTTAAACCCATTTCCCTTGTCGATCTCGCAACTACCTCTCTATTTAACCCTTTGGTTAACGGATCCGCTATGTTGTCCTTTGACTTCACATAGTCAATGGAGATGGTACCAGTTGAGAGTAGTTGTCTTATGGTATTATGTCTTCGACGTATATGTCTTGACTTACCATTGTACATGTTACTTTGTGCCCTACCAATTGCAGATTGACTGTCACAATGTATACAGATTGGTGGCACTGGTTTTGTCCATCTTGGAATATCTTCTAGGAAATGGCGTAGCCATTCCGCTTCCTCCCCACATTTGTCCAAAGCTATAAAATCAGATTCCATCGTGGATCTGGCTATAATAGTTTGCTTAGAAGATTTCCATGATATAGCTGCACCTGCTAAAGTGAATACATATCCACTTGTAGACCTTGAGTCTTTGATATCAGATATCCAATTAGCATCGCTATACCCTTCAATCACAGCTGGATGTCTTGTATAATGTAATCCATAATCACGAGTATGTCTCAAGTACCTTAGCACTCTTACAATACCCTTCCAATGACCCGCTACAGGATTACTTGTGTACCGACTCAGTTTGCTAACAACGTAAGCAATATCTGGTCTTGTGCAACTCATTAGGTACATTAGACTTCCAATTATCCTTGAATACTCTGTTTGAGAAACTGGTTCTCCTCTATTCTTTGATAGATGTTGACTTGTGTCAATTGGGGTGTTAGCTATTCCATTGTCATCCTTGCTAAATTTCTCAAGAATTTTATCCACATAATGAGCCTGGCTCAGTACAAGTCCATTGGATATCTTAGAAATTTTCACTCCAAGGATCACATCAGCTACTCCCATGTCCTTCATGTCAAACTTTGAGTTCAACATATCTTTTGTGGATTTGATCATCTTGTCACAACTTCCTATGATAAGTATGTCATCTACATAAAGACACAAAATGACATAGCCATTTTCAGTGTTTTTAGTATAGACACACTTGTCACATTCATTTATCTTGAATCCACTTCCCATCATGGCTTGATCAAACTTTTGATGCCATTGTTTTGGTGCTTGTTTCAAGCCATATAATGACTTAACTAATTTGCACACTTTCTTTTCTTGCCCTGGTGCAACAAACCCTTCAGGTTGTTCCATGTATATCTCCTCATCTAAATCACCATTTAGAAAGGCAGTCTTTACATCCATTTGATGTACTTCAAGATTGCGTAATGCGGCAATTGCAAGCACAACTCTGATTGACGTTATTCTCGTGACAGGAGAATACGTATCAAAATAATCCAGGCCTTCTTTCTGTCTGTAACCTTTAATTACAAGTCTGGCCTTATATTTTTCAATCGTGCCATCTGGTTTTATTTTCCGTTTGAAAATCCACTTATATCCAAGTGGTTTACTTCCCGGAGGAAGATCCACTAGTTCCCAAGTGTGATTTTGCAAAATAGAATCAATCTCACTTTTGATGGCTTCTTTCCACAAAGGTCCTTCAGAAGAATTCACAGCTTCTTTATAACTTTGTGGCTCACTTTCGAGCATGTAAGTTAGAAAATCTGTCCCAAAGGATTTTTCTACTCTTGCTCTTTTACTTCGTCGAGGTTCCACCTCAACCTCTTCACTTTGATCTTGATTGTGTTCTTCTTCTATTGAGTCTTGTACCCGTGTTGATGAGCTTGCCTCATTTCTTGACTTGAACGGGAATACATTCTCAAAGAAAGTGTTAGGCCCAATTGGTAGGAAAATAGGCTAGAGGGGGGGGGTGAATAGCCTAATTAAAACTTTTTCAAAGAAACACTTTTATAAATGCAAAGTCACTTGTCAGATTGCAAACTATTATCAGTAAGCGCAGCGGAGAAGATATGACTTGTTTTAACTCACACAAAATCAGTTTATAAAAAGGTTTTGAGAGCTTGGTTTAAACACAAAGTAGTTTCTAAAAGTTCAATGCAGTTTCAAGAGATTGATCAATGGAAATGATGATGAGTCAGCAAGAACAGTAATGATTTGCCGGTGATAGAGTTCCAACCGGCAAGGACAGTAAGTAACAGAGGACACAGAGATTTGGAGAGGTTCACAGTGTAAATACTGCTACGTCCTCTACCAAGTTTGGTCAGAACTTGGATTTGGGTTAAGAGCACTATTAAATATCCCTAGTCTATTACAAGAGCGGCTTTGCCGGATACAAAGACTAAATTCTAGAGATAGTTTAATGAATCGTAAAGCAAATATCTGACCAAGTGTATTTGAGCGGCAAGTTCAAAAGAACTTATCTCACTCAGGTGGGTGTGTGAAAACTCAGACAACTTATTCCTTAAAATAATCTAGTTCGGGAATACTAACAGTGTTGTAGAGTTTGTGCACAAGTGTATGTCCTATTAAATGATCTAATGATTATCTGGACAAGGAATGTTTGAGCTTCAATGAATACTGCAAACAACCAACTCTCTTCAATGCACTAAAATCACCAACCTTCTTCAATGCACCAAGTCCTCTATTTATAGGGAGAGTAAATGCCTGGAGTCTTGGAGAAGAAGGATAACATTTGAATTTCCAGCTGGGTAGGTGAGGAGCATTTAATGCAGTATCCTTGGCATTAATGGCGAAGATACGCGTGCCTTAAAAGTCTGATGGGTAAAGACCCCTTTGTCTCAACCGGTTACCTGCAAAAGCAAGTAGAGACAGAGTATAGCTAAAAGTAGCTATGTGTCAGACGGCGTAGAAATCATTACAGAGCAGGTAAACTACTTTATGATAAAACAGTATAGAGACAATCAGCAAGGTTGACTTTAATGAAATGATGTCACCTGACTGACAGTGCAGACTGTCTATTATATCGGCATGTTGTGAATGGAGTTGATCGGCAACTTCTTTAATAAGTTGATCGGCAACTTCTGTAGCAAGTTGATCGGCAACTTGTCGCATGTTAAGAATAGAGTTGATCGGCAACTTGTTTACTGGTCTGCTGATTTGCTTCCTCTTGCTGGTTTGTCTTGAATGAAGAGTTGAAATACACCTGTGCTGATCACAAAGGATCCTAAGGGCACCTTAAAAAGGTTCTAATAAAATTGGGGGACCCTAAGTGTAGACATGATTGGGATTAAGTAATTCTAGGACCTAGGTATCTATTTGAACAACAATCTCCTCCTAATTACTTAAGTCCAATCACCCTTAAAGCTAAAGACATCTCTTATCTTAGGGAAAAGATTTCTAAGGATATCTAGGTATAACCAAATCCTAAGGTAAGTCACACTAGATGTCTAATGCAAAAGGTGGATTCACCAAAATAAATGGTGAAGCCGGTTCAAGGAATAGAGTTGATCGGCAAGAGTGATGATCTGCAAAAGGAAATAGCACAGAATAATGCAGATAACAACACAAATATAAGAAAAACCTATTAGCACAATAAAAATTTTATAAGCAAAGAAATTTGTCTGTGAAGGTCTTCAATAAGATATCTACATCATAGGCTATGTGACTCAAGGATCAGCAGCTGGAGGATCAAAAATATTGGGATCTGCTGCTGGAGTTGAGTCCTTTGTAGATTCAGTCTTCCGAGCCTTCTTTCTGGCTTTTTCTTCTTTTCTTTCAGCTTTCCTCTTTGCCTTGCTCTGCCTTCTCTGAGCACTCTCTAATCTATCAGATAACATTTTGTTGTTAGCCTCAAGAGCAGCAATCTTCAATTTGGCTTCAAGAAGTTCATTCTGAATATCAGCAAGTTTCTCTTCAGAGGCTTCAAGTTTGCTGCAGGTGTCATTGTGCTCGGCAAGTAAGATTTTCTGTTGAGTGACAAGAGAGCCATTTAACTCAGACAGATTGAAAACGCGTTCAGTTCTTTCTTGCAGCAGATTTTTCATGTCATTGTAAACAGATGTCCTGATTCTGATCACATCCTCCTCCTGATTGGACTTATGAATCTGCTTAGATAGCTCCTTCGTGGATTGTTTGAACAGGTCCGCAATGGAGTGGGAGAAGTCAACCAAATCACCACGAGTAGGAGGCGCATTCTGATTAAAATCATCTCCTTCTTCAAAGCAATGAAAATCATAGAGGCTGTTGAAGACAATGGGTCTATCAACATAGATCGGCTCAGAGGGAGAAGGAGGAACAGGAGCAGCTGGAATGAGTAAGAACCATTGAAGGGCAGCATCATCAGCAGAAGAGAAGAAATCGGCAGGGACAAAAGTTAAGACAATGAGATCATCAGAATCATCGGCACGAAAGATCGGCAAGGGAAAAGCTGGATGAACTATAACAGCACGATCAGTCGGCAGATGAAACATACCACCGTCTTCAAGTGAAAGGAAGGTAGCCAATATTAAGTTCAAATAAGCACGACCTTCAAGAATCATAGTCATTAACCCGGCATTCATCAGCCTTGAGGTATAGACTAGATGATCGGCACACTGACGAGGATGGAATAATGGTAGAGTCATAGCCAAAGCGGCAGACGTGATCAAATAAAGAAGGCCACGAGGATTGGTATGCCTAACTTCAATGATGTCAGTCAGCAGATCATTGATCATCAAGCAACTTCTCATCCATCCATTTGTAGTGATACACACTTCAGTTGGAGAAGGACCGGGAAGGGTAGATTCACCTCTAATCTTTATCTGTCCTGGTCTAGATCGAATTGGATCATAGGCCACTTTCTTCTTAAGTCTAGAAATCCGAGGAGTCTTTCCCTTTGTACGAACAATGTCATCATCATTGAGAATCCAGGGAAGATAGATTGGACTATCACTGGTAGAATCTCCTGGAGAGAATTTATGCTTGGTGACATGAGGGTGGTCTTTGCCGAATGGGAGTGGACATTTGCCTAAGGTATACTTGAATGATAACCTTGGATGAACAGTGAAGAGAGGCTGTCCAAATTTGTTGGAGGGGATAGATGCATTGGAAGTGTACCAGTTTGAGCACATCATATCCTTCCCATTGAGAAAATAATCATAGCTGGGTGGTGGACAAGTATCAACAGCATCAGGATCAACAAAGGCTTGTTCTCCAACCACCATGTAATCAGCAGGATCTATCTCATCGGCATGAGCAGCAGCAGGAGCCGGTAAGAGAGGGGTGATAACAGACGGCAAGCTGAACAAAGGCTGTAGAAGAATCTCTTCAAACTGTAGACTAGCAGCAATGTCAGCATCTAGATTAGGAGTACTATCATCAGCACCTCCTCCCAACTCCACAACCTCCTTGATTCCAATAGGGGGAACAATCTGTATTTCAGGGGTGACTGATATTAACTGAGTGTCAGCAGTTGTCTCATTAGTCACTTTTTCAGCAAGTTCTCCTCCTGAAACAGATACATCCAACTGTTGAGTGTCTATAGTTGTCTCAACTGGGGCAGGTAGGTCGGTAGATACTTCAATCAGAGGTTGAGTGTCAGTAGTTGTCTCAACTTGAAATTCCACTATCTCTTTGATAGAATCATCGGCATGCCTTCCTTCAATACTACTATCACCCTCAAATACAGATTCTGCAAAGACTTCAGCAGTGGAAGCTTTAGTCATGACAGTTCTGATAGGCATCTTGTCACTATCTGTTGTAAGTGAAGTGGAAGGAGAGTCAGCAGCATCTTTGTGAGCACAAACTAAATCACCAAATAAATCAGCACCATCATCATCAGCATCATCACGCCCATCGGCAACAAACTCTTTATCAGCAGCATCTGCATCGTCGGCAGAGTGAACATCGGCATCTGTCTCGGTCTTGCTGCTGCTTGGCGAAGGAACATGAGCATCTTTATCGGCAAGGTCTTCAGCGGCACGGCGATCGGCATCTTGCTTCAACAGAAATTCATTAGACTTTTCAATCAAGTCCATAGTGACCTTCTTTACTGATCTATGAAAGTGAGCATTGAGAGGGCTGACAGCAGGAGCCTCATCATCATTGTATGGCAGCAAATCTTCATCAATTTCAAGTCTTCCTATCTGATACGGATCAAACTCTGTGAATTGAGAGAGCTGATTAAATGTCCTGGCGTAGATAATCCATACATCCTGAACCATCATATCTTGTCTAATTCTATCTTGAAAAAGATAGACTTGGTTCCAGTGTAGTGGTAGGAATTCAAAATACCGACCAAAATTGAGCTTTAGTTCAGCCTCTTTCAACTGCTTGAACTTTGATAGAGGGACAAACTTCTCTTTCCACATATCAGTGCGTCTGTCCAAACTCTTTTGATCAACATAATCAGCAGGATTTCCGGGAGTGACAGTGTCTTTCATCTCTTCATGAAACTGAAGAAGACGACGAATAAAGGGAGGCAGATGGTCAATCGGAAAGACCCATTTCTTGATCAAGACCTTGTTGGTGAAGGACCAAGGATTCTTGTAGAAGGTGTGGAAAGTTGGGTTTCTGATTGGAGCGCATTTCCTAGGAGTCTGAGACTTAAGCTTCTCAATGACATCCTCAATACTTTTGCCATCGGCAAAGTCATCAGTGAATTCTTCATCAGGAATTTCAACCTTGACAGCAGGATCGGTAGTTAGGGAAGCACCGGCAAGATGAGCAGGGGCAAACCTAATTAGCTTGGCTCTTGGATCAGCAGGAGGAATAGTGGAAGAAGGAACTTCATCGGCAAGCTTCACCTTCTTTATCACCACTTGATCGGCAACCTTTACCAGTTTCCTTTTCTTTGGAGCACCAGGAGTAGAATCGGCAAGAATCCTATCAGTTGAAGGAGCAGGAGTAGAGACTGCTGCTGATTGAGAAGCAACTGAAGGAATGGTCTTTGCCTTTTTCTTCCTCTGAGTTACAACAGGTACAGGAGCAACAGAGGGGGCATCGGCACTGGAAGCATTCTTTGAAATCCTTTTCCAATCCTTAGCATCAAAGAACTTCAACCTATTGAAAGGCAAGCTGGATGGAAAGCGATCGGCAGCCACTACATTGGCATTTCTCCTCAGAATCATACTTATCAACAGATAATGGCATCCTTTTCCAGGATTGGCCTTGTTCTTCAATCTGTCAGAAGCCCACTTATCAGCAGCCGTAGCGATAATCCTGAATATGTAGGCACACCAGTTGAACTCAATCTGCAGAACAATGGCGGCCATAGCTTCAAACTGCACATCAGTAATATTGCTGTGGGATCCAGATCGGCAAATGAGACATCTATCAACTATCTTAGCCAAAGCATAGTATCTTCGGGGATAGTGAATCTTCAGATGATTAGTGCCACTAAGCCTTGTGCCAGCACCTCTCATGATAATCCAAGCCCTATCCATTTCCTGCTCATCAACTAGAGCACTCAACCCTTCATTCCCAAGATTGGGAAAAACTTCAGAGATAGAAGAGGGAGTAAGAGAGATCTGCACGCCCAAAACAGTAGAATTGATGGAGACGATAACGGAGGAGTCAGCACGAGAGCGGACAACAGAAGAGTTTGAGAAGAATTCTTTGACAAGATCCACAAATACTGAACTAACTCCTGATGGAGTGATGAACGAATCAAGCAGGGACCCAATAAGAAGATTCTTCAAGAAAACCCCGTCGGCTTCGTCGTTGAAGTAGTCGGAGTCAACATAGCCTCCGTAGATATCTTTTTCACCGGACATTGTCTGCAAAATTAATCAAACAACTCTCAATGTTAGAAATAAAGACAAATCAAACCATAAATGATTAGAAATGAGCAGAGTATAAACATTAACACTTACCAGATTATGAATAGATGAACAAATAAAACGATGAACTGATAATCTGGAAAGAGGAGAGAGATAGAAAGAATAGAGAGCAGAGAGAAAAAAATTGACGGAGAAAAAGCTTAAGGAATTTTGAAAGGCGTTTATATATGTTATGGGGGAGAGAGAGAGAATATGAGAGGACAAGGAATAATGAGAAGTAACTGAACCTATAACCTCGAAGAACGTGCGCACGCAAAAATTAATGCGCACACAAATCAGTAAGGTGAACAGTTAAAAGTAAGAGGGAGAAAGGGTAAATTAGTCAAAAATAAAATAGAAGTGATGATGACCTGTTTACCTGCTGATGTATCGCATTAAATGGAATACATCTTGACACGATTTTGGATAAGAGAGGTACACACACGTGTCAGGGAGATGGTGTGACCAATGTACCTTTGATTTGATTGCTTACGTCATGTGTCAGGAATCTTAACTTTTGCAGAGACGTGCTGATTTGATTTTATCAATCGGCAAGATAGCTTGAATCGTCAAAATATATAAATAGAATCGGCAAGATATTGAATCGGCAAGATATATAAATAGAATCGGCAAGATGATTTTGACAAAATTTTGATCGGCAAGATTTTGTCGGCATGTTCGTGGTCAGCAAGATAATTGATGCTCTGCTGATTTGATCGGCAGACTAACACAAGTAGCAAAGTTAGCACAATTTTAACCATAAAAATCAATCATACCTAATTCACCTCTGAGGAATTCAAATCTTTTCTGATCCAAGGGCTTTGTTAGTATGTCTGCTCTTTGGAAATCGGTATGGACTTTGAGCAGCACAACATTCCCTTTTTCAACATGTTCCTTCAGAAAGTGATACTTGATGTCTATGTGCTTGGTTTTGGAATGCATGACCGGGTTGTTTGAAACTGAGATTGCTGATTGGTTGTCACAATAAATGGGACAAAATTGAGATGGAACTTCATAGTCAACAAGCTGCTGCTTCATCCACAGGATCTGTGAACAGCAACTGCCGGCAGCAATGTACTCAGCTTCAGTAGTAGAAGTGGAAATTGATGCTTGTTTCTTACAGGACCAAGACACCAGTCTATCACCAAGAAATTGGCAAGTCCCACTTGTACTCTTTCTTGTTACCCTGCAAGCTGCAAAGTCTGCATCTGAATAACCTATTAGATTAAAAGATGAATCTCTTGCATACCATAATCCAAGGTTAGCAGTGCCACATAAATATTTAATAACCCGTGTTGATGAGCTTGCCTCATTTCTTGACTTGAACGGGAATACATTCTCAAAGAAAGAAACATCCCTAGATTCCATTATAGTATTCTTGTGTATATCTTGATTTTTCGATTCATACACAAGAAACCTATACGCACTACTGTTATGAGCATACCCAATAAATATGCAATCTACAGTCTTAGGTCCAATTTTCACCCTTTTAGGTGGAGGTACTGCTACCTTTGCAAGACATCCCCACACTCGCAAGTATTGGTAGGATGGCGCTCTTCCATGCCACAATTCATATGGGCTCTTGTTCAATTTCTTTCGAGGTACCTTATTCAACACGTAGTTAGTTGACAACGCAGCTTCACCCCACATATTGGAAGGTAATCCCGAACTTATCAACATGGCATTCATCATTTCTTTCAATGTCCGATTCTTGCGTTCGGCAACACCATTTTGTTGGGGTGTATAAGGTGCCGTGGTTACATGTATTATTCCATGTTGAGCACAAATTACTTCAAATGGAGATTCATACTCTCCTCCACGATAACTTCTTAGTACTTTTATTTTCCGGTTAAGTTGATTCTCAACTTCATTTTTATAGAGAACAAACTTCTCTATTGCCTCATCTTTACTTTTGAGGAGATACACATAGCAGTACTTTGTACTATCATCAACAAAAGTCATAAAGTACTTATTGCCACCTCTTGATTGTGTTGACTTAAAGTCACATAAGTCTGTGTGGACTAAGTCGAGTGGTTCACACTTTCTTTCAATTGAATGGAATGAAGGTCTTGCAAATTTTGCTTCTACACAAGTTTCACACTTATGTTTGCAATCAACTTTGAACTTTGGTATGCAATTCATATTAATTAATCTACGCAAAGTATCATAATTAACATGTCCTAGTCTACCATGCCACAAATGGGAAGACTCAAGCAAGTAAACAGAAGATTTGTTCATTTCATTATTCTTTGGTTTAACAGCTATTACACTGAGCTTAAACAGCCCATCATTTACATACCCTTTACCAACAAACATTCCATTCTTGGACAAAGTTACAACATCAGACTCAAACATAATACGAAATCCGTGCTTATTCAAAAGCGAACCGGGCACCAAATTCTTTCTGATCTCAGGCACATACAAAACATTGTTGAGAGTCAGTTCCTTCCCGGAAGTCATCTTCAAAATTACTTTGCCTTGACCCTTAATGTCAGAAGTAGCCGAATTCCCCATAAAAAGCTTTTCACCATTTTCAAAAGCTTCAAAAGTACTAAACATTTCCTTATTGGAACACACATGTCTAGTAGCCCCGGTGTCAATCCACCATTGATTTGGGTTTGAACCCACCAAATTCACTTCGGATATTACCGCACAAAGATTCATCTCGGAAACATCCCTCGAGATTTCCTCCACCATGTTTACCTCACGAGGTTTCTTAGGAAACCTACACGTAGCAGCCTTATGGCCTTCACCACCACAATTATAGCACGTTCCCATGAATTTCTTCTTTGAAATACCACCTTTTGGTCCCAAATGGGACTATTTTGCCACAGATTTTCCTTTACCCTTGCCATGGCCTTTACCTTTGGAACTTTGGCCATGTTCCACTACATTGGCTTTAGGAACACTATGGTTAAACTTCTTCTCCGCAGCCCTATTGTTTTCCTCAATGCTTAATCGAAGAATCAAGACTTCAACATTCATCTCCTTTCGCTTGTGCTTCAGGTAGTTCTTAAAATCGTTCCAAGCGGGAGGCAACTTCTCAATAATAGAAGCTACTTGAAACTTCTCACAAATAACCATACCCTCGGCAAGTACCTCATGCAAAATCAGTTGCAATTCATCCACTTGGGATTTCACAGTCTTAGAGTCCACCATTTTGAAATCAAGGAAGCGAGATACAATAAACTTCTTTGTTCCCGCATCCTCCACCGAGTACTTATGGTCTAAGGACTCCCACAATTCTTTGGCATTCTTCTTCTCTCTAAACACCTTGTAAAGAGAATCAGACAAGCCATTCAAAATGTGATTCTTGCACAGATATTCTCCATGCTTCCAAGCTTCAACCGTAGCTAAGGTTGTCACATCTGTCTCATTCGCAGCCACAATTGGCATTTCTTTTCAGATACTTAACCAAGCTAAGAGTGGTTAAGTAGAAATGCATCTTTTGTTGCCACCTCTTGAAATCGAGGCCAAAAAATTTTTCTGGCTTCTCGGCATGTGAGGTGATGTGTACAATCTGTGGACCACCCATCACACTAGCTCCAGTTCCAGTTGGATTCACAACAGGAGTCCCAGAAGTGCTCGACTTGTTTGTTTCATTAGTCATCTCTGAAATACAAACAGGCAATAAGTTTGTTTACAAGATCAGTTTGTGATTTCTGTAACAAATAAGTTCATTCTTGCAGAAAACGTATAAGTCTTAAGATTGTTGGAGATATTTCTACAAAACAGGAACTTTAATTGACAGAATAATAAACAATAAACAGTAAATAGTAACTGAAATATAAACTGAAATAATTGTAAACAGAATTAAAGGTAAAGTGACAGAAAGCAGACTGTAATATTGTGCCGAGCCGTGTGTTATACACACTTTCCTTAAGACTTATTCGTCCCCTCACCGTGAGTGCTTTGAGGTTCTGTCTCGGACGCTAGTCTCCCAGGATTCACTCGCACGAACCGGATGCGTCTTTGCACTAAAAGATTCCGGCGAACTGAATTTGAGCCTGGACAGTATCACCACACGAATGCAATGCAAGGAGGCCAAAGGAGGATGAACAATATGCAAACAAGTGATAGGCTGTAAGGGTGCTGGAAAAACTTGTGTATTTCTGAATTTTGTTGCTGCCACTGTTGTGTTTTTCCTCACTAAACTACCCCTCTAATTATACTGCTTCAAGGACTGATCAAGAGCCAAATTGGAGCTGCATTCGTGTCCGCAGGTGCGGGCACGTGAGTTCGGTCGATCCAAGCCAAATTGGGTCCATGATTTGCACCCCCCCTGCGCACCTGGGCGCGAGAGAGAGCCTCTATGCCATACAAGCTTGAACACTACTAAAGTGCTCAAGCCAATCATATTTCCTTCACAAAATGCAAAAATACACTTATTTTTTCCAACAATACCTGCTTCTTCCTTTAACTCTCACTGATGATATATCATCCACTATGATGATGCTCATCATAACATCACACTTGGACGGTTGCTTAATTGCACGCCAAGCTCTAAAACCATAAGTTGCCCTCTGTGAAAATGCATTCCTTTTACAGAGTCTGAGAAGGAAAGAGAGCCCACTTATTTCATTTCAAAGTAAATGTCCATTTTTAATTTTAATAAAAAACAAATATAGACGTTCATTTTGAGACAGCATATTTGCTTGCTTTACCTCATATGAAGATACACTCAATGATGGGCTAGTCATCATGAGTAAACCTTACATTGCTTTACACCGAGCTGGTATTACGTAAGCTCCCCTTCATTAGAATCTACTCCCTCCACCCCGGGAAATTTGTCATATTCTTTTCATTCATAGTTTGAATGAACTTTAAGCGATTATTAAAAGTAATTTAAATTATTGCTCAAAATTCATTCAAACTAACAATGAAAAAAGGTCTAGTGACAAAATAATGCAATTAAAAGAGTCATTTGTGGTGGGCGTGTGCCATGATCTAATGGGCGTAACGCTTGGCATCAGGTTTACAAATACTGGTTCATTACAGAAATTTTTATTCGCGTACATTGCGAAATGGTATTCATGAAATCAATCAGAAGTAATTACATTTTTGGTGGTCCAAATGTACAAAGTTTACAAATATTCAGCATTTGTAATGTGATTTATGGAAGTTTTCGAGGTTGTAAAGGAGTGCAATAAAGTGGCGATATTGACAGATGCTGCTGCTATTCATTCATGAAAGATGTTAGTACATCTTTTCCTTCTTTTAGGCCCTCTTGAAGGTCAATCAGTATTTTGGTGGTCTACATACAGAACAACAAAGATGTCCAGAATCAGGCACGAAACTGTTTTCAAAACCGAAAAGAAGATACACAAAACTATATTATAAGCACACAAAAAGGATATTGATGGTTCTTTTCTTATAAAATGATGCACAAGTTTCATGCTTTAGGCATTAATTATCTCTAGTATGGCACTTTTATTGAAGGACCATAATTAAATATACTCGAGTGCTAGACAAAGTACTCATAAACAAATGAAGCAAGATCTTAGAATATTTGTCAAATAGTTTACTGGCTATGTATGAGTAAACTTGCAAGACAATGCTAGGGCACAAAATAAGGTCACAAAATCTAGATCACAAAATGAGATGACGATATTTTATTGGTTGCATCGTTAATGGACACGCCACACTCTAATTAAAAACACCAATAACATTATTACACCTAGGATTTTGTGAGCAAGTTTTTGTGACTTTTTTATGCCCCTAGTATCATTATTAAAGAAAGAAAGAAAGGTATAGTTTTGCTTCTAAGTAGTGGTAATGTTAATCCCTCTGCCCCTAAATTAATATCCATTTTTTATTTTGAAAGACTTCTAAGAAAGTTGATTTTTCTAAGACTTTTGGATGCACAAGTACATAAACATCTCTATAATATTACCATATACTCTCTCTGTCCCGGAAATATAGTCACATTTTAACTTTTTATGGTCAACAAAAATGATCTTTAACCAAACATTGGTGTCAATCTAATCATCAAATAAAATTCTAAAATGTGTTATTAATAAATCACTAAATGATTAATCAATTAATGGGGTGAACGACAAGGTAGGGTAACGTACTATAGCATTTGTTACAATCAATGCAACATACTACGATTTGACTTATTAATGAAATGCACTTTACCTATTTGTTACATATAATGGAACGCACCCTAACGACGTTAAAAAAGATAGCTAAATGTCAACATTCATTAGCCTATTTAACGGATATGGTAGTCTTCTTCCTTACATCTCACAATCCTCTGTCCGCCACCCACCACCACCGGTCCTCCAAAACCCACCATAAATCACTACCATCTCTGCCATCAACCACCAACCACCAGATTTGGCCTTTCTTTTCATCACTTAAGCACAACCCTTATTCCCTTAAACAATTCCGTCGTCGATGACCATCAAGCTCCAGCCCCCGTTCGTCGCCTCTCTTCTCCTGCGCGTATCCCTTTGGTCCAGCTTTTCCGGTCTTCTTCTCTGGTAAAAAAAAATAAAAATAAAAATACAATCGCAGCTCTCTCTATCTAACCTGCAATCCACATCGACGAATCACACAGATTTGGCCTCTAATCTTTTCGATGGCAGTCATAACAAGTCACCAAATATCTTCAACACAACCCGCAACATAGAATTGGGCTCGATTTGGGTTCAATTTTTGATATGGGGGTTCAATTTCGAATTTGGGGCTTCAACTATTCATATATATAGGGTTTCAATGTCAAATTTGGGGCTTTGAATTTTTGAATTTGGGATTTTGATATCTTGGGTTTCAACTAACCTAGATCTGGTTGTATTTCTTAGATTATGTTTTGCAATGTTGTACCCTTACATACACTGCAAGTAATTATTGAGTATTTTCATTTAAAAAAAAAGTTCATGTAATCTGTTAGAGCAATAACAAGACTTGATAAAAAAAGAAAGCAATCACAAGAACACATATATACGTGGTTCAACAACTTGGCTACGTCCACGGGGAGGGGAGAGAATATTATTATCAATCTGGAGAAAACGATTACAAGATCACACTATTACTGCTGCACAAAAATTCCTGACTGTGCACCTGTAGAATTACAGACCTCTCTGAGCACTCTAATTTCGTCTTACTTTGATCTAAACTAATGGCCTCTATTTATACCAGTAAAGTCTATCTCAAAATATGCTAGGAATTTGGAATTCTAGTCTAAAACTGACTCGAACACCTTCCTTCTGCGGTACTGCGAAAATATGATCGAATCTGGGAATTTAGGCCTTGGTTCCCTCGGGTATGGCACCTGGTCCACTATCACTAGTCCGGTCGGATCCCTTCTAATACCCGGTCGGACCTACCCCCCTTCTTTAATCCTTGATTTCCGACGTAAACTTAATCCACCCGGGTCCTCAGTATAGTGCGCCCGGACCCTTCTGGTGCGCCCGGACCCTTCTGCTCTGCCTAGGAATTGCGAGATTTCTCTGTTGTTTAATCCATTAACTTGGCGTCCCAAATTCAAAGGCATTAACCCAACAATTTCCACCTGGACTTTGAATCTCCATGACAACAAACCTTTTCTCCGCCCTCGCCTCTTCTGCTATCTAATAGCTACGAACTTTCAGCAAGTCCAAACAATATTGGAACTTGCTTCCCGTCATAGGTTTTGTGAACATATCTCCAGGGTTGTCCGCCGTCCCTGCCTTCTTCACCTTTACCCGTTTCTCATCCCTTAGGAAATGATATCTGAAATCAATGTGCTTGGTCCTCTCATGATGAACTTGATCCTTGGCCAAACAAATCGCGCTCAAACTATTGCAATAAATAATAGCATGATCCTGATGTATTCCAAGATCGCTGATCAATCCCTTCAACCATATTCCTTCCTTAGTAGACTCTGTCAATGCCATGTATTCTGCTTCTGTTGTAGACAACGTCACTGTCGCCTGCAATGTAGCCTTCCAACTGACAACTGGCCCACCAAGCGTGAATACATATCCGGTCATCAATCTTCTTATATCAACATCACCCGAATAGTCTGAATCTAAGAAACCCTCGACTGCACATTATGTTCCACTTCCATAAATAAGACCGACGTTACTGGTTCCTCGAAGGTACCTAAAGATCCGCTTCATAGCCTGCCAGTGTTCCTTACCCGGATTACCCATGAACCGACTAACAACACTAACTGCCTGTGCAAGATCTGGCCTAGTGCACACCATAGCATACATCAAACTACCAACTGCACTAGCATAGGGTACTCGAGCCATATACTCTTTCTCCTCAACTGATTTGGGCCCAAATGCAACTGACAATTGTGCATTCGCTGCACTCAGAGCATCTATAGCCTTAGCTGTCGACATACCAAACCTCTCTAAAACTTTCTTGATGTAAGTTTTCTGGGATAAGAACAGTTTTTGTTTGGCTCTGTCTCTATAGATCTCTTTACCCAGAATTTTCTTTACGTTACCCAAATCCTTCATCTCAAACTCTGCGGCCAGTAAGCCTTTCAGCTTTTAAATCTCTGACTTCTTGACTCCTGCTATCAACATATCATCTACATAAAGCACCAAATAGATGTACGACCCATCTACCAACTTATTGTGATACACACAACAATCATATGGGCTCCTCGTGTATCTGATCTCTGTCATATATCTGTTAAATCTCTTGTACCACTGCCTAGGCGACTGCTTAAGTCAAGACAAGGTCTTCTTCAACCTACAAACTTCTTTACCAGGAACTTGGAATCCTTTCGGCTGTGTCATGTATATCTCTTCCTCCAACTCTCCATGCAAGAAAGTTGTCTTGACGTCTAGTTGCTCAAGCTCCAAATCCCTCTGTGCTACTATTGCTAGCAACACTCTGATCGAAGTGTGTCTGACAACGCGAGCTTTATACTTGATCCCTTCTGCCGGTGACATCCCTTCCTTTTTCTTGAAGATCCACTTGTAAGTCACAATCTTTCTGCCTTCTGGCCTTGTGGTCAACTCCCAAGTCTGATTCTTGTGAAGAGACTCCATCTCATCACCCATAGCCGTATACCACTAAGATGACTCTGAACATGTAACTGCTTCTTTGAAAGTAGAAGGTTCCGTAAGATCAGGCTCTACTTCCTCAGCAACCTGTAGTGCATAAGACACCAAGTCTTCAAATCCATACCTCTCCGAAGGCTTCCCGAAATTAGCTCTTCTAGACCTTCCTTGTACTAACCCATGTTCCTCGGGAACTGAACTTGAACTTTCTGGTGCTTCAGTCTCTGTCTCTGTTGGTGGATCCTGATCAACATCTGATTAGGTTACAACTAACTCTTCAGTATCTTGTTGCTCCACCTGTTTATCAACACCGCCAACACTTGAAACAATCATAGATCTCATAATAGGGTTAATAACAGAATTCTCATCAAACACGACGTTCCTATGTATAATCACCCTATTTTCTGATGGAGACCAGATACGGTATCCCTTGACACCATCTCCATACCCCATGAATACTCCCTTTTTAGCTCTAGGTTCTAACTTCCCATCATCCACATGATAATAAGCAGTACACCCAAAAGCCCTTAAAATAGAATAATCAACAGGTTTAACGGTCCATACCTCATGGGGAACTTTGAGACCAATACCGGTATGAGGTCCACGATTAATCAAGTAATATGTTGTACTAACCGCCTCTACCCAGAAATGTTTAGATAACCCTGTATAGGAGAGCATGCACCGCGCCCTCTCAAGCAATGTCTGATTCATCCGTTTTGCTACACCATTCTGATGTGGCATTCCTCTGATGGTGAGGTGTCGAGAAATCCCCATCTCTCTGCAAAATGAATCAAACTCAGTACTGCAGAACTCCAAACCATTATATGTTCGGAGCTTCTTGATCTTCTTCTCTGTCTGGTTCTCTACTACCGTCTTCCAGTCCTTAAAATTTCTTAGAGCCTCATTCTTTTGCTTCATGATAATCACCCAAGTCCTCCTTGAATAATCATCAACTATAGACAAGAAATATCTGTGCCCCCTTAGAGATTCCTGACGTGAAGGTCCCCAACAATCTGAGTGGATGTAATCCAGAATGCCTTTTGTGTTATGTATTCCCTTAGGAAAGCTATTACGATTCATCTTCCCTAGCACACAATGCTCACAAAATTTAAGATCCTTGATCTTATGGCCACATAGAAGATCCCTTTTAGCCATCTCCTGCATCCCTTGAGTGCTCATGTGACTGAGCCTGATGTGCCACAGCTTAGACATATCTCCCTCATTTACCTCTGATGATGCAACCATAGCCGACCCAGCAAGCGTTCTTCCTTGGAGGAAATACAAGGAGCCCCGCTTAAGGCCTTTCAGCACCACTTCTGAACCGTTACACACACTGACTGCTCCACCTTTACCTTTGAAACTGAACCCTTTACTGTCTAACTGACTAAGAGAAATCAGATTCTTTATCATAAGCAGAACATGTCGAACCTCGTACAAAGTGACAAACTTACCATCATGAGTCCTGACCTTGATCGAACCGATACCGACAACCTTACAGACTGCACTGTTGGCCATGCTTATATCACCGCCATCTCCCTGCCTATAATCAGTAAACCATTCTCTCCTAGGGCTGATATGGTCAGACGCTCCTGAATCAAGAATCCATGCATCAGATGCACGTGCTGATTCTAATGTAGCTAGAGCATAATCCTCTTCTGAACTGCTATGTTTGGCCATCATGGCCTCTGCTCTGACCGGTGCCTTACCTTGCTTCTTTCTGGGACAATCGAACTTCCAATGCCCCTTCTCTTTGCAGAAATTACAGATATCCCTAGGCTTTGGACCCTTCTTGTGTGAATAATTACCTATATTGTTCTTCTTCCCACTAACCAAACCTAATGACTGGGTACCTGCCTCATTCTCACTCGCCTTTCGGCGCAATTCTCTTGTCTTGAGAGAAGTTTTTACTGTTGGGTTCTGAGCAAACATGCGCAGCGGAATAAAACCTAAAAGCCTAGATCCGATCAAGATGATTAAACTAATATAGAGTTGAATTTAGAATACTAACCGTGATTGAGCTTTAAAATTTTTTGGATCTTGAAAACTTCGTTCTTCAAGAATTGATCTTCTCCAAGCTTTCTTTAAGTCTTGATCGCAGGAACATGAACTAGAAGATGATTAAGCAATCACCCTCTACGGATATCCACACGCGAACGAATATTAAGAACTCCTTCTTAATCTTTACTGCTAGATCCAAAAGGGGCTATATGAATTTATGAATTATTGAGCTTGATTCTCAATCTTGATCAATGAAATGTTTCTCCAAACAACTAGATTCATTCACTTAAATGGCTGGTGAAAAGATATTTATAAATCTCTTAGTCCTTAACCCTTAAGGACTAAGGAAACCTAAATCCCGTCACTTAATTATGCTGCAAGTTTTTGGGCCAGACAGCACTGGCACAGTCGTGCCCTAAATTCAGCACGGTCGTGCCAAATGGTGCGCTAGTCACTTGCCTTTGGCCGATTTATGGCACGGTCGTGCTTTATATTTGGTACGACCGTGTCGATTGGCACGGTCGTGCTTTATTTCTGGCATGGTCGTGCCAGACCAAAATTCTGCCATTTTTCCCTTTTAACAATTCGTTCTCTTGTGTGTGATCCCATAGGATTATATCAAGTTGGTAATGAGTCCAAACACATTTTGTCCTCATAAATCATGAGCGGACCCTAGCAGGCCATCATGATTACCCAAATTATATAACTTGTCAGAGTTCCTGAATCCTTTATAGAACATATCACAATCCTTTTGTCTTATGATATCATTGGATGTAAGCCATGGTCAATGGTGTAAGTACCCCAATCTAAATTTGACCAACTTAGAGGAATTCTAGGCACCATTCAGGGATAAACTGATAGGCCAAGACCTCACTAAGACAAAATATGAACACAGGGACTGTTCTGGAATTAAAAGATTGAAAAATCCAGAAGGTTGCCAACATGAGCCGTACGGCTACTTTGGGCACTATCAGCCCTTATAAATTGAGACCCTTGCTGATCATTCCAGGGGGGAGAAATGATTATTGTTAGTGTTACTCTACTAAAATTGCTCCAGAGAGTGTTTTGAGAGTGAAAGCGAAAGGAAGATTGGCCTAACTAAACATAGGTGAAGCCACCTTCTCCCCCATCCTTCTCTTCATCTTATCTCTTTTGTTTGTTCATATTATTGTTGTTCATCTCTTAATTCTTGCAAGTCTTGTCCATTCAAGAAACTTAATTTCATTGCAAGTCTTGTCCTTCAAGCACTTTAATCTTAATCTTATTGCAAGTCTTGTCCTTCAAGCACTTTAATCTTAATGTTATTACAAGTCTTGTCCTTCAAGCACTATATATATATATATATATATTATTATACATTGTGGTCCAAACCATGGATGACTCAAGGTGCCCTTCACACTTTGTGTGAAAGTGGTTCTAACCTAAGGATGATCATGGTTTGTTGAATTTCTTACTTATAACAAATTAATGATCTATTTTAATGAAAAAGGCACATGTTTTGGTTGATTATGTTGTTCATTGGTAGCAAGGATGGTCATTTGGATGATAAAGTTTCGATCTTTATCATCCAAACATTGATCTAGCTTCAAAATCCCCTTTGGGGTCATAAAGATCAAATCTTTATGACAAATAATGTTGCCCCAAGGTTGTCTTTGGCTTAAGGATCCACTCTTGTGGTAAAAGCTCAAATCTTTATGTTAATTCTGTTTTGATTTGGCCATGATAATCATGTGGGATGATAAAACCTTGGTGTTTATCACTTCCCCTCTTGATTTAGCCCTGAAATCCAATTTTGGATCATAAAGATTGAATCTTTATGCAATAATTTAGTCCCTAGAAGGTTAATAATGTGTAAAAATGCCATCTTGATGATAAAGTTTCCATCTTTAGTCATCAAATGGTAATTTTGGTTTAAGAGCCATGTTCATCAACTTTTTCTTAATTTCTTCAATGATTGCTTTTGATCACACCCAAATCTTTGTTTATGGGGGTTCTTTTGATGATCAAAGTGCATAGGAATGATCTTTTCAAAGTTTTATTGTTAATCAGAAACTGAAAATTAGCATTTCAGTCCAGTTTCAGCAGGATACTCTGTTTCTGCCTGAAACTGGACAGTTTTCTGATGAATCTGTAAAAAACCTCGGGACGGCCAAACCAGCCTTACGGCTGGTTTAAACTAGCCTTATCGCTGCTTTGGCCAAAATGGTGTTTTTTCCAGTTTTGCCCATTTTCTGTTAAACTGTTTGCAAAATAACCCTTTTTTGTTAAATAATTAACCGGTCTTGTTAAATATCAGTTTCTCCCATTTTTGAAATACACACACACACACACATGCACTTTTGTTAACCAACATTAGCGAGACTCGGACTTGTCCGAGGCGGTTTGGGTGACGTAAAACTCTTTCCAAGACGTAACCTGACCTTCGAACTAATAGAATCTCTAACCTTTTCATTTGTTGGGTTAAATAATTAACAAATGTGGCGACTCCGTTATGTTTTGCATGATAACCGTGTTTGGTTTTTTCACCCTTCGGAATGAAAACCCTTCGTTTCCTTCGTCACGGGGCGAGATCCTTACAGTGGCGACTCCGCTGGGGAGATAAAGTGCTTTCAAACTTCTCTTTAGAAGCTTTGAATGCACTTTTGTGTGGGTTAAACTCCCATTTCCGTTAGTTGACTTTGTGCATATTTGTGTGTGTTTGATGTTTCTGTTGGAACTGTTTTGAGTACATATGTTCTGGAAATGCAATAAGCTGGAGTATGATGATTCGAAGTTACAGAAACTGAGAAAAATCTCAACCCCATGGTTCTAGCTGTACGGCTAGTTTGGTAAAAGGGTCAGAATGTTGCAAATTAACAATTTTGTGCAGGGCAGCAACATTCTGAATGCCCTTCTGCTTCTGCTTGTCCAGGTTCCAAAATCTACAGCCTTACTTGTGCACATTACCTTTATTCTTTTGGCCAAAACTTGGTTATGCATGATCTTTTGTCAATAAAAATGGTTTTCAAAGCCTCATTGTGTATAACCCTTTTTGTAAAGATTTCTTGAATTTTAAAAGAATCTTCTTGTTGTGCACAACTTACTTTGTACAAATGGTTTCAATGTAAAGATTGTTCTTTTGGCAAAATGTTTGATTCAAAAATTCTTTGGTTGTGCACAACTTGGTACATGTACAAGTTTTGGTCTTTGTTTAATCATTGTTCTTTTGATTCATTGTGTGTATAAGATGCTTACTGGCTTGTTCATACTTGTTCATATCTTGCTTATGCCATGCTCATCATGTTGAAAAAACAAAATAAAAATCTCTATTTTGACTCAAAAAGGGAATATAGAATTGACTTCACACAACGCGCACTTGGCCTTGCACGTTCCAAATACCCTTTAAACCCGGGATGGATGCTAGATGCAGCTCGATTGGCGCTCTTGTTCCCTTCGAGCGCGCACGGGTCCATTCCACCTCCCCTTCCGAGCCGAGTCAACCACACATGTCCGTGACACACAAATACCGTGACTTTGGTTGGTTTTTGGTCTAGTTCACGTTGCCATTATTTTTAAGCATGTGTCCAAAGTCAATTGTGGCCAAGTTAATGCCCGGGTTACGACTCCTTGATTTAATGCAAGCGTGGCCTAACCCGCCTCTAACTCGTGTGTTAATGACGACCACAATTAACAAATGTCATGTGCTAAAGATGGGGTAACACCGTGTCGTTAAGCCCTAATGAACGGGTCATGTTAATCATCCTTAAGCCCATGGTGGAGGATCGAGACACCTCATTCAAAATGAGGTCATGTCAGAATATCGGTGCAGCCTTCGGAACAGTCTCGATCCCGACTGGGGCTTAATCATGATTAGGATGACCCGCACATCAGGAGCCTTGCAACGCGCTAGACCTTAGGATCATTTCTTTAGGTCGGTGGAAGCCGCTTGCCCTATAGGACCCTCGCCCGGGACAGTCCATCCTTGGGAGTATGCAAGGCAGGTGAAAAACGAGGGGTCTATAGGCGTAGTGATGGCCTCCACTGACCCAGGATATAGAATAGTTGCGAAAAAGAAGAGGAATCTTTTCCAACCATTTAGGAATAAAAATGCGTTTTAAGTAAAGTTGAATGAATAAGTAATTGCACGTGGAATAAGCTTGCTCCGTTCTTTGTTTCTTGTCTTTGACACATTCTTGCGTTAATAAATGTCACTTTGTTAAGTCTTTGGACAGACCCCCGTTGTCCTCCAAGACCTCCGTTATGGGATTTCGTTAAGTCTTTGGACGGACCCCCATTGTCCTCCAAGTGCTTCGTTATGTGATTTAGTTGAGTCTTTGGATGGATCCCCGTTATCCTCCGAGACCCCGTTAAGATTCCGTCAAGGCCTTAGGCGTTGTCCCCTAGGTCCCCGTTAAGATTCCCGTCAAGGCCTTAGGCGTTGTCCCACAGGTCCCCGTTAAGATTCCCGTCAAGACCTTAAGCGTTGTCCCCTAGGTCCCCGTTAAGATTCCCGTCAAGACCTTAGGTGTTGTCCCCTAGGTCCCCGCTAAACCCCTAGGAATAGTCCCCTAGGAAGTCAAGTCTTTGAATGGATCCCCTGTTGCCATCCAAGAAGTCTGTTACAACCTTGTAAGTAGACCCCCGTTTGAATCTCGGATGGATTTAAGATCCCATTTGACCCTGTCCACCTTTTTACCCCATAGGTCTAAGCCTAGCGGTCATTCCCCATCAGTAGCATGAGCATTCACTCAGTGTTTACCCAAGCCTAAAGCTACTCTTTGTCTTCCCCGTAGCTCAGATGAAGTGGAAGAGAGCATCATGTCGCCGCCTAGAGCGTGTGGAGTTAGAAAGTTCCCCTGTCACTACAACTTCTCCGATCCGGTACCTTAGAAAGACCGCTTTGATGGATGGTAGTTTGGGAAACGACGTTGCAGACAACCCGAATAGCCTGACGAAAGGAGAGCCTCTCCATTCTCTAGAAGCCTCCGGGGCTACGGAGGAAGTCATCATGAAGAGCCACAAGGAAACACGGAACCCTTTCAATGAGTCGATGAGACAAAGAGATGTCACAACTGATGGGCCCTTCACCAAAGTGACCAACCACAATGAAAGGGTGGAAGCTACCCGACCTCCGGATTGTAACCGAAGATTGCCCCCTCCATCTCACCAAAATACCGAGGCCTCCATTTCTTCGCCCCACACGCCGCCATCCATAACGAGCCTCTCACTCAAATCTTCCTCACTCTGCCTCATCCCAAATCCAACATCTCCCATGAGACACTTCCTATAAAACCCCAAACACAATCCACTCAAAGGGCCCACAAACCACTGTTCACACCGGTTACGCCCCGAGCATCATACTCACAATACCATACCCTTCGGTTTAATGCCATCAACTAAGTCACCGGAGCTCAGTCACTGTTTAGACCATATGTGAATACCCAACCATGCATCACTGACCGACTTTCACCGGATTTCCCGATAAGATTCTATGGTGACCTGTATCATTTCTGCAATCAGAGACCTCTTGGACCACGAGCTCATTGCATCCCTCCAATGTATATTCCTGCAAGCAACCAAGGTTATGGGTATGCCAACACCCACGCACATCCACAGAATCCTCATGTTGCACCTCAGTCGGGTACGTTGTTGGGAAAGAGAAAACAAATGGAAACTAAATTTGAAAGGACACTCGAGGGGCACCCCTTTGCATTGAGTAACGGTGATTCTCATCCCCACCACGCTCCGGTCAACAATGAAAGAAAAGCCAAAGGCCGAGCCAAGCTCCATTTCACAAAGTTTGAGGATTTCGGAATGCCCATAAGCAAAGTGTTTGAAGGATTGGTCAAACAAGGCCTCATGTGGCCCCTCGAAGATTTCCGGCCGAATCTTGAAAAACGTCGAGACAAGACCAAAAGGTGTGCCTTTTACAACTACCATGGCCATGATACCAATGATTGCACCGCCATAAAACGCATCATCTCGAAGCTAATCGAGAAGGGAAAGCTTGGACGCCCCCACACCCCTGACACAGCCAATGACCCGAGCGTCAGAATGCTCGAATTTGTGACTTCCCCGATGGTCGGTAAATGGAGTGATGTCCGTCCCAAGGAAAAGGAGCCCGCGGTTGACAAAGTTGTCAATCCCAAAGTGGGAGAGCCTGTTTTGGAAGAGTTGACAAAATCAGCGTCCCAAATGATGGTTCCTAAACTCAGCAAAGCCGAAATGACGGAAGGCGTTTGGAAAGTATCCAGGGGAACAGAAAATGTCTGAAGGACTGAATGCCCCAGGTTGGGAAATGAATGGTGCTGCGGCTGCCACAGCAGAGGACGGAGTTTCGAAATCCCTTCCACCAATCTCCCCTTTGAAAAAGTCTATTTTCATCCTTAGGAAGAGTCAGCTGCTTTTAGGATGTGTGGTAAGCCCTTAAGAAGAGTCAGTTAAGGTGTCTGTTAGGTTTAGTTAAAGTCTTGACTCCCCGGTTGATGCCATGTGGTGACCATTCTGAGTCCATTGTCAGTTTTCTTAATAAAATTATTATTATTATTGCATTGTCAAAAGTTTGTGAAAATGTGTGCGAGTCTTTCATTCAAAACAAAAGTATTTCTTCAAAAAAAAAAAATCTTAAAATAAAAGATCAAGTTTTTCCTAAAAGGCTAATCCGATAATGAAACATTTTTCTCAAATCATGGTTATAATTTCACCTTGAGGTTTAATATGCTAAAAGTCCTTCGCGTTTCTGTCCATCGGAAACATCCACCAAGGAGCCCACACCTGAATTGGCATCCGAGACAACCATCCACGTGAACAACAAGGAGAAGCCCGTGCTTCGGAAGCCCAAAGGTGGATACATCAAATGGAGGTCTGTACCCTCGTCGAGTGTCATGCACAAAGGTTGCGCGCCTTGAAAGGAAATCACCAAAAGGACAAACTCCCAACTCATGAGTAGTGGATGGATTCGGCAAGTACAATGCCAAGCCAAATGGAGACCTCGCGACATCTTTCCCGACGACATGGAACCCGAGTTCCCCGTAGAAGACATGGAATATGCCGCCGACGACCCCTCCAACAATTGAGGAAGAAAATGGATCATCGTGAGCCCATCCCTAAAAAAAAAAATGAGTCTTCCAGCCTCGTAAGATCTAGACTTTCACCAAAAGTCCGTCCCAAACTGTGTCTTTTTATTTTTACAAAGGTCCATACTTGGACATGTATGTATAAAGTTATCTAAATAAAAGAGTCATTTTCCTTCTCTTCACTCTAAGACTTGAGATATTATTTGCAATATACACTTACTCTTGAAATTGCATTACTTGTTATTATCAATTGATTGCTACGTCCCTAAAATGATGAGTTGACTTCTAAGCATACTAGTCAATGACGATTCATTAAGAACGAATGGACCTAACACAAATGAAAAATGCTAAATGCAAACAATTAATCTTGATGTGAATGAATGTTGTGATCAATTGGCATGAAGAGACCATTAATGGCAAACCTTCCACTATACACACCCCCTATACACATCCCCGATACACAACCCGATACAAATTCTTGATGCACATCAAAGGCATCCCGAGACGATGAAAAGACAGGGATGTTGTTGCTCAACCACCAAGATTCAACCGTGAACGCACGTGCGCAGCCAAGCAAAGGACTTCCTGGATCTTCAAAGTCAAAGTGAGAAGTGACAGACATTCCACCAGGAGGCTACAAATGAACCAATGCCCAAGAAAGCGAGTTGGGGCTAATGTTTCTCCTCCTTCTCTCTCTCTCTCCCAAAAAAAATGAGAAGAGAGAAAAGAAATGTATAATGGAAAGGAGGAAAGGAAATGGATATTGGCGAAGAAAGAGTCTGCCTCAAAAGCTCACTGCAAAAGTCCACCTCAAAGAACAGTTCACCATCAGCAAAGCAACAACATCCTTCAAAAGGACACCAACTTCAACAAAATACGGCCCAAGTCCGAACTACGGCGACCTGAGCTCCTCAAACTGAGGGGAACGTAGGCAACCTTCGGGTCCGGTCACAGCATGAGAAAGAACGGTCAAACCATGGCTTTCCCAAAGTAGCCAAGCCTCTCCCCCACGGTCCCATCAATGACTAATTTACCAGACAAGGACCAATTCCCCATAAACACCTTTTGATCTTGCTATTGATCGAATCTTAATCTTAATTGATCACAACATTTATACATGCTAAGGCTGATTGCTTGCTATAATCCTGACTTAATGACAAACATGGTCCATTCAAGCAATCCTTTGATGATATTAACTAAGGCAAATTTCAAATGTCTTAACAAGTCTTCTTTTCTCCAACTTAGGAAAGAGCTAAACACTTGTATTCTGTCGAGCAAGGGCTTCCTCCCATTTCATGATATATTGCTCAAAGAGCTCACCCGCATAAAGGGACTCTCTCCCAAATAAAATTCCCTTGCATGTTTCCTCCAAGAAAAATACTTTAAAGTCCCCGTTCTATCAAGTCGGCTGGATCACTCAAAAAAAGAGGCACCAAAAAAGTAGCCCGCTAGGTTGAAAACTCGTAAGGGCGGCCTAGGCAAAAAAACAGGGTGTGCCATGAAAGACGGAAAAAAGTATCCCGCTAGGTTGAAAACCCGCAAGGGCGGCCTAGGCAAAAGAAAGGGTGCGTCATGAAAAAGGGATGCGTTCCTAACCTCATTCCAAATGTCCGAAGATGATATTGGGGCTACTCCGCCATCGACGCCAACAAGGACATGGGGCTACCCCAACATTGATGACTACAAGGACATGGGGCTACCCCAACATCGACGACAAAAGGGTTCTCTACTCCCGATCGCTCCTAAGAAATGGACAAAGCTCCAAAGGACTTTATGCATAACAAACCTCATGGTTAAGTTAAAATCAAAAATTTGACTAAAATGCTTTGTTAAAAGATTTGCCTTTAGGAATAAGCATTTCCGAAATTTGCCCTTTTGGCATCATTTATCAAAGACCATGTTTCAAGCAAAATGCTTTTGATCTCCTCTCAAAATGATTTTCCCAAAAGTTTTGGACTCTTTCGTCCACAATGTGTCTGAACGGTTACCCCTAGGCTCTTCTCCGGTGTCAAGAAAATGTGTCAACCGTCCCGTAGAGTCGAGTTGACCCAAGTCAAAGCTTGACTCAGAATAGTCATTTTAGGTTGAGACCCTTGTCCCCGGCAGTCCTTAATCGGATGTAAGACCAGTTTTTCCATCAAACTCCCCAAAGATGGAGTTGACCAAGTCAAACCTTGACTCAGAATAGTCATTATAGGTTATGAGTTGTCCTTTGGCCGTCCGGCGTGACATAAGACCATTAGGTTTCGTAAAATTTGCCTTTTGGCCGTCTGGTGCGACGTAAGACCATTAGGTTATGAGTTGTACTTTGGTCGTTCGGCATGACATAAGACCATTAGGTTTCGTTAGATGTATCCCGGCAGTCCAAAATGTCGTAAGACCATCCTTGTCAGTCAACCATCTCGTAGTTAGTGTTGACCAAACCTTTAGGATTGACCGAGTGAAAGTCAAATCCGTTGTTATCCCGGCAGTCCAAAGTGATGTAAGACCATCCTTATTAGTCAACCATCTCGTAGTTGGAGTTGTCCAAACCTTTAGGATTGACCATTGAGAGTCAAATCTGTTGTTGCCCCGGCAGTCCTTCGTAAGTTCAGCCATTTAGTCAACCCTCTCCCATAGAGTCAAGTTGACCATGAACCGGCAGTCCTTCGTAAGTCCAGCCATTTAGTCAACCCTCTCCCATAGAGTCAAGTTGACCATGAACCGGCAGTCCTTCATAAGTCCAGCCATTTAGTCAACCCTCTCCCATAGAGTCAAGTTGACCATGAACCGGCAGTCCTTCGTAAGTCCAAACTTGTGTGAAAAGAACCAGCATGTTCAAAATGATGTAAGACCATGCTTGTTAGTCAACCATCTCGTAGTTAGTGTTGACCAAACCCTTAGGCTTGAGATGCTAAGTTCTCCACCCGACCTTTTACGGTCGCCCTTAGGTTCTAGACGCTAAGTTCTCCACCCGACCTCGACGGTCGCACATTGGTTTGAGTAGCCTTAAAATCTCTCACCCCTCTTCCGAACTACGCTAGGCTTGATTCCCCATGAACGGGATACATAGGAATCCTATACCTCTTGGTCCATCCATTGGAATCAAATCGGCCTTTTCCGTCCTCCCATCAGATTGGGATGCGTTTATCGACAACCCCGCTTTCTTTAAAAGCGATGTTGCCGAGGGGCTCTGTAAGTACCCCAATCTGAATTTGACCAACTTAGAAGAATTCTAGGCACCATTCAGGGATAAACTGATAGGCCAAGACCTCACTAAGGCAAAATATGGACACAGGGACTGTTCTGGAATTAAAAGATTGAAAAATCCAGAAGGTTGCCAACATGAGCCGTACGGCTACTATGGGCACTATCAGCCCCTATAAATTGAGCCCCTTGCTGATCATTCCAGGGGGGGAAATGATTATTGTTAGTGTTACTCTACTAAAATTGCTCCAGAGAGTGTTTTGAGAGTGAAAGAGAAAGGAAGATTGGCCTAACTAAACATAGGTGAAGCCACCCTCTCCCCCATCCTTCTCTTCATCTTATCTCTTTTGTTTGTTCATATTATTGTTGTTCATCTCTTAATTCTTGCAAGTCTTGTCCATTCAATAAACTTAATTTCATTGCAAGTCTTGTCCTTCAAGCACTTTAATCTTAATCTTATTGCAAGTCTTGTCCTTCAAGCACTATATATATATATATATATATATATATATATATATATATATATTATACATTGTGGTCCAAACTATGGATGACTCAAGGTGCCCTTCACACTTTGTGTGAAAGTGGTTCTAACCTAAGGATGATCATGGTTTGTTGAATTTCTTACTTATAACAAATTAATGATCTATTTTAATGAAAAAAGCACATGTTTTGGTTGATTATGTTGTTCATTGGTAGCAAGGATGGTCATTTGGATGATAAAGTTTCGATCTTTATCATCCAAACATTGATCTAGCTTCAAAATCCCCTTTGGGGTCATAAAGATCAAATCTTTATGACAAATAGTGTTGCCCCAAGGTTGTATTTGGCTTAAGGATCCACTCTTGTGGTGAAAGCTCAAATCTTTATGTTAATTCTGTTTTGATTTGGCCATGATAATCATGTGGGATGATAAAACCTTGGTGTTTATCACTTCCCCTCTTGATTTAGCCCTGAAATCCAATTTTGGGTCATAAAGATTGAATCTTTATGCAATAATTTGGTCCCTAGAAGGTTAATAATGTGTAAAAATGCCATCTTGATGATAAAGTTTCCATCTTTAGTCATCAAATGGTCATTTTGGTTCACGGGTCATGTTCATCAACTTTTTCTTAATTTCTCCAATGATTGCCTTTGATCACACCGAAATCTTTGTTTTTGGGGGTTCTTTTGATGATGAAAGTGTATAGGAATGATCTTTTCAAAGTTTTGTTGTTAATCACAAACTGAAAATTAGCATTTCAGTCCAGTTTCAGCAGGATACTCTGTTTCTGCCTGAAACTGGACAGTTTTCTGATGAATCTGTAAAAAACCTCTGGACGGCCAAACCAGCCTTACGGCTGGTTTAAACTAGCCTTACCGCTGCTTTGGCCAAAATGGTGTTTTTTCCAGTTTTGCCCATTTTCTGTTAAACTGTTTGCAAAATAACCCTTTTTTGTTAAATAATTAACCGGTCTTGTTAAATGTCAGTTTCTCCCATTTTTGAAATACACACACACACACACACATGAACTTTTGTTAACCAACATTAGGGAGACTCGAACTTGTCTGAGGTGGTTTGGGTGACGTAAAACTCTTCCCAAGACATAACCTGACCTCCGAACTAATAGAATCTCTAACCTTTTCATTTGTTGGGTTAAATAATTAACAAATGTGGCGACTCCGTTATGTTTTGCGTGATAACCGTGTTTGGTTTTTTCTCCCTTCGGAATGAAAACCCTTCGTTTCCTTCGTCACGGGGCGAGATCCTTACAAATGGTCAACTTACAATGTCCAATACTTTATCGATCCCAAATATTCTGATAACGCAAATGATATCGATCTCATCACTTCCTTTTGAGCATGGCCATGCATTTCATCACAACTATTCATCGAGGGGCCCAAGCCTGATATCTCTCATAAAGAGGGACAAATCCTATCTTTACTTATTACACTTTCCTACATAGCTTCGATCATGCCAATCATATCCTTTATAATTACTTGATTAAGAGTAACGTTTGAATATGTCAAACATGATCTCCATTATGTGGAAGATCGCAATAATCTCAAGTCTAAGGATTCTAATGATATAACTATTAGAGGTTTAATTATGACATTATGACCATGACATAAACCTCATCTTTAGGTCATGTCTAGTATATGTTCACCAACATATACTCATAAGTTTAACTTGTATCCAATACACATAATCATCATATGATTATCTAATTAAAATTATACTAGTTCTTCATAAGTACTAGGGATGGGGATTATCATAACAAAACATGTAACAACAAATAATAATCCAAAACATCTCTTTATATAAATGAAAAAGTGATAACAAACCTTGTCAAACAATGTGCCAAATAACATGCCTAGGGCAGACACACCAACAATCTCCCACTTGCACTTGGCCCAATCACTAATGTATCTAATACCCATGGACCTAACATTACCATCATGTTTAGCTTGAGGAAGTCCCTTAGTCAGCGGATCAGCAATGTTATCATCCGTTGGTACTTTGCATATCTTTACGTCCTCCCTCTTTACGATTTCTCAAATGAGATGAAAACGCCTAAGTATGTGTTTGGATCTTTGATGTTCTCTTGGTTCCTTTGCTTGAGCAATAGCACCATTATTGTCGCAATAAAGGTTTATTGGATTAGCAATACTAGGAACCACTTCTAATTCAGTTATGAATTTCTTGATCCAAACCGCCTCCTTAGCAGCATCCGATGCAGCTAAATACTTAGCTTCCGTTGTAGAATCAGCAACTGTACTCTTCTTGGAAATCTTCCAACTTACCTACAGTTATCCTTGTTAGTTTGGAAGCTTGCATCTGTGTAACCCCTTACAACAAGATCATCTTCCAAACCTCCATAGATCAAGAATGAATCTTTAGTCCTTCTCAAGTACTTAAGAATTGTCTTGACTGCTATCCAGTGACTCTCACTAGGATCTGACTGGTATCTGCTCGTATGCTCAAAGCATAAGAGACATCCGGTCTAGTACAAATCATGGCATACATAATGGATCCAATTGCCGAAGCATATGGAATTCCATTCATGCGTTCCCGCTCATCAGTTATCTTAGGACACTGAGTCTTGCTAAGATTTTTACCATGTAACACTGGCAGGTTACCTCTCTTAGAGTTCTCCATACAGAATATTTTAAGAACCTTGTTAATGTATATACTTTGACTAAACCAATCAGTCTTTTAGATCTATCACGATAGATCTTTATTCCAAGGATGTATGCGGCTTCACCCATATCTTTCATTGAAAATCATTTTCCTAACGAAGTCTTTACAGACTAAAGTGCAGGAATATCATTTCTAATGACTAATATGTCATCGACATATAGTACTAGAAATAGTACTTCGCTCCCACTAATTTTCTTGTATACACAAGGTTCATCTTCATTCTTTATGAAGCCAAACTCTTGGACCGATTCATAAAATCGAAGATTCCAACTCCTTGAGGCTTGCTTCAATTATAGATGGATTTTTGCAACTTGCATACTTTATTAGAATTTTCTGGATTTACAAAACCTTCAGGTTGTGTCATGTACACATCCTCAAGAAGATTCCCGTTAAGGAACGCTGTTTTGACATCCATTTGCCATATCTCATAGTGAAAATATGCGGCTATGGCAATTAAAATTCTTATAGAATTGATCATTGCTACAGGTGAAAAGGTTTCATCATAGTCAATACCATGAATCTGCCTATAACCTTTAGCTACAAGCCTAGATTTATAAGTATGCACCTTTCCATCCATGTCAGTTTTCCTTTTGAAAACCCATTTGCATCCTATGGTTTTTACACCTTCAGGTGCATCTATCAAGTTCCAAACTTGATTATCATACATGGATTGGATCTCGAATTCCATAGCTCCAAGACATTTATCCAAGTCAGGAGATGTCATCACTTCTTGGTAGGATGTAGGTTCATCATTCTCAATGATTTCTACTTCATTACTATCCATTACGAGAAATCTATATCTCCCGGGTTCAGATCGTAACCTACTAGATCTGCGACGAGTTTGTGTATCTTGAACGGGTTCCACAACTCCGTGTGTAACTTGTTCAGATTCCACTATCAGTTCAATGTTACTTTCGAGTTCTCAAACCTCTTCGAGATTAATTTTACTCCCACTGATTCCTTTGGAGAGAAACTCTTTCTCTAGAAAGGTACCATCCCGAGCAACAAACACTTTGTTGTCCGTGCGGTTGTAAAAGTAATATCCTTTGGTTTCTCTAGGATATCCCACGAAAAAACATTTATCAGATTTGTGGGAAAGTTTGTCAGCGACAAGTCTCTTTACATAAGCTTCACATCCCCAAATCTTCATGAAAGAAAGACAAGGCTTCTTTCCGGTCCATATCTTATATGGTGTCTTTTGAACCGATTTAGTTGGAACTCTATTTAGTGTGAATGCATCGGTTTCTAATGCATGTCCCCAAAAGGATAGTGGAAGATTAGTTTGACTCATCATAGACCGAACCATATCCAATAAAGTCCGATTTCTCCTCTCGGACACACCATTCCATTGTGGTATTCCGAATGGAGTTAATTGTGAAATAATTCACAATCTATAAGATGATTATCAAACTCTTGGCTTAAATATTCTCCACCACGATCTGATCGAAGTGATTTAATAGTTTTGCCAAGTTGATTTTGTACTTCATTTTGAAATATTCTAAATATCTCAAAAGCTTCACTTTTGTTCTTCATCAAGTATACATAACCATATCTACTAAGATCATCAGTGAATATTAAGAAGTATTGAAATTCTCCCCTAGCACTGCTACTTAAAGGTCTGCATACATCAGTATGTATTAAGCCCAATAAGTCACTAGCCCTTTCACTACTCTTAGTAAAAGGAGTCTTAGTCATTTTTTCAAGTAAACATGACTCACAAGTCTCATATGATTCAAAATCATTTGGGCCAAAAAGTTCGTCCCCATGGAGTTTTGAGATACGCTTCTCATTAATATGACCAAGACGGCAGTGCCACAAATAAGTATGATTTACATCATTAGGTTTAGATTTCTTATTTATGTTATAGACATCATCATTATTTCCATTCTCAACATCAAGGATATAAAGGCCATTAAATGAACATGCAGTACAATAAAGCATATCATTTATAACCTTCATTATCCAAACAAGAAATTAAAATAATATTTCTACTCAAATCCGGAACGTAATAACAATTGTTCAAAACAAGAATTAATCCGCTAGGTAAAATGACTTCATAGGTTCCTACGGCTAATGCAGCAACTCTTGCTCCATACCCCACACGTAGGTCTACTTCCCCATCTTTGAGTAGTCTCCTATTCTTTAGTGCCTGCACATTTAAACAAATGTGAGATCCACATCTGGTATCCAATACCCAGGAACTAGAAGTATAAAGGAGAATATCTATAACATAGATACCTAAAGTAGAAGCAGTCCCACTGCCCTTCTTCTTCTTCTTTTATTCCATAAAGGCCTTGCAATTCCGTTTCCAATGACCAATCTCATTGCAGTGGAAACAAATTGCATCCTTTTGAGTGACTACTTTAGCCACTACAGGAGCATTGGCAACATTTGCCTTGTTTATCTTGGGTTTGACAACCTTTGCTTTACCCTTACCTTTAACCTTAGAGCATTTTCCTTCCTTTGACACCACAAGCACAGGAGAAGCTTCTTTATTGATTTTCTTTTCAGCTGTCTTTAGCATCCCATGCAACTCAGACAATGTCTTATCCATACCATGCATATTATAGTTCATGACGAACTGATTATAGCTTTTAGGTAATGAATTAAGAATAAAATCAGTGGCCAACTCAACAGAGATGGGATGGCCAAGCCTCTCAAGATGCTCAAAGTAAGCCTTCATTTTCAAAACATGAGGGCCCACAGGCTGTTGTGAATACGTGTGTTTGAATTTGGGATATTCATAGCAACATTAAATTTATGAGAGTCGCCACGCCGTTTTAATTATAGCCAAAACTTTGAGAAAAAGCATGTTTAATGGGTTCGGGGGTCAAATTACAACAAGAGAAGAATATTCACGTTATCACTCCTATTGCCCGAATTGATCGGTCTTTCTATCATGATGCGGTGTATGTAGTGTGTTAGTGATTGAGACCGGATCCGAAGATTGCCTACATTCCTCTCAATGTGAGAAGCTCAGGTCAGCATAGTTCGAAAAGAATTTAGAATAGGCAGAAGAATCGGGATCATGCATAATGAGGGGGGAATTACCTAAAGATTAGGGTTTAGAAGTAGTTCCTAGATCATCCTTGGGTTGATGAACCCTAGATCATCATTGGCTATGAAATAACATGTTAACAAGAAGATCGTAACCCTAAATATAGCATAAATAAGGTTTTAACCTAAGAATATGATGAACATGCGAAGAACATATTATGAACATATGAATGTCATGAAGAAAATATGAATAAAGACGTTAGGAACATGAATATTATGAAGAACACATGAATAAACATATTAAGAATATGAATATTATGGATCTAAATTAATAATATGGCAAGAACATGAAGAAAAAGTTAGAAAACTTACCTTTGTTGGCAAGAAATAACCTTGGATCTTCTTGGGATTCTTGAGAGTGTTTTTGGAGGCTTGAATGACTTGATTTGGGAGCTAAATCGTCCCTTGGAAACTCTAAAATTCGGATCCCAAACCAATAGGCTGAGATTGGTTTATATAGTAAACAAAGGGGGAGATCCAACGGCTGAGATCTGAAGGAGCGAGGTTGGCCGCGTGGCCAAGATGGCTAGGTACGAAAGTGGCCGCGTGGCCAAGATGGCTAGGTACGAAAGTGGCCGCGTGGCCATCATTGTGCGCTGACGTGAAATTCAAGCTAGGGTTTTACTGTTCATACAAGGCAACCCTAAATGTCTATATTTAATGTTTTCTAGAACATTGAGCTATTTTTGGGAATCCGGGACAAGTCTTTGCAAGGTTTTTAATTCCTATAAAGTCCTCATAATTTGGGAAAACCCTAATAAACTCATTTTCAAGATCGAGTACTAACAGTAGCCCCTCGGCGATGCTTCTTGCAAGGCAAGGTGGGGTCGACGATAAAAATAGGAACCGTTCTGAAACATGAGTTTCAAAACAGATGAAAGTTAAGCGAACGGCTGAACATTGGCAGGCAACCTACGTATCCGCGGGGGAATCAAGCCAAACGTAGTTCAAATCTGAATTGAGAATGATTGTCCTCAGATGGGGAGAAATCTGATCTGCGGGAAAAATGCATCCATCGGGGAAAATGCAACTGCTGGGGATGAGAGATGACCACGTTGGTTGGGTGGCTGAACCTTTTCAGGCTTCCTACGTATCCTCGGAGGAATCAAGCCGATCGTAGTTCGGATGTACTGGGGAAAGAAGGAAGAAAGAAATGAGACATCAGACTCCTGCTGGGGATAACAATCCTACGGACACTATCCTGTATGAAGACTGAACATTCGTAAGGGAAACGGGGCGAGACATAAAGACTACGGCATCTAAATGGCCTCAAGGTGGAAATGGTAAATGCCGGGGTAAACGCAATCAGAAACGGATGGGTTCCTGCCGATCGCGCTAAAATAATAGATGCTGGATCTCTCGTAATTAGAGACGAACGGGCCTCCGCCAATTACGATCGATCTAGGATGCGCATGACAAAGAGGCGGACGGGTCTCTACAATCATACGAATCCTAAGCAAATATTGGGGAAAGAAGGTAGGGGTGATAATGGTGCAAGACATAAAGACTACGGCGTCTAAATAATCTCAAGATGGGCTAAAATAATAAATGCTGGAACTCTCGCAATTAGAGACGGACGGGTCTCTGCCAATCACGATCGAACTAACAAATATTGGGGAAAGAAGGTAAGGGTGACAATGGTGCGAGACATATAGACGGCGGGGTCTAAATAATCCCAAGATGGTAAAATGGTAATAGCCGGAGCTTATGTGATATAAAGATAGACGGGCCTCTGTCAATCGCAATTTATAAAATAACAAGTGCTGGATATTACGCAATATAGAGGTAGACGGGCCTCTGCAACTTGCAACAGAATGCACGCGAAGTAGAGACAACTCTCGGTCATTGCGATAATATAACAAAGCAATAACAAACGTACGTGCAGTAGGGATAACTCCTAGTCACCACGATAGTTTTTATAGAGATGAAACATTCGTGCTGTAGGGATAATTCCCGGTCACCACGATAGTTTTTAAAGAGATGAAACAGTCGTGCAGTAGGGATAACTCCCGGTCACCATGATAGTTTTTTAAAGAGATGAAAGATTCGTGCAGTAGGGATAACTCCCGGTCACCATGATAGTTTTTAAAGAGATGAAACATTCGTGCAGTAGGGATAACTCCCAGTCACCACGATAGTTTTTAAATAGATGAAACATTCGTGCATTAGGGATAACTCCCGGTCACCACGATAGTTTTTAAAGAGATGAAACATTTGTGCAGTAGGGATAACTCCCGGTCACCACGATAGTTTTTAAAGAGATGAAACATTCGTGCAGTAGGGATAACTCCCGGTCACCACTATAGTTTTTAAAGGGGTGAAACATTCGTGCAGTAGGGATAACTCCCGGTCACCACGATAGTTTTTAAAGAGATGAAACATTTATGTAGTAGGGATAACTCCCGGTCACCACGATAGTTTTTAAACAAAGGATAATTTAGAGATTTTTTGAGGCTTTTTAAAACCAAATGATGTTCTAAAGGACAATAGACCCTTGCAGAATCATAAAGCTGGCGAACTTATCATGAGTCGCGAAGATGACGGATTGTTATGAAGTTTCAAAAGGGATGAACTCTCATGGAGTCACAAAGGTGATAGACTCTTGGGGAGTCACAAAGGTGAGGGACTCTCGGGGAGTCTCTAATATCTTGTGAGCAAGGATAATCATGGAGAGCATAGTGTTTGGGCTCCACTTGTCTTAAATTAGGAGGGAATGCATAAGACGAGGCTACAAGCAAAGGCATTAGGTAAGGAACCTTTTGGTTGGTTGCTTAGGGTAGGACCTAAGGCTTTTGAGGAATGAGGACCTAAAGATTAGGGTTTAGAAGTGTTCAGGAAAACTGGCGTTAAGGACCGCAAATTTGGGACTAGGGTTTTAGAAATATCCTAGGCTTCGAGGCTAAGGCTTAAAATTGTGGTAGGCTCAGAGGTTGAAAAGGCGTTGGCTTTTAGACATAAGTCTGGGAGTTAGAAAGGTTGTGACTTCCTGGGCTTGAGACTAGGGACCACTGGAAAGAGGGATTGGTTTTGTGGAGGGTTTACTAAGCTTGATGTTAGGGTTCACCATTTTCTGGGATTGGTGACTATGGCTTGGAAATGTTCGTGGTAACCTAGGCTTTAGGCTAGGTTTTAAGGTTAAGGATTGTAAGCTCCCTATACTTTGAGACTAAGGTGAAGGAATTTCCTAGGTCTAGGACTAGGGTTTGAAGGGAATGCTGGATCCTAAGCTCGTCGCTAGGGTTGAGTGAGGATATGGTCTCCTAGGCCCGCGGCTAGGGTTTAGAAAGAGTGCGACTACCTAGGCTCGAGGCTAGGGTTTAGAGCAAATGCGACTACCTAGACTTGAGGCTAAGGTTTGGAGATAATGGGACTACCTTGGCTCTAGGCTAGGGTTTAGAGTGAATACGGCTTCTTAGGCTTGAGGCTAGGGTTTGGAGAGAATGCGACTACCTAGGCTCGAGGCTAGGGTTTGGAGAGATTGCTAAATCCTAAGCTCGACGTTAGGGCATCATATCCTAGGCGTAAGACTAGGGTTCAATAAGATGGGGGATTGAGATTGTAAATTTCCTAGGTTTCGAGACTAGGGTTTCAGGAGTTTTGGAAAGGATGTTGCATACGGGGCTTTGGAAATTCCCTAGAACTTGGGGCTAGGGTTAAAGAGGATGTTGTGGTTTCCTAGGCTTAAGGCTAGGGTTTAGAGCGAATGTAACTACCTAGACTTGAGGCTAGGGTTTGGAGCGAATGTAACTACCTAGGCTCGAGGCTAGGGTTTGGAAAGAATGTAACTACCTAAGCTCGAGGCTAGGGTTTGGAAGGAATGTGACTACCTAGGCTTGAGGCTAGGGTTTGGAAGGAATGCGACTACCTAGGCTTGAGGCTAGGGTTTGGAGGGAATCCGACTACCTAGGCTTGAGGCTAGGGTTTGGAGGGAATGTCGAATACCTAGGCTTGAGGCTACGGTTTGGAAGGAATGTAACTACCTAGGCTTGAGGCTAGGGTTTGGAGGGAATATGACTACCTAGGCTTGAGGCTAGGGTTTGGAGACCAAAAGTTTGAAGGTTGGTCTTGGTTTAGACTAAACAAGTCTGAGGTCCATGAGTGTGATAGTTATGGGCAGGTGCGCGTGATACCTCAAGGATGGGTAGGCTTGATAGGTTAGACCTAGGCTTAAGTAAACTATACCAAAGTATAAGGGTTTATCTAGGGTAAGATTTAGACAAGTGCCAAGGAGACCGGGACTTAATGGACTGGTAGGTGCGAGATCAAGGAGATCGAAGGCTAGGCAGGGTAGCGTTGGGACATGAGGTTTTGAAGCGGATAAGTCTTTTGTTCTAAAAGGTCACGTTATGGGTTAAGACCAAGCAGGTATGAGTGGAGCTAAAGAGAAACGAATTAGGAATGGATGATCCTAATGCCTAACCAGTTAAGGTGTGCTAGGTGCGAACCATGTGCGGGAGATGGTCTGGATATGTGACCACGTTGGCGCTTTAGGTAAAGGGATTGAGTGTCCAAGACTTTACTCGAGTACAATAGGTGCCTAAGTTAGATTGGGTATGCTTAGGACCGAAGTTTGTTTTAGAGGTCATCGCGCGTGACCAAACTCGTTCGGCGATTGTGAAGATAGGCTAGGGATTGGACCCAAAGGTGTTAAGCGCACGAGTTTTGACCGGATGGGTTTTGATATCTTTATGGCATGTCACGGTACGCAGGAGATCCTATGCGTTCGAGCATGTTTGAGGTTTGGACTCGTGGGGAAGAAAGGTTTGAGATCTAAAGAGTTTGAGGAGAGGATCGTGCAGGTGGCGAGGTTTGCACTTGGCTTGGATTAAGTAGGTTAGAGTCGTAAGGAGTTGAAGGTCAGACTAGGTAGTCTCTTGCGGCTAATGAGTGACACTAGGTTGGTACTTGGTAGGTTTAAGAGTGGTAGGGCCATGGCTTGGATTTGACGGGAGTCGGGAGACGTAGATGCGTCGCTTTTAATCGGACCAAGTAGGCTTAGGAATTAAAGAGTTCCAAGGGTGGGGATGTAAGGTGAGAGACCTAGAGGGTATAAAGTCTTGTGACCTAAAGGTTTTAGGGGTTGAGGCCTAAGGTATGGATCAAACATATCATGGACTTCAAGGATAAGTTTGGTAGACTCGAATGGTCCTGGCATCCAAGGGATCGCTCAACAGGTTAGATTAGACCTAAGAGGATAATGGAGACATAGTCTGGACAAGGTAAGGACGAATGTATATTGGTAGGTTTGGGATCTAAGAGATCAGGTAGACTCGAGACCGGTAGGTCAGGGACCTAATGGGTCATTCTAAGGATATGGATTCGGTAGACTGGTTTAAGACCTAAGGTTTTGAATCAGGTAAGACTGGGACGTAGAGAGTTGAGGGCTTAGGCCTAGAGGTTCCCTAAAGTGTAGGAGATAGGGTAAAGGACCGAGTCAACTCAAGAATCACGGAGATGGGTCTCAGATGGATCGAGGATGTTTTTACAATTTTGTGGAGACCGAGAGTGCGGGTTTATAAACAAAGTGTCGGGGAAGAAAATACTTTTGAAAGTGTTATGATTTTATAAAGATGCCTTATAATTAGTTATGATTCTAACAAATTCAAAGTGTTCATCATGTGCCGAGCTCGGCGATGAGGGATGCCCTTCCTTGTTGAAGCTCCGGTGTTCTCCGAGAAAGCGCATAGTCGACCCATTTTGTTGGGGACGCTCTAGTTTGATGAGCGGGTATCCTCCCTCCGTCGAGCTTGATGATGAGGAGTCCTCTTCTTCTAAGTATGTGCTTGATGAAGCCCCGGCATTCTTTGAGAAACCTTATGGTCGGTCCTTTATTGTTAGGGAAGCCCCAGTTGCGTAGAGCGGGGTATCCTACCTCTTTTAAGACGCACCCTTTTTTCTTCCTAGACCGCCCTTTCGGGTTTTCAATCTAGCGGGCATCTCTTTTGCGTCAATTTTTTTTTTCTTTTTTTTTTTTAAGAAATGATTCAGTCGACTGCAAAAAAGAAAAAGAATTGTATGAAAACTTGCAGGGGCATTTCGAGAAAGGTAAGAGAGAGAGAAAGAGAGAGTTCTCATATTTCGACTCTTTGTACAATTTGTGGAAGGTGTATGTACAAACGGAAGGAATCCCTTGCTTGACAGAAAGTAAGTGTTTGGCTCTTCCTAGATTATAGAAAAGAAGACTTGCGAGACATTTGAAAATTGTTTTATTCAAGATTGTCATTTGATTGCTTGAGAATGGACATCGTTGATTAATTAATGAGTTATGGTTAATTGGTAAACAAGTAGCCTCAAATTAATAAATGTTTTGATCAATTGTAAGTGAAGAGATCAGAAGTAGAAATATATGGGGAAGAGAGAAGAGAAAGGAAATTGGTTCAAGGTGGGTTGTGTATATTTTGGACCGAACCGGGAGGTTGCCTACGTTCTCCTCAAGGTGAGGAGCTCAGGTCCGCGTAGTTCGGGGATATCCTGGCTGATGATGGAGTTGGGTTTGAGTATGAGGTTCATTTGTCGCGATAGGTTACTCCATTGTATCTTGTTGCTTTGGATTGCTCCATTGCAGCTCATTGCGGTGGATTGCTCCATTGTAGTTGTCATGGCTGCTGCTACCGCGTTAATCTTCTTTGTAGGGAAAGAAAGAAAAATAGAACATTTGAAGTGAAAATAAAATGGGACTTTTACTTTTCTATGGTGATAGCCCCTTCTATTTTTCTTTATTATTATTTTTTTTTAATTTTATTTCTTTGTGCACACCCTTTTTTTTGCCTAGGCCGCCCTTTCGTGTTTTCAACCTAGCGGGCTTCTTTTTGGTGCAATGCTCTAACTTTTGCCTAGGTTGCCCTTTTGGGTTTCAACCTAGCGAGCCTTTTTTTTTATATATTTGTACATGAAACGTTGGGCAAGACGAGCCCCTAGTTTTCTTTCGCCTCTCTCGATTGCGAGGTAGCCTCTTTATAGTTCAAGCGGCCTTTTGCTGGCGGCGGGCATCCTAGCCCCTTGATTTATACCGGTAGAGCTTCATCGGATTATCACGTGGCACCTATTAATGGCATGAACAACTTCGTGCATTTCTTTTATATTTGCGATGGAATACGGACAGCCCCGGTGTATCGGTATGTAGTACTTATGAAGGGAACAAACAACCCCTTAAATTGTGGCAGCATGGATGTCTATTTGATGATGAGAAACCGCAGTCCATTTCTTTGTCATGACCGTATGGAAAAGGGGTCTAATGGTGGGATGAGAGGCGTATGAGGATAGTGTATGGGAGAAGGTGTATATAGAGAGTGTACATGAAGTGTGTACAAGGGGTGAGTGTATAGAGAGAGTGTATGGGGGTAGAATGTAGAGAGAAGAGAAAGTGATTTGTTCATCCCAATTGGTCAAAGCATTTGTTATCTTGAGACTAATTGTGTATTTAGTTATGTGAATGGTTTATGGGTCCATTTACCTTTTAATGAGTCGTCATTAATGAGTAAGATTAAGATTAATTCATCATATAAAGATATAGCAATCAAGTGAAGATGGTGAATAAGACAATTTTCATGGAATTGATTTATGCAAGATTATGTCTCAAGTCTAGAGAGAAAAGAAATAAAGACTCTTTTATTATTTGAAAGAAAAACGACTAATCTGGGGTGGACCTTTACTAAAGAAACAAAGATAGTCCAAGGTGGACTTTTGACTAAAGACACTCTAGAACCTACGAAGACTGAATGACCCTTTTTATTTATTATTTAAAAGAGGTAGCCCTAGTTTGCTCTTTCTTGTTTGGACTTTGCTCACGCCCATGCATTCCTATCGCGGGTGATGGCTCCACTATCAATGAGGCTTTGGATCTTCCTTTTCAATTGGAGGCAACCTTCAGTGTCATGCCCATTGTACTGGTGGTATTTGCAGTATTTGGAGGGATCCAAGTCTGGTCTTACCCTGTTTGGTTCATAGTTGAGTAGAGGAGCCAACTTGCCGGCTCGAACCAAACCTTTGAAGAATTTGGCTAACGGCATACCTAAGTCGTCGAATTCGCGCTCGTCCTTCTTTTCACGAACTGTCTTTGAGGGTGATTTAGGTACCGCTACCCCTTGTTGATGAGTAGTCATAGGAGGCATCCCGACGGGGAAAGTCTGTGGCGGCCCGTACATTTGAGGAGCGTACGGGTGTTGACATTGAGCAAGAGGGAGAACTCGGCTGAGGTAATCATAAACGCCATGAATGTCAGACAAATGGCGCCTCTCGATATCTCTTAGGGTCTTATGCATCTCTGTCGCGACCCCGGACCCCGCGGGCCCGAGACCGCGATCTGGACGTCGACTTAAAACCAAAACTGTGAAATACCGAAGTTAAAAATTCCATTTGATACCAAAAGGTAGTGATCCAAAGTTTTACAAAACCAAGTTTGATAAAAATCAATTACAACTATCATAAACTTCCACAAGTTTATGCCCAACAAAATACAAATATACAATTCTTAGTGACGTCATTGTTTGGTACAACTATCCCAAAATGGTTACACATTTACATAATGTAAATCAACCTATAACAACCTTCCCCAAAAGAATGTATCCACACTCGACGTCCACTTTCTCGTGATCAGCGAGACTAATCCTTAGCACCTGGGGGGGGTTAAGGAAAAACAAAGATAAAAAGAAAGGGGGTGAGATAAATCTCAATAAGTTACTAATGCAACTACATGACATGCTATGATGCAAGAAGCAATAAGCAATAATAAATATCACATAGCACATAGCATTTATCACATAACAGATAGCAGCGGAAATAAACACATAACAAAGGATATAGCCAAGGTTTTCCAAACCGGAACATCCAAATAAAGGATCGCTGCGCAGCTTCAATGATCAACCAATCAACATCTTCATAATAGCATGAAAGCCGAAGAGAAACCCCCGGTACCGGAACCAATAACCATAAAAGTGTCACAAAGGACAAGGACCATGACACAAAGTCATGCCTGGTAGCTAGATACATTCACAGAGGAACGCTAACTTGACTTTTCCAAGGCCAATCTGGAAAAGGGTATAGTAAGGGCAAAACAATGGTCAACATTATAATGGACTTGGCTTTGCCATTATAATCTTTCCCATCGCCCGATGCAACAAATATGCCAGCTGGGCTTCCAAATAAATGCTAAGTAATAATAATTTAGCATGAATGAACAACTTAAGGTTCCAAAGTAGGGAACCAATCCAAATAAATTACCACAAAGGTAAACCAATCCAAACAACACATCAAGGATGAACCAACATTCCCAAAACGGTACTTAATCAAATTCCAGAACATATTTATTCACAAAAGAATCAAATCCAATTAATAAGGTATTCCACGATGTTATCTTAAGTTAATTGGAAGAAATAAACTTAAACTATTTAGGCCCTAAGTCCTAAACCAAGCAAAAAGGTCAAATTCCTGGAACAGGGGGCGGGCGGGCGCCTGGGCATAGGCAGGCGCGCGCTTGAATTGACAGAAGGTCAGGCGCTAGAAAAAGTGGGAGTAGGCGGGCGCCTGGGCAAGGGCAGGCGGGCGCTTGAATTGACAGAAGGTCAGGCGCTAGAAAAAGTGGGAGTAGGCGGGCGCCTGGGCAAGGGCAGGCGGGCGCCTGGTCTACGGGCTGGGAAGAATTCCCAGCTGGGTTCCTCAAATTTCCTAACCATTTCCTTACAAATTTCATAACACTCAAAATCAATCCTCCCAACAAGATTTCTAAGGTACCCAAACATCATTTAACTAAAAAAGGGGATCTTAACAACACCCTTTATCAACCAAATTCAAGAATCAAAACCCACATTCAAGATTTCACCACTTTTAACCAAAAACTCAAATAAATTCCAAACAAATTCAAAAACCAACCAAACTTCAAATATAACACATTAAGCATTATCTAAACATGATATGAACATTTTAGCATCAAAATGGGGGAAAAGTAACTTACTTGATAAATCTCAAAGTTGACGGAATTCAATTATTTTTGGTTCTATGCGATCCTATCGACGATCTAAACAAGGTTCATGTTTTAAGAAATGAGAGATTATGAGAGGAAGATGAAGAAAAAGAAGAGAGAAGGAAGAGGAAGAAAAACTTACCAATGGAGGAGAGAGAGAGGAGGGAGTTGCTGGGAGATGGAGTGGAGAGGGTGATAGGGTGAGGGAGGTGAGTAGGGAGAAGATGAAGAAAATGAAATGTTACACCTAGCCCCCTTCCCCCACTAACTAGCACAATTACTTACACTCCCTACAAACAATTAAGACTCAACACTTCCACACTAGCCCAAATAACTCGAATAAAATGCTAGGCATAATTATTATAACACATAAATTGCACACATAAATATTTAAATAAATAATAATTTAAATAAATAAATAAGCGAATAATTAAATAATAATCATTTAATTACTAACAAAATAGAGCCTAGATTTCGGGTCGTGACAATCTCCTTCTGAAAGTGTGTTGCTTGCTCGTTGAGAATGGCCTTAAAGTGGATTGCTTGTTCATCGAGGATGGCTTCAAAGTGGGATGCTTGCTTACTGAGAGCAGTACCGGTGTAGAGGATTGTCTCGGGATCTTGGGTAGCAGCTTCAGTTGCAACTTCGATGTTCCTTGCAGCCGACATGATGCAGAACTCTAGTCATGAAAGAATTAGATTCGTATTTAATGATAAGGCATCGTTATAAAATCATTTTTTTGGAAAAGAGTCGATCTCCACATTTTTGAAATGCATTTTGGTAAAAAATTGAAAGTTTGACCGGGCCGAAGTTGCCTATGTTCCCCTTATCATGAGGGAGAGGTCCCACACAATAAGAGGCTCAGGTCGCCGTAGTTCGAATCAAGTTAGACTTTTAAAAAGAGGTGAGAGATGACCATAGGGGTCAAAAAGAGGGAGATGACTCGGTCCTTGGTCAAGCATGGGTGAGGAAGACCTATAGGAGTTGGTTTTGAATGAGTCGGGTATGGTTTGACCTAAGGTTTGACCTAAATTTGACCTAAGGTTTGACCTAAGGTTTGAGACAAGCAGTGGTTCAAGCTAGAATGTGACAATAATGGTGGGTTGACCTAGATGGGTGTAGGATAGTTCGACCTAATTGAGAAAAGGTTGGATTGACCTATATGGTGAATGGATCAAGATAGCGGGTTGTAACGGGTTGCCTATGGGATGATCTAAACGGGATAGGCATGGTTTGACCTAAGCGGGTCAAAGGTTGACCTATTCGGGTTGGTGGACTAAGGAAGGTTGGAGATTGACCTAGATGGATCCAAGATAGGTAAGTCGACCTAAGCGGGTCACGGGTTGACCTTGACGGGTCAAAGGTGAAGGGGTAGTTTTAACCTAAGACGGACAAGTTGGATCTAAACGGTTTGACCTAGGTTGGTCTGGATGACGGTGGGTCAAATAATGACCTAGGTGGGTCAAGATGACGGTTCGACCTAAGCGGGTTAAGACCAAAGGTAATTGGGTTCACCTATGGAATCAAAGATTGACCTAAGAGGTCGAAAACGGATAAGGTTGACCTAGGAGTCCAAGTTTGACCTAAGAGGTCAAAGGTGATTGGGTTGACCTAGGAGGTCAAAGGTTGACCTAAGAGGTCAACGGGTGATAATGTTGACCGAGGGGTCAAAGGTTGACCTAAGAGGTCAAGGGTTGACCTAAGAGATCGGAGGTGATAAGGTTGACCTAGGAGGTCAAGGGTTGACCTAAGGGGTCGGAGGTGATAAGGTTGACCTAGGTGGTCAAGGGTTGACCTAAGAGGTCGGAGGTTGATAAAGTTGACCTAGGGGGTCAAAGGTGATAAGGTTGACCTAGGAGGTCAAGGGTTGACCTAAGAGGTCGGAGGCGGATAAAGTTGACCTAGGCGGTCAAGGGTAGACCTAAGAGGTGAAAGGCGGATAAGGTTGACCTAAGGGGTCAAAGGTTGACCTAGGAGGTCAAAGGTAGATAAGGTTGACCTAGGAGGTCAAAGGTTGGGAAGGTTGACCTAGGCAGTCAAAGGTTGATCTAGGAGGTCAAAGGTAGATAAAGTTGTCCTAAGAGGCCAAAGGATGGTGGGATTTTGACCAAAGCGGGTCGAGATGCAGGGTAGACCCAAATGGATCGCAATGATGGGTAGGTAACCTAGATAGGCCAAGATGAGGAATTTTGATAGATGGCCCAAGGGGTGTGTCACGACCCGAAATCTAGGCTCCATTTTATTAGTAATTAAATGTTTTTTATTTAATTATTTGCTTATTTATTTATTTATTTAAATTATTATTTATTTAAATAATTATGTGTGCAATTTATGTGTTATAATATTTATGCCTAGCATTTTATTCGAGTTATTTGGGCTAGTGTGGAAGTGTTGAGTCTTAATTGTTAGTTGGGAGTGTAGTATTTGTGTGTAGTGTGAGAGAGGGGACCTAAGTGTAAATGTTTGAATTATTTCCCCCTACTCCCCTCCTTCTCCCTCTTACACTCCATCTCCCTCACCCTACTCCCTCCCAATTCCCAGCACAACTCTCTCTCTCTCCTCCTTGGGTAAGCATTTTCTCCTCTCACTTCTCTCTTCATTTTCTCCATCTTCCTCTCATCTTCTCTCATTTCTTAAAACGTGAACATCGTTTAGATCGTCGTTAGGATCGCGTAGAGCCAAAAAGAATCGAAATCCATCAACTTTGAGATTTATCAAGTAAGTTACTTTTCCCCCATTTTGATGTTAAAATGTTCATATCATGTTCATATGATGCTTTTGTTGTTATATTTGAAGTTTGAATGAGATTGCAATTTATTTGGAATTTATTTTGGGTTTTGATCAAAAATGGTGAAATCTTGAATGTTGGTTTTGATTCTTGAATTTGGTTGATAAAAGGGTGTTGTTAAGATCCCCTTTCTAGTTAAATGATGTTTGGGTACCTTAGAAACCTTGTTGGGAGTGTTGATTTTGAGTGTTATGAATTTGGTATGAATTGGTAAGGCATTTTGGAGAACCCAGCTGGGAATTTCTCCCAGCCCGTAGACCAGGCGCCCGCCTGTGGTAGACCAGGCGCCCGCCTACATGCCCTTTTCTAATGGCCAGACCTTCTGGTCATTCAGGCGCCCGCCTGCCCCATTCCAGGCGCCCGCCCGCCCCTGTTCCAGGAATTTGACCTTTTTGCTTGGTTTAGGACTTAGGGCTTAACTAGTTTAGGTTTAATCCTTCTAATTAACTTAAGATAACATTGTGGAATACTTATTTAATTGGGTTTGATTCTGTTGTGGATAAATATGATATGAAATTTATTTACGTACCGTTTTGGGAATGTTGGGCATCTTTGATGTGCTGTTTGGATTGGTTTACCTTTGTGGTAATTTAATTGGAATGGTTCCCTACTTTGGAACCTTAAGTTGTTTATTTAAGCTAGTATTTATTACTTAGCATTTATTTGAAAGTCCAGCTGGTATTTTGTGTGTGTTTGGGCGATGCGAAACATTATGATGGCACGGCCAAGTCCATCGTGATGTTGACCATTGTTTTGCCCCATTATTACCCTCCTCCAGATTGGCCTTGGATGTGAGAAGAGCTAGCTCCCTTGTGTGCACTTTAGCTTTACTTGGAGCATGACTTTGTGGCATGTCTCTCGTCCCTTTTGACACTCCTCTTGGTTATTGGTTCCGGTACCGGGGTTTTCTCTTCGGCTTTCATGCTATTATGAAGATGATGATTTGTTGATTATTGAAGCTGCGCAGCGATCCTTTATTTGGATGTTCCGGTTTGGAAAACCTTGGCTATATCCTTTGTTATGTGTTTATTTCCGCTGCTATCTGTTATGTGATAAATGCTATGTGATAATTATTATTGCTTATTGTATATTGCATCATAGCATGTCATGTAGTTGCATTAGTAACTTATTGAGATTTATCTCACCCCCTTTTCTTTTATCCTTGTTTTTCCTTAACCCCCCCCCAGGTGCTAAGGATTAGTCTCGCTGATCACGAGAAAGAGGACGTCGAGTGTGGATACATTCTTTTGGGGAAAGTTGTATAGGTTGGTTTACATTATATCAATGTGTAACCTTTTGGGGATATTTGTACCAAACATTGACGTCATTAGGATTTGTGTATTTTGTAACTTTGGTGTATAAACTTATGGAGTTTGTACTAGTTTTACCTTGTTGTTCAAAATGATTTGTAAAACTTTGGATTACTACCTTTTGGTATCAAATGGAATTTTTAACTTCGGTATTTCATAGTTTTGGTTTTAGAGTCGACGTCCAGATCGCGGTCTCGGGCCCGCGGGGGTCCGGGGTCGCGACAGGGTGAGCGATGGACCTTATAGGTCGCCTAGATGCAATGCACATTTTATTTAACGAAAAGTTTTGCATTTATTTACATCCTAAATGGTTGGTCCAAGGAGTGTCCTAATCTCTATGTGTGGGTTGACACGGGTAGGATAAAGGTTCCCACCGCTCGTGGAACGTACACGGTGAGTGGAGTAGACGAGTGACTCGAAAAGAGTGCGACAGTAGCGCACAAATTCCTGCACATCGAATACTCCGGGTAATGGGGACCTGTGCAGTGCTGACACGGACTAGTGGTAGTGTGTGGCAAGAAACGAATTCTTTTTAGGGAGAAAAGAGAGAAGTTTTTGAATGCTTGAATGATGCAATGCAATGCAATGCAAGAGAGAGAGAAGAGGGAGAGGATAAGAATGTACAAGGGAGCATAGCAAAGTCTCGTTTGACCTTAGTACTATAGGGAAAGTACAAAAAATACATGTATTGAAAAAATACAAGGTACACATATTAACATGGCAAAAATACAAGGTGCATGTGCAAACATGGCAAAGTGTGAGGTGCATGTGCAAACATGGCAAAGTGTGAGGTGCATGTGCAAACATGGCAAAGTGTGAGGTGCATGTGTAAACATGGCAAAGGGTGAGGTGCATGTGTAAACATGGCAAAGTGTGAGGTGCATGTGCAAACATGGCAAACATCATGATGTAAACGAAAGTTAGACCCACTAAGTTTGAAAAAGTTTCAAAGCAGTCCCCAGTAGAGTCGCCACTGTGAATACGTGTGTTTGAATTTGGGATATTCATAGCAACATTAAATTTATGAGAGTCGCCATGCCGTTTTAATTATAGCCAAAACTTTGAGAAAAAGCATGTTTAATGGGTTCGGGGGTCAAATTACAACAAGAGAAGAATATTCACGTTATCACTCCTATTACCCGAATTGATCGGTCTTTCTATCATGATGCGGTGTATGTAGTGTGTTAGTGACTGAGACCGGATCCGAAGATTGCCTACGTTCCTCTCAATGTGAGAAGCTCAGGTCAGCGTAGTTCGAAAAGAATTTAGAATAGGCAGAAGAATCGGGATCATGCATAATGAGGGGGGAATTACCTAAAGATTAGGGTTTAGAAGTAGTTCCTAGATCATCCTTGGGTTGATGAACCCTAGATCATCATTGGCTATGAAATAACATGTTAACATGAAGATCGTAACCCTAAATATAGCATAAATAAGGTTTTAACCTAAGAATATGATGAACATGCGAAGAACATATTATGAACATATGAATGTCATGAAGAAAATATGAATAAAGATGTTAGCAACATGAATATTATGAAGAACACATGAATAAACATATTAAGAATATGAATATTATGGATCTAAATTAATAATATGGCAAGAACATGAAGAAAAAGTTAGAAAAGTTACCTTTGTTGGAAAGAAATAACCTTGGATCTTCTTGGGATTCTTGAGAGTGTTTTTGGAGGCTTGAATGACTTGATTTGGGAGCAAAATCGTCCCTTGGAAACTCTAAAATTCGGATCCCAAACCAATAGGCTGAGATTGGTTTATATAGTAAACAAAGGGGGAGATCCAACGGCTGAGATCTGAAGGAGCGAGGTTGGCCGCGTGGCCAAGATGGCTAGGTACGAAAGTGGCCGCGTGGCCAATATGGCTAGGTACTAAAGTGGCCGCGTGGCCATCATTGCGCGCTGACGTGAAATTCAAGCTAGGGTTTTACTGTTCATACAAGGCAACCCTAAATGTCCATATTTAATGTTTTCTAGAACATTGAGCTATTTTTGGGAATCCGGGACAAATCTTTGCAAGTTTTTTTAATTCCTATAAAGTCCTCGTAATTTGGGAAAACCCTAATAAACTCATTTTCAGGATCGGGTACTAACAGCTGTCCATCACTCATCTTACATGAGGTCAGAGCAGCTATGGTGTCAAACCTTTCTTGCCTTGCTTGCTCTTGAAACATGTCTTTCAACTCAATGTTCAAGTCATAAGCTTCCAAGTGTTCCAGAGTCTTTGAAGAGCTGAACACATGGCAGCAATCATCAGACAACCGACCTCACGAGAATCACTTTTGTGTTTCTTGTAGGCGTCTCTCTCTACCCTAGGGGAAGTGGCAGCAGGTTCCTCTTCAGGAACAGGCTCATCAAGAATGTACATCTTATCTTCATGCTTTAGAACAATTCTATGGCTTCGGATCCATTCCGTGAAGTTAGCACCATTCTCTTGAAGCTTTTCCTTCTCAAGAATAGATCGCAATGATAGGGATTGAGTATTTTGAGCCATTATCTACAGTTTATGCAAACATATATAAATATGTATTAGTATCAATTTTCATAAAGAGATTTATAATTATTGTATTTCACAAATACTCCCACTAAATTATATAACATTCAAATACAAAAATGTATCATATAATTTTCATGGGCTAAGATCCAACTTTAATTTAATTTCAAGTCCGCTTTGGCGATATTGCTCAAAATTAAATTAATTAGGTAGATAACTTTTATCAATCATATCATATATGACTCTTAGATCTTTTATGGGATTCTTCAAGACATCACATGTCAAGAAGCATGTTTTAATCTCATCTTGTGCCTTAAGCCCAAAACCCTTTTGATAGCTTAATTAAGTCAAACCATGATAGACGCATAGGAACTACTCTTTCACTCATCTTGTTCATACAAGGATAGAATCAATGCACCTACGCTTTGGCGTAACACACACAAAACTACCCGTGTAATCCCAAGTGTCTATCATGGGTTGGCACGTGAATTAAATTTTTCAATAAAGGTTCATCACATATAGCATATAACATGTTTATGAGCACATAAGATGAACATGTAAAGCATCAAGTTTAGTCATTAAATTAATCTCCATTAATTTAAGCATGATATTTATGTGTCATTAGTTTCTCTATAATTATGACGAAGAGACTCTTTAAACTTTGGTTATCATCTCCAAATTAAGACAACTAGAAGTGCAGCCGAAACTAAGCAATAGGCATTCACAATTCCGCACTAATTCAAGAAACCAAGAATGTAGTCCATGTGGCTGAAACTAAGCAATAGATGGTCTCGATGAACGTAGGCCAATTGCATTCACAATTCCACCTGGATCTCCAAACTTAAATCAAGAACTTTGTTTCTAAATTTTAGCAATTATGAACTCTTCATAATTCTAACTTCGTTTTATCTTTGAATCTTTGATTACGATCAAGTTTGGGAAACACAGTCTCGAGAATGTAGGTTAGCCATCCAAACCTTGATCCAATCTTAGAATTCACAAGACTAAGACAAATAGGAGTTTCAAACCATAAAATCCACCCCAAACCCTAGGCCCCCGCCCGCACCAGAACCAGGGGTCTGGCCGGGTCAGTGCCTAGGTCCGGTCAGACCTTCTGTCGAATAATCAAAAAAAAATTAAATTCAAAATTCATCTCAAAATTGTTTTCCCCGATTCAATTAGGACTTGGTGTTCTTGGTGATCAAATCACCATGATCATCAAAACCTTGAATAAACTATTTATTCATGAATCTCTAGATTATCAAAACTTTGATCCAATCAAAAATTGATAACCCAAACAATTTTAAATCCACCATAATTTATTTGCGATTATGTAGTGCGATTAATCTTACAAAAACAATAAACCACATAAAATTCATAAATCACATGAACGCCATGAATCTAAATTCAAATAGCATGCCAACACATATAATCCAATTATATTATCAACATGATATTATTAAAATAACCATGATGAACGGGGCTCTGATACCACAGTTGAGTTCTGAGCAAACATGCGCAGCGGAATACAACTCAAAAGCCTAGATCCGATCATGATGATTAATTTAATACGGAGTTGAATTTAGAATACTAACCATGATGGAGCTTTAAAATTTTCTGGATCTTGAAAACTTTGTTCTTCAAGAATTGATCTTCTCCAAGCTTTCTTCAAGTCTTGATCGCAGGAGCACGAACTAGAAGATGATTAAGAAATCACCCTCTATGGATATCCACACGCGAACGAATATTAAGAACTCCTTCTTAATCTTGATTGCTAGATCCAAAAGGGGCTATATGAATTTATGAATTATTGATCTTGATTCTCAATCTTGATCAATGAAATTGTTTCTCCAAACACCAAGATTCATTCACTTCAATGGCTGGTGAAAAGATATTTATATAGGTCTTAGTCCTTAACCCTTAAGGACTTAGGAAACCTAAATCCCGTCACTTAATTAAGCCGCAAGTTTTCTGGCCAAACAACACTGGCACCGTCGTGCTCTAAAACCGGCACCGTCGTGCCAAATGGTGCGCCAGTCACTTGCCTTTGGCCGATTTATGGCACGGTCGTGCTTTATATTCGGCACGGTCGTGCCGATAGGTACAGTCGTGCTTTATATCTGGCACGGTCGTGCCAAACCAAAATTCTACCATTTTGCCTTTTTAACAATTCGTTCTCTTGTGTGTAACCCCATAGGATTATATCAAGTTGGCAATGAGTCCAAACACATTTTGTCCTCATAAATCATGAGCGGACCCTAGCAGGCCATCATGATTACCCAAATGATATAGCTTGTCAAAGTTCATGAATCCTTTATAGAACATATCACAATCCTTTTGTCCTACGATGTCATTGTATGTAAGCCATGGTCAATGGTCAACTTACAATGTCCAATACTTTCTCGATCCCGAATAGTTTGATAACGCAAATGATATCGATCTCATCAATTCATTTTGAGCATGGCCATGCATTTCATCACAACTATTCATCGAGGGGCCCAAGCCTGACATCTCTCATAAAGAGGGAAAAATCCTATCTTGACTTATTACACTTTCGTACATAGCTTCGATCATGCCAATCATATCCTTTATAATTACTTGGTTAAGAGTAACATTTGAATATGTCAAACATGATCTCCATTATGTGGAAGATCGCAATAATCTCAAGTCTAAGGATTCTAATGATATAACAATTAGAAGTTTAATTATGACATTATGACCATGACATAAACCTCATCTTTGGGTCATGTCTAGTATATGTTCACCAACATATACCCATAAGTTTAACTTGTATCCAATACACATAATCATCATATGATTATCTAATTAAACTTATACTAGTTCTTCATAAGTACTAGGGACGGGGATTATCATAACAAAATATGTAACAACAAATAATAAACCAAAACATCTCTTTATATAAATGAAAAAGTGATAACAAACATTGTCAAACAATGTGCCAAATAACATGCCTAGGGCATACACACCAACATTCACTTCCTCTAGAGAGATCCCATCTTTACGGTTTATGCACGAATCGACATAATGTTCGTAAGACATAGGTAAATATACTTAAAGTTGCAAGGCTGCATCCTAATCATCCACAACTATTCCTATATTACGCAGTTCAAGTAATGCAGAAGTAAATCTATTAAGATGATCATTTATGGGTGTACCTTAAATCATACAGCTGCTTCTTCAGGCATAATTTGTTGGTCAATAAACGTGTCATGTACATATCTTCCAACTTTAACCAAAGATCGCTTCCGGAGTCTGTCCCTGCAACATTGGTTAGGATCTCATCATCCAACTGTCTGATGATCTTGGAGTTAGCCTTCTGATCTAACCTCTTCAACGCTGCTTCCTCCTTGGTGGATGCTTGTTTATCCTTCTCTGATCGTTCTGCGGTAGCTTCTGTGGTGATTGCCTTACCCTTGGGATTCTTGCGATCCCAGATTGCAATCTCCAACGGTTCCCATAAATCTTTGTCTATCAACAAAAGCCTTCATCTTGATCTGCCAGAGAGAAAAAACTATTCTTCCCATTGAACTTGTCGATTGAATCTGCTCCTTGACCCATCTTCTCGTTCTCTGCAGCGGAATCCCTGAACCTTTAACCACGAACCAAAGCTCTGGTATTACCATATCTCTGATACTACTTGTTAGAGCAATAACAAGACTTGATAAGAAAATAAAGCAATCACAAGAACATAGATATATGTGGTTCACCAACTTGGCAACGTCTACGGGGAGGGGAGAGAATATTATTATCAATCTGGAGAAAATGATTACAAGATCACACTATTACTGCTGCACGAATTTTGGTCACAAAATTCCTGAGTGTGCAATTGTAGAATTACAGACCTCTCTGAGCACTCTAATTTCATCTTACTTTTATCTAAACTAATGGCCTCTATTTATACCAGTAAATTATATCTCAAAATATGCTAGGAACTTGGAATTCTAGTCCAAAACTGACTCGAACACCTTCCTTCTGCGGTACTGCGAAAATCTGATCGAATCTGGGAATTTAGGCCTTGGTCCGCTCGGGTATGGCACCTGGTCCGGTCGGACCTATCACTAGTCCGGCCGGATCCCTTCTAATACCCGGTCGGACCTACCCCCTTCTTTAATCCTTGATTTCCGACGTAAACTTGATCCGCCCGGGTCCTCAGTATGGTGCGCCCGGACCCTTCTGGTCCGCCCGAGTCCTTTGCATGGTGCTCCCAGACCCTTCTGCTCTGCCTAGGAATTGAGAGATTTTTCTTTTGTTTAATCCATTAACTTGGCGTCCCAAATTCAAAGTCATTAACCCAATATAATCAATGAATTAATTGCTTGTATTTTCAAGTGGTTCATACCATGCTCAGTTGTCTGGGAAGTCCTGAACTTCCCTTCCTGCAGTGTTGCAAAAGTTTGCTGTTGATTCTATTGAATACTTTACGGTGTTAGTTTATTACTTTAAATATTTTCCCTTTTAACATTCCATAAAAAAAAATTAACTTCATCTAACTGCTTTACGTTTTTTGTAACCCGACATAAAAGTATGTTTTATTATGTTGTTAAAGAATAGTAGGTTACCTTTTGTGTAATCGAAGGTGTAGTACGTTCCATTGGTTTGTAATTATCTTATATTACCTAAACAAATAACTATACCTTGTTTCCACATTAAACTTCTCGATGGCAGGCATTGCTAAAGTTAGGATTTGAAGTCCAGAAGAACAACTATAGCTGTTGGATGAAGCTCCCAAAAGCCTGATGACATGACAACCTAACGCTTGGAAAACTCCAAGACACCAAGTCTCTGCTGCAATCTATTTTATTGATAAGTGAAAGAATCACATTACCCTTTTTTCTAATCCCAGAATGAGGTTTTTGTTAATATGACAGAAGGCTTCATCACTTATGAACTAGAGTTATCCCAATCTAATCCATCTGTATATCACTATTGTTTGGAAGATGTCCCATCTATATGTTAATTTCATCCTTCATTGCTCATCTGTTTGATAACTTAGTTCAAAAGTTATTACTCCCTCCGTCCCAAACTTATGATTACTAAAACTGAATGCGTGAAGATTAAGAAAAAAGTAGGTGTTGTGATTGGGAAGGAGAGAGAAAATGAGATAGTGGATAGTTGTTGTGAGTGGAGAGGAAAGAGAAATGATGTAAAATGCAGCGGAATAGTAACTATTAATTGATCGAAATCTATTAATCTGCAAGGAATAAAATTCCCAAGAAGAATTTCAAAGAAATTCTTGAACAAGAAATAAAGGAGGTTAAAGAAGGAGAGATAATTGCAAAGTAATTCTGAAATTAATAATAATAAACTTGTCCAAAATAAAAGACTACAACGAGTAGTTAAACTAAAATAATAAGAAAACCCTAAAAAAAGGAATCCTAAATCAAAAAGGAATAATAAACTTCCAAAATCCCAAACAAATACCAAAAGAAATGAGTTATGCGCGTTAATTAAAAACTGGCAGATTAGCTGGCACGGTCGTGCCCTCATATAGGCACGGTCGTGCAGATGAAGTCGACTGGACGTATCTTTTCTCCCTTTTCGTGCATGGCCGAGCATTGAAACTGGAGCGGCCGTGCTCCGGGCGGATCCTTGAGTAGTCCATAAATCTTTGTGCTTGCATCACACACCCCCTCTTAAACAGAACTCGCCCCGAGTTCATCTCCGATGTCTGAAAATTACCGTGCCATTTGAAAATAAATTTAGAATAAAGGAACAACATTAACACTGACGGCCATGAACAAACTGGAAAATTCCCGACCCAACGGAACAAATACGTGAAGCACATACGACCATGACGTATAACCTCAGGAAAACGAACACCAATCGGATAGAAGTATAGATCATTTGTCGCAGCAGTCTTATGTTGATCGTCCACCTCGGCCTCCCCTTGATCAATGCTACGCACAATATCTTTAAGAATATCGGTCTCCTCCGAAATTTGAAGAAAAATACTCGGCCCGGAAGGTGTTGTATTGGCAATACTCAATGAAATTAGCGGTTTAAGAGGCGCTTGTTTTGGAAATCTTGTGTCTTTCAAAGAGCATAAACGAAAACGAACCCCATCTTTTTTAAAACTCAGGGAATTCTCCTTTCCATCATAAATAACACCAAGATCATATTTCCAAGGTCGACCCAACAAAATATGGCATGCATTCATATCAATAATATCACATAATATTTCATCGTTATAACGGCCAATGGAAATAGGAAGAAGGCATTGTTCATGTACCTTGATATTGCCGACATTACTAATCCACCCCATAGAATAAGGAGTAGGATGTTTGCGCAGCTCGAGTGTCAACTTATCGACCAACCCACGGGACACTAAATTTTCACTACTACCACTATCAACAATAATTGTAGAAGAAAATTTTTGTACCTTGCCGTTGGTGCGAAAATATTGTGCCTTTGAGGATTCTCATCTGCGATTGGAGTAGTCAACATGAGCTTACAAACCACATATGACACATGATCATCACCATCGTCTTTGTCTTCAAGATTAGGGTCGTAACAAACTTCTGGACCCTCTTCGTCTTCGTCGTCCTCAAGAAACCCATCACGTTCCACCATATGAACTTCCTTATCCTTACCACTAGTACAATTACTAGAGATATGACTCGGTTGACCACACTTAAAGCATTTATTCCCATGAGGTTTTGCGTATAGATTAGAAGTATTGGGAGTATTATTAGTACGATGAAGTGGTTGAGTCCGTATTGCGACATGTTGCTTGACACCATTTTTTGTAGAACCCGCGGCCGGTGCTTGCTCCGAATCCCCATCGTCAATAGCAATAGTATTTTGGGTCTTGGTACTAGAAGAAGACGCGTTATCAAACCTTTTAAAAGTTGTAGGGAACGAAAAGAAGAGGATAATTGATTTTCCACCTTTTTCGCTCTAGTAATAGCATCAGTCAAGACGAATGAAGACAATAATTCGACTTGATTTTTGATACCAAGACGAAGACCTCCAATAAATCGTGAAACCTGTTGCGATTCCGTCTCGTACAAATCCACTCGAGCAGTAATGGCCATGAAATCATGAGCATATTCTTCCACCGTACGACTGCCCTGTTTACAAGTAAGTAGTTTGGTGTAGAGAATTTGCTTGTAATCATCAGGTAAGAAACGAGCCCACAACTCCCTTTTCATATCCCTCCAAGTACGAATTGGTGGTTCATTCGTACGAGCTTTTAATCTTAATAATTGTCCCAACCAAGCAGAAGCTCCACCCCCCATTTTTGTAGGCCACGTAAGGGACCTTTCGTTCTTCCTCACCTTGCATCAAATCAAAGAATTTTTCGACCTCTGCAAGCCAATCCATAAAATCTTCAACCGATAAATCACCGTTAAACGATGGAATATCTGCCCGAATTTTAGGGCGTGGGGGGTGCTCCCATGACCCCCTCATCACGATTATTACGGTTAACCCTACCGTACGGATCAACGTGATGGAGATCTTCCTCACGCGCGCCGTTTCGGTATCCGGGGTTGACACCACCACTACCTACTGCCATACGCCCCATCACCGCCAGAAGTTCTTCATGACGCGTTGCTTGTTGGGCTGCTTGTTGCTCAAACAAACGGGTAAGGGCAGTTATAAGGGTTGTGTGTCCTCGTTGTTTCCTCCATCGTTAACCATCGTCCAAGGATCAACCTTTTCTGATACCAACTGATGTAAAACGCAGTGGAATAGTAACTATTAATTGATCGAAATCAATTAATCTGCAAGGAATAAAATTCCCAAGAAGAATTTCAAAGAAATTGTTGAACAAGAAATAAAGGAGGTTAAAGAAGGAGAGATAATTGCAAAGCAATTCTGAAATTAATAATAATCAACTTGTCCAAAATAAAAGACTACAACGAGTATTTAAACTAAAATAATAAGAAAACACTAAAAAACAAAGGAATCCTAAATCAAAAAAGAATAATAAACTTCCAAAATCCCAAACAAATACGAAAAGAAACGAGTTATGCGCGTTAATTAAAAACTGGCGGATTAGCGGGCACGGCCGTGCCCTCATATAGGCATGGTCGTGCAGATGAAGTCGACTGGCCATATCTTTTCCCCCTTTTCGTGCACGGCCGAGCGTTGAAACTGGAGCGGCCGTGCTCCGGGCGGATCCTTGAGTAGTCCAGAAATCTTCGTGCTTGCATCAAGAAAATTGAACATTTTGGGTAAGTAACCATAAGTATGGGATGCTCATAAGTGACCATAAGTTTGAAACAGGGGGAATTATTTGTAACAATTGAGAACTGGAGAAACAAATTGTCTACTAGAGAAAGGTAACATAGGAGAATTAGAAATTGTGAATTTTGGTTGGGGATGGACTAAAACCAGTGGTGAAGCCAAAATTTATTTCAAAGGGCTCCAGATTGCTTAGGGAATAAAACTTAAGCATTTCAAATGATAAAGTAAAGGGGATCGAAATTGACAAAATGACATTTTTAGTACAAATTTTAAATTATTACTAAAATGTCATTTTTTTTTGAAACAAAATAAAGGACTCAACCCCCCCCCCCCATTCCCGTCAAGTGGCTTCGCCCCTGACAAAAACTAGAATGATTAAATGGGTTATAAATTAAGCTTCTTCCCATAAATCTATATTTCTATAAAGCATAAGTAAACTTAACACAATCTTTTTTTCCGCTCATTTTTTAGCATCCATTTTGGAGACAACATTTATTATGTCTATTTAATAGCATATTTTTAGAAACAACATTGAGTAAACTACTTTTCCGCCCCTCGTACTATGGCCCCAACATCAATTTGACACTCGTACTATTGAAACAACAAATGTATGATGCGTACTATAGTTTTATTAGCAAAATTAACCAATTTACTATTCAGTCGTTAACTTTTTTTAACACACGTTATTTTTTTAACGAGCATTAATTTATAACTAACTTTTGTTATCTCCATCAAAACCAAATCGCATATGTAAAAATCGAATTCCGACTTCGTTAACCGTTGGATCGTCGTGAAACTTCTGGGCTTTGGTCGCATCCCCTAGGCGCACATGATGACCGTTGGGATCTTCCAAATAATTGCCGGAGAGGGAGAAATGGCCGGCGGCGAAAACTGGCGAAAATCTCCAAAAATTCGCTATATTAAAAATCAAATTCCCGCTTCATTAACCGTTGGATCGTCGTCAAATTTCTGGGATATGTTCGCATCACTCAGACGCTCATATTGATCGTTGGGATCAGTAAAACAATCAGCGGTGCCGGAGATATGGCCGACGGCGCAAATCCGGCGAAAAACTCAAAAATCGCCCCAAAAGTTAGTTTTGTTAAATTAAATTAATGTCCGTTAAAAAAATAATGTTCGTTAAAAAAAGTTAACAAATGAATAGTAAATTGGTTAATTTTGCTAATAAAACTATAGTACGCATCATACATTTGTTGTTTCAATAGTACGAGTGTCAAATTGATGTTGGGGCCATAGTACGAGGGGCGGAAAAGGAGTTTACTCAAACAACATTTATAATTAAGCAAAGAGCCCCTTCATTAACCAAAGATAGTGGGGAATATACGCAATTAATGATCTTCAATTCTCTTTATGATTACCGATGCAATATAATGAATAATAGCTAGGAAGGCATATGAAAAATCACTTAACAAGAATAAAGGAAAAATGAAAGGGCGCCTTCATTTATTATTAACCAAAGAGCCCCTTCATTAACCAAAGAGAGTGGGGAATATGTGAATTTAATGATCTTTAATTCTATCTATGCAATATAATGGATAACAGTTGGGAAGGCATATGAAAAATCACATAACAACAATAAAGGAAAAATGAAAGGGCGTCCCTTTCTTTCTAGATACATTCATCTAGCTTTGTTCTTTGAACAACCATTAATGCACTATAAATATAGTCATCGCAAAACAAACCCACTCAATTGAACTTACATACAACAACACTTTGAACGAAAATGCCTTCATCATTATCCTACACCCGTGAACTCGAGTCTTCAAAAGCTATCATGATCTTTGTAATGCTGATGTTGTTGATGAAAACATTTTAACTGGTAAACATGTTTTTATTCAATGTTATCTAAATTTTGATATAAAATTTTACTATTCTTTTAATTTCTTCTTGTCATATCTTTTAACTACATTACTATTCTAACAGATGTCATAGGGAGGGTTGCAAGTACATACACTACACAGGATGACGAATTTAATGGAAGGGAGTCTAAGATGTTGGAAATAAGTTTAGAAAACATCCAGTTAATATATTTTCATCGCATAATTGTTTTACTTTTTTTTCTTAATTTTATTATTGAATGATATTTTATGCAGAGAGAAGATGTTATCATGTAAACTGTACAAAATTGAAATAACTATTATCAAGACATTTCAAGTATGAGAAATTCTAATCAAAGACAAGGTGTCTAAGATTACAGATTTTCAAGAAAGGTAGTGCAACAAATATTAAATTTGTTATGTCATTCCATTTAACTTAAATTAACATGGGATAAGCCAAAAATCTATTTATTAGATTTTTTTTTTTTTTTTTTTTTTTACAATCAAACTCCTGGAACAAAACTAAAAGTGCATTTGCAAAACAAATTCATCCATTCTCTCACTAGTTTAAACCAACAAAATCAAGCCTAAGAAAACCATAACCACTTTCATCTCAACGTTACATTGCATCTCTCGCGATTCTAAACTGTAAAAACTAAAGCCTAAGCACACTCAGGTCTTAAGCTCTACGATTTAAATCCATACACCTAGTATAGCCATTTCCAAAAGTTCAAGCATTAACAAACATGAAATATTAGATGCAGAGAAACAACTTCTTTCATTCCACCAACAATATAATTCCTAAACTCGAAAAATTACAGAAGCCAACTCTGAAATCCTGTAATGGATTATAGTATAGCGAAATCGTCAACCAAGCAAACTATTTATTCTACAACAATAAACAAGAAATATCAAATGGAGCGAAACAAATTCATTCCTTCTCTCTCGCTTCTAATTTACTCCTATGAAAATCGAATTAAAATAACCACTTTAAGCACCAATTTAATTCCTCAGCTCGATCAATTACAGAAGTAAACTCTTGAATTCGGTAAACGATTATAGCCTAGTGAATTCATCAACAAAGCAAAACGCATTTAATTCAGCTGACCGCACATATTCAATAAGCATAATAAAAATGGGGAAACCGATAAATAACAAGTTTGGGAACCGAAAAAAAATCCATACAACGTAGAGATATACTCCGTAGTACCTGATTCATGAAGCATTTGACTGAAATATGTGCTCCTGATTCTGAAAACCCTAACTTGCTTCCTTTATATATATATGTGTGTGTGTGTGTGTGTGTGATCGGCGAGATGAGATCTCTGTACTACAATCTGCGTACCATTTGTGTGCCACAAGAGATCTGACGGTAATGCATCATTTGTGATATTATAATTATCTCAATCTTAATAGAGCTTTGGACCCTATGCTCCTGAACCAGATCATAAACCCATAAGAACCAAAGCTGAGATGAAAATTTCATATAAACCCAGAGCTAGTTAAAAGACAAAAATACTCTCATTGCCCAAGCCCACATCACAGCCCACTCCCGCCTCACCAATCAGGCCGACATTCTGGCCCGGATCCCTCAGACAAGTTATACTCTTATAATTAGACTATAAGAGTCATATTTTTCACATTTTCCAACTTTTAATAAAAAATAAATAATATTTTTTGGTCAAATCCGGTCAAACTCTCATAACTTACATATAAGACAAGTTCTAATCTTATAATTAGAGTATAAGAGTCATATTTTTCACTTTTTTCAACTTTTAATAAAAAAATAAAATAATATTTTTGGTCAAATCCGGTCAAACTCCCATAACTGACGTATAAGACAAGTTCTACTCTTATAATTAGAGTATAAGAGTCAATTTTTTCACATTTTCCAACTTTTAATAAAAAAAATATTTTTTGGTCAAATCCAACTTTTATAACTAACGTATAAGACTTACTCTACTCTTATAATTAGAGTATAAGAGTTAATTTTTTCAAATTTTGCAACTTTTAATAAAAATATAAACAATATTTTTGGTGAAATTCGGTCAAACTCTTATAGCTAACGTATAAGACCTGTTCTACTCTTATAATTAGAGTATAAGAGTCAATTTTTTCACCTTTTTCAACTTTTTATAAAAAAATAAATAATACTTTTTGGTTAAATCCGGTCAAACTCCTATAACTAATGTATAAGACCAGTTCTACTCTTATAATTAGATTATAAGAGTCATATTTTTCACATTTTCCAACTTTTAATAAAAAAAATAAATAATATTTTTGGTCAAATCTGGTCAAACTCTCATAACTGACGTATAATACAAGTTCTACTCTTATAATTAGAGTATAAGAGTCATATTTTTCATATTTTCCAACTTTTAATAAAATAAATAAATAATATTTTTGGTCAAATCCGGTCAAAATTTTAAAACTAACGTATAAGACCTACTCTACTCTTATAATTAGAGTATAAGAGTCAATTTTTTCAAATTTTGCAACTTTTAATAAAAAAAATAAACAATATTTTTTGGTCAAATCCGGTCAAATTCATATAGCTAACGTATAAGACATGTTCTACTCTTATAATTAGAGTATAAGAGTTATTTTTTTAATCTTTTTCAACTTTTAATAATAAAATAAATAATATTTTTGGGTGAAATTCGGTCAAATTCTTATAAGTGACGTATAAGACATGTCCTACTCTTATAATTAGAGTATAAGAGTCATATTTCACTTTTTCCAACTTTTAATGAAAAAGTAAATAATATTTTTTGGTCAAATCCGATCTCACTCTTATAACTGGCATATAAGACCTGTTCTACTCTTATAATTTGAGTATAAGAGTCATTTTTTGCACTTTTTCCAACTTTTAATAATAAAATAAATAATATTTTTTGGACTGAGGTATAAGACCTGTTCTACTCTTATAATTAGAGTATATGAGTCATTTTTTTCACATTTTCCAAATTTTAATAAAAAATAAATAATATTTTTGGTCAAATCGGGTAAAACTCTTATAACTGACGTATAAAACCAATTCTACTCTTATAATTAGAGTATAAGAGTAATTTTTTTTTTTCACTTTTTCCAACTTTTAAAAAAAATATTTTTTGGTCAAATATGGTCAAATTCTTATAAGTGACGTATAAGACCAGTTTTACTCTTATAATTAGAGTATAAGAGTTTTTTCTTTTTTTTTTTTTACTTTTTCCAACTTTTAATAAAAAATAAATAATATTATTTGGTCAAAATATGGTCAATCTCTTATAACTGACGTATAAGACCAGTTCTCCTCTTATAATTAAAGTATAAGAGTCATTTTTTTTTCTTTTTCCATTTTTTAATAAAATAATAATAAATAAATCTCATAGGTGGGTCAAGTCCAGTACTTGTTCTCCAACAAGTACCCATAAGCTTAATTTGTATCACATACGCATGATCATCATATGATCATCAATTAAACTTATACCAGTTCTTCATAAGTACTAGGGAGGAAGATTATTATAATAAACATGTAACACATATAATAACCCAAGGTTGTTATCTCTATAACAAATGAGAACATGATGTAACGTAAGGCCTTTCTCAAGGGCCTAGGGCATAATCTCCAACAATCTCCCACTTGTACTAGGCCCAATCAATGTGTATCCAATACCATTGAGCTTAGCTTATGACCATCATAACAGCATGTGGAGAGTCTTATGTAGGAAGATTATCCTTGTTATCATCATAAGGTATTTTATATATTTTGACATCTCCCATGTCAACGATTTCTCGTAGAGATGGAAATGTCTGAGTTTGTGTTTGGATCATAGATGAGCCTTTGACACCTTAACTTGTGCAATAACAATTATTTCACAACGGAGGTCCATAGGATTAGTAGTAGTAGAAACTATTTCTAGTTTTACTAAAACATCTATATTCAAACAACTCCCTTAGTTATAACTCTTGTAACTAAAGTCTCAATTTTATTCGTAGAATAATTTATAGTGTATTTGCTTGGAACTATTCCAACTAATAGCACTTACTTTAAACATATGTTTATACTGCGATTTAAATTTCCTTTGTCGATGTGGAAGCATGCATCTATGTAACCATTTACTAGATCATCTCCCATGTCAACAACCATCAAGAATGCATCCTTAGTTCTTCTCAAGTACATAAGGACATTCTTGACTACTATCTAGTGACTTTCACTAGGATATGATTTGTCTTTCTCATCATACTCCAAGTATACAAGTTATCTTGTCTAAGTACATAATATGACATACATGATAGATCCAATTGCCGAAGAATATGGAAACCTAATCATGTATTCTTGTTCATTAGTCTTCCTATAAGACTAAGTCTTGCCAAGAATATTGTCCTTAGACAACATTGCAATTTCTTCTCCAAGAATCTTGCATATTGAACAATTCAGTACTTTGTCTCTACAAGTACTTTGACACAAACCAATCAACTTCCTAGATTTATATCAATAGATATACATATACAAGACTAGGAATTAGACTATGCTCCCACTAATTTCTTAGCAAACACAAGTCTCATCTTTGATGAATTTCAAACGATTTGAACACTTCATCAAAATGATTGTTTCCACTCCAAGAAGATTGCTTCAATCCATCACATGGATTTTGACAACTTACATACTTTATTAGAATTTCCATTTGTCAAAATTCATATTCCAAATATGAAGATATGACGATGAGAATTCCAATATCTTAAAGCATGACTACGAGTGAGAAAGTTTTATCATAGTCGAAATATGAGTCAACCTTTCACATTTTGTCTTGATTAATTAGTATGTACCTTTGCTACCCATGTTAGTTTTCTCCAAGAAAACTTAATTCCATCCTTTTGTTTTTACACCTTAGGTTAGAATGATCAAGTTCCAAACTTGATTATTATACATGGATTGCCTTTCAGATTTTATGACTCCAAGCCATTAGTCTAAATATGGAGCGGACTTCGCATTTTGATAGGAGGTAAATATGTCATTCTCAATGAGCTTTACCTCAATACATTCTATTTTGAGAAATCCAATATTTCTTGTTATAGATTGTATTCTATCACGTATGCAAGTAACTTGTGTAATTTGAACGAATTTTCACAACTCCTTGTAAAAGTTCGTTCAACTTCCATCTAAGGTTCAATGTAATTTTCTAGGTCTCAAACCATTCGAAATATATTTTACTCCCACTGGTTCTTTTAGAGATAAACAATTTATCTAGAAAAGTACCATCATAAGTAACAAACAATTTGTTTCTTATGAGTAAAATAATATCCTCAAGTTTCCTTAGGATATCCCATGAAAATACATTTATTATATTTAAGTGTGAGCTTGTTCCAAACAAGTCCTTTCAAAAAGGTCTCACCATCTTAAATCTTTATTGAAGAATAAGATATTAGCCTTTTACTACTCCTAGTAAAAGATGTCTTAATCCAAGCAAATAAGATTTTCATAAATCACATGATTCAAAATCACATGACTTTAAAACTCTGTCCCATAGAATTTTAGATATGCGTTTCTCATTTATTTGATCAAAACAATAATGCCTTAAGAATTTAATAATTTATGTTATAATTTTATTCATTATCTTGTTCTTCAAGATTAAGGATATTAGATTTATTTATATATGATTTAACAATACGATAAGGCAAATCATAATAAATAAAGCACTTTCTTATTCCAAATAAAAAATAAATATCCTTCATTATCTTATAACAAAATAATATTTTCTACTTAATAAGTAAGGCCACTTCATAAGTGTTCTACGAACAATGTTGCAACTCTTTCATCATTACCATTCGTAAATAAACTTTACTTTAAGTATTCTTTCAATTTAATTATTGCACATTTATACAAATGTAGGATCCAAATCCGGTATCCAATACTCAATAATTAAAAGTATAAAGAATAATTTTATAACACAAATATCCCATATGGTAATCTCACTACCATTCCCTTTTTTGATCATCCAGAATTTTGAATACAATTTAAAATGGTCAATCCAATTGCCATACTACAAAATTGTATTATTCAGAGTCATAATTTTAGCCACAATTATTTCTTTTTAGGCTTGACAACGTTTGTCTTACCTTTAGCTTTTAATCCTTTTTTCCTTTTAGAAATCCATAAAGTCAAAAATCAAATTTTTGACTTAGATCATTATCTATCCGCATTATAGTTCAGATATTGAGAGCACAAACCATGTCTCACCAATTCGACTAAATTCAGCAATCAAGAACAATTCAAGATTCTGATTTTAGTTTATCTGCATTCTGAATTTACATCACTTTTCAGGAAACTTGGTTTCGCAAACCAGCCGTCTGAAACTAGATTCAATCCCAGATTAATATTGAATTTGATATTTAATTTCAGGAAACACGCTTTCTTAAATCAGCCTTCTGACAATTAAATTCAACTTAAAATATTTATCATAAAAGCGATAGATTTTAACTTTCCAAAATTTATCTTATATTTGCATTCCTTGATTCACTTAGGATTTGGTGCTCATGGTGATCAAATCATCATGATTATCAAAACCAAGAATAAACAATTTATTCATGAATATAAGATCATCAACAAGTTAATCAAATTAAATTTTGATGATCCTACGGAACATATTAATCAAATTAATATTGCAATTTAGGTTACTTAGGATTATTAAGAATGTAAAATTTCCGTTCTTGATTTAGAATAATTCTTAAGCTCATGATCCAATCAAAGAAATTAATTTCATTCTCTTTTAACTTTGTCGTTTTAAGAACAGATCGTAATAATAAACATAATTAAAGTTTAAGATAATATTCTACACAAATATGCAAATAAATATACACATATATTTTATACCAATCATTTAAGAGATAAATTATTTGTATTTCATAAATACTCTCACTGAATTATATAGCCTTCATATACAACAGTTGTATAATATAATTTATGTGGGCTAAGATCCAACTTTAATTTAATTTCTAGTCCGCTTTGGCGATACTGCTCAAAATTAAATTAATTAGGTAGATAACTTTTATCAATCACATCATATGTGACTCTTAGATCCTTTATGAGATTGTTAGACATCTTATGTCAAACATGTTTTAATCTCATCTTGTGCCTTAGGCCCAGAACTTTGTCTTTTGATAGCCTAATTAAGTCAAACCATGATAGACGCATAGGAAACTCTCATTCACTCATCTTGCTCATACACTGATAGAATTAATGCACCTCGCTTTGGTAGAGCCCACATAAAAATACCCGATGTACTCACAAGTGTCTATCATGGGTTGGCACATGACTCAAAATTTCAAGAAGGTTCATCTCATATAGCATACAACACGTTTATGAACACATAACATGTAAAGCATCAAGATTAGTCATTAAATTGGTCTCTATTAATTTAATCATGAAAATTATGTGTCATTAGTTTCTCTATAATTATGAGGATGATAATCTTCAAACTTTGGTTATCATCTCCAAATCAAGACAACAATACGTGCGGCTGAACTAAGCCGTAAGACAACCACAATTCCGCACTTAATTCAAGAAACCAAGAAAGTAGTCCATGTGGCCAAAACTAAGCAATAGATGGTCTCGATGAACGTAGGCCAATTGCATTCACAATTCCACATGGATCTCTAAACTTGAATCAAGAATTATTGTTTCTCAATTTTAGCAATTATGAACTCTTCATAATTCTAACTTCGTTTTATCTTTGAATCTTTGATTGCGATCAAGTTTGGGAAAAACAGTCTCGATGAACGTAGGCTAGCCATCCAAGCCTTGATCCAATCTCAGAATCACAAGATCAAAACAAATAGGAATGATCAAACCACAAATCCAACCCACGACCAAACAAATCCCCGCACCAGACCCAGAGGTCCGGTCGGGTCCTTTGCTTGGTCCGGTCAGACCTTCTGGAAAATCAGAACAGATTTTCAATCCAACCCAAACCCCAGCCACGCACCCACTCCAGACCCGTAGGTCCGGCCGGGTCATGTACTGGTTTCGGTCGGACCTCCTAGAAAATCAGACTTGTTTTTCAAGTTTCAAAAATTTGTCTCAAAATTGTTTCTCCCCGATTCAATTAGGGTTTGGTGTTCTTGATGATCCAATCATCATGAATATCAGAACCTTGAATAAACAATTTATTCATGAATCTCTAGATTATCAAAACTTTGATCAAATCAAAATTGATAACCCAAACAATTTTAAATCCACCATAATTTTATTGCGATTAAATAGTGCGATTAAAGTTACAAAACAATAAACCACATAAAACGCATAGATCACATAAACACCAAGAATCTAAATTCAAATAGCATGTTAACACACATAATCCAATTATATTATCAACATGATATTATTAAAATAACCATGCATGAACGGGGCTCTGATACCACTGTTGGGTTTTGAGCAAACATGCGCATCGGAATAAACCCAAAACCCTAGATCCATTCATGATGATTAAATTAATAGCAAGATGAATTTAGAATACTAACCATGATGGAGCTTTAAAATTTTCGGATCTTCAAATCTTCAAGTCTTCAAGCTTTAAGATTTGATCTCCTTGTTCTTCACGTTCTTTGAATCAGGATCACAGGAACACGAACTTGAGATGTTAAAGCAAACATCCTTTATGTCTATCCACACGCGAATGAATATCTATAACGATTCTAGATCTGGATTGCTAGACCCATTAGAAAACACTTTTCTAATCTTCAAAGGCTATATGAAATTATTGGTGTTCTTGAGCTTTTGATTCATAATCTAAACTCAAGAATATGTTTCACAATCACATGGAGGCTACCAATAATGATATATTCTGATTAGGTTAATACTTGGTAAAGAGAGAGGTATTTAAACTTATTTAACCTAAACCTTTTAGGAGAAATAGTCCAAAACCCGTCAAAACCCGAATCAGGAAAAACAGACTTTCTGGAGGGGTGGTCCGCCCGGGGCACCAAATGGGTCCGCCCGGACCAACCATATAGGTCCGCCTGGGTCACCATATAGGTCTTCCCAGACCCACGCTCCTGGAGTCAGAATCCTGTTTTTCTTGAATTCGATTTTACGCTCTTTTACACAATTCCAATTTTAGCCTTTCTTTGATTCGTTTGTGTGTGACCCCATAGGATTATATTAAGTTGACAATGAGTCTAACCAAGGTCAAACCCATAAGTCATGAGCAGACTCTAGCAAGCCATCCTGACTACCCAATTAATATACTTAAACGAAGTTCGTTATCCTCATAGAACATATTACAATCCTTTTGTCACACGATATCATATTGAACATAAGTCATGGTCCACGTCAACTTATTTGTTCAATGATTTCTTGATCTTGAGTAGATTGATTATGAGCAAACGACATTTTTCACATCAATTCATTTGAGCGCGGCCACGCATTTCATCAATCTCACTCTACGAGTGGCCTAAGCAGATATCTCTCTTGACGAGGGACAAATTCCATATTGACTTATCATTATTCCCTACAAGAATCCGATTATGCCAATAGTAGCCTTTATAACCACCCGGTTAAGGGTAGCGTTTGAGTACGTCAGACATAATGTTCATCATGTTGAAGACCATGATAATCTCAGGTCTAAGGATATCAAATGATATGACTATTATGAGATTTAATTATGACATTTGACCATGACATAAATCTCATAGGTGGGTCAAGTCCATTACTTGTTCTCCAATAAGTACCCATAAGCTTAATTTGTATCACATACACATGATCATCATATGATCATCAATTAAACTTATACTTGTCCTTCATAAGTACTAGGGACGGAGATTATTATAATAAACATGTAGAACATATAATAACCCAAGGTTGTTATCTCTATAACAAATGAGAACATGATTTAACGTAAGGCCTTTCTTAAGGGCCTAGGAAATAATCTCCAACACGAGGTAGGAAGCGCGTGCCTCTGGGCGTCAGTTACAGATTTATGTCCAAGAATCTCTCCCTTGCTCATTTTACATGATTTTGCCCGGGAAATATTTCTTGGTGACTGAGTTTTGGCACCAAAAACACTTGGTTTTCACCTATAAAAACATCCATTTCCACCATTTCAAGGGACCGAAAATTCTCTCTACACAAACAATACCGAAATCATTTCCATGTCTTTTTCAAGTAATTCACCAAGAAGTGTTTGAAGGTCTTCGAAGCATAGGTAAAAGTCCATTTTTTCCCTTTCTTCTCTACTTCATCTCTTCTCTCTTTTACTTTAATCAAACGTGCAATCACCCAAATCATTTTGGGACATGACACCAATGGTCACTTCATTTCATTGAAGTTGATCAAGGATTTATCTCCCTACATTCCAAACACCCTTTTTTAAAACCCCCTTTTTATCATTATCAAAAATAGGAAGAACATTCATTTTATGTAGACTTTGAACAAGCAAGACCAACATTAGTTGGGCGAGATGGGTGTTTAAGTACTTTCCATCTTGTAACCTAACCCCCGAACCTCTTAACAAGAATCTCTGTTTTCGTAATCAAACTTAGGCTAAAATATTAGGTTTTTATTATGTTCCTCTAAAACATAGGTGGCGACTCTATAATCTAAAACACAAATAAACACCCTAGGAATAGCACACGTGCTCTAGCCAAGCCGTGCCCTCCCGAGGTATCTACACTCATAAGTAGCACACAATGAGCATTAATAGCGCATCACTCAATGCTTTTAGCATTAAATGGACTGGGACATGTGCAGGGGTAAAATAGTAATTTCCCAATAAATTTAAAAAATAAGGACGAGGGAAAAAATAATTGCACAAGTACCCTTGCGAATTATGTGCTGACTCAGCAAGTCAAGGACCTAGGTACAATTAACGAAAAGAAAACTTACCTGAGGTCCACGTGTTATGCGCAGCTCTTATAATGCGCAGAGTTTCTTTCAAAACCCAGAAATGATTTGCCTTATGCGCAACACCATGTGCGCTTGAATTGCGCAGGCGCATTAGGCATTTCTAACTTTGAAAATTTATCAAGTAAACACAAAATCATTAGTATTGACAAATCATATGGACCATATTTAGCTATGTTCAAGCATACCCATTTCACCCCTCAAAAAGATGAACCGTTTAGCATCTAGTGCTTTTGTAAGAATATCGGTGATTTGATAGTCGGTTCCCACGTGTTCCAAATGAATGTTTCCTTTCTCCACGTGATCTTTGAGGAAGTGATACTTGATGTCTATGTGTTTGGTCTTTGAGTGCATGACATGATTTTCAGAAACAGCAATTGTTGATGTATTGTCGCAGTAGATGGGACAATTTTCTTCAATAATATCATGGTCTACCAATTGTTGCTTCATCCATAGAATCTGACAGCAACAACTTCCAGCAGCAATATATTCTGCTTCTGTGGTTGAGACAGATACTGCAGCTTGTTTTTTATTTACCCATGACACAAGTCAATATCCGAAGAAATGACAAGTGCCACTTGTGCTTTTCCTATCAATCGTGCACGCTGCATAATCCGCATCTGAATTACCTAAAAGTTTAAAATTCGAATATTTGGTGTACCAAAGTCCAAGGTTAACAGTGCCGGAGAGATATCGTATAATAAGTTTCATAGCAATTAAGTGTGCTTCTCTAGGGTCAGATTGATAACGAGTGCAAACACAAACACTAAACATTATATCGAGCCAATTAGCAGTAAGATAAAGGAGTGAGCCAATCATACCTCGATAGAGAGTTTGATCAATCTTTTTACCTTTTAAATCTTTGTCGAGTTTGTTGCCGGTAGCCATTGGAGTGTCGTATGCTTTAGCATTTTCAAGTCCAAACTTTTTTATTAGATCCTTTGTGTACTTGGATTGATTGATAAATATGCCTTAATTCAATTGCTTGATTTGAAGCCTGAGGCAAAATGTGAGTTCTCCCATCATGTCATCTCAAACTTGCTCTTCATTAGTATCTCAAAGCGCTTGCACAACAATTCATTAGTAGATCCAAAAATAATATCATCAACGTAAATTTGAACAAGTAATTTATGATCATTATGTTTGGAAATGAAAAGAGTAGTATCGATTTTACCGCGAGTGAAGCCTTTCTCAATGAGAGGCTTGGATAGTGTATCATACCATGCTCTTGGTGCTTGTTTAAGTCCATACAAAGCTTTCTGAAGTTTCTAGACGTGATTTGGAAATTGAGAATCTTCAAACCCAGGTGGTTGAGCTATGTAGACTTGTTCTTGGAGTTCACCATTTAGAAACGCGCTCTTCACATCCATTTGATACAGCTTGAAGTTCTTGTGATCAGCGTAAGCTTGAAAGATCCTTATAGCTTCAAGTCTTGCTACGGGCGCGAAAGTTATATCATAATCAATTCCTTCTTCTTGCCTATAGCCTTATGCAACCAATCTTTCTTTGTTTCTTGTGATGGTTCCATTCTCATCCATCTTGTTTCTGAACACCCATTTCATACCAATCACTCCTTGATCATTTGGTCTTGGAACAAGAGTCCAAACCTTACAACGTTCAAATTGATTGAGTTCTTCTTGCATTGTAACAACCCAATTCGGATCTTGGAGCGCTTCATCAGCCTTCTTCGATTCAATTTGAGAGATAAATGCAGTGTAAGAATCAAAGTTTGTACCTCTCCTTGTACGAACACCAACATGTAGATCACCAATGATATTTGTGATTGGGTGATCTCTAACTTCACGAATTTCAAGAGGTAAGTTTGGTTGAGTTGTAGTAACTTGAAGGTCTTCAATTGGTACATCTTCACCAGCTTCAAAATAATTAAAGTTAGGGGGTTGAAACGGTTCGGAATTGAAAGTAGGAGTGACACCAGGCGCAACATTAGAATGAGGCGCATGAGTGGAATCTTTAGGCGCATTGTACGGTGCAACTGAACCTTCACTTGGTGCGCTATTGAGAAGGCTTTGTGCAACTGATGTAGATGGATTTCCTTGAGTTGATGCATTATGATCATGTGTAGCCACAACTGGAATGGGAGCACCTGTCTCATTAAACTCAACAGAATCATCAGCAATATTTGGAGCCAAATGTGGCTCAAGGAAACAATGTTCATCAAATGTAACATGTACAGATTCAACTATCACTAAAGTAGATCTATTGAAAATGTGAAAGCTTTAGAATGTTTAGCATACCCAACAAAAATACCTTCGTCGGCTTTGGCATCAAATTTACCTCTATGTTCATTTCCGTTGTAGAGGATATAGCATTTGCATCCAAAGATTTTGAAGAATGCAATGTTGGGAGTTCTACCACGCCAAAGTTCATACGGAGTCTTGTTGTGGAGTTTGTTGATGAGGGAACGATTTTGAGTAAAGCATGCAGTGTTGATAGCTTCTTCCCAAAAGTACTTTGGTAGCTTTGCTTCAGCTATCATTGTCTTCCCCACTTTAATCAATGTCCTATTTTTCCTTTCCACAATACCATTTTATTGAGGAACTCCAGCAGTTGAGAAGTTGTGATCTATCCCATGATCGTCGCAGTAACGAGCAACACCGTTGTTCTTGAATTCTGTTCCATTATCGGATCAAACACTAATGATGTCATCTTTTTTTTTGGGTTTGGAGTAGTCTGAATAGAGTGGTGAGAATGTCATAACAATTGTCTTTAGAGATAATCATTTCCACCCACGCATATCTTGAATAATCGTCCACCACGACTAGAGTATATTTGTTTCCTCTAATGCTTGCAGTGGTAACTGGTCCAAATAGATCAATGTGCAGCAGTTGCAAACATCTAGAAGTTGAAGGATTTGTCTTGCTGGAGAAAGACTGCTTTGATTGTTTGCCAAGTTGACACGCAGCACATTTGTTGTCATGATGATCAGCAACCTTGGGAAGTCATTTGAGAAGATTGTCCCTGCTGAGTTTTGATAGATATTTGAAGTTCAAGTGACTCAAGCGCTTGTGCCATAGCCAACTATTCTCGCTCACACTTTTAGTTACAAAATAAAGATTAGTACTAGAGTTCATATTTTGGAAATCAATAATATAAATATTTGTCTTACGATAACCGGTGAGTAATGTAGCTCCAGATTTGCCATCCTTGATAAGACATTTCTTCGAAGTAAAATGGCATTTTAATCCTTTGTTACAGAATTGAGATATGGATAATAAGTTGTGCTTGAGTCCTTCGACAAGAGAGACTCATTCAATGCACACTTTGTCTTTCTTGAGTTTTCCACATGCAACAACTTGACCTTTATTATTATCTCCAAATGTTACCGAGGGACCTCTTTCTTCATGAACATATTCAAGTAAAGATTCATCTCCAGTCATGTGTCGTGAGCACCCACTGTCGAGAATCCATTCATACGTTTTAGCTTTTGAAGATCCAGTCATGAAGCAAAGAACCTGAAATTTAGACATTTAAGCATGTCCCCTTTATTCCTTTTGGGTCCTAGAGTTAGCAACTCTTGACAACCTGCTCTTGCTTGACTTTAGGATTTTTACGTCCTTTGGCATTGGGAGTGAATCGCAAAAGGCATTCCACGGCCTTATGTCCTGAGCAATCACAAATGGAACAATGATAAAAGCCACCAATCACGTGAGTTTTCACAAACTCCTTACTTTTCTTAGGGATTGCATTCTTGATTGGGTCAGATGAATTTGCCTTAACAAAATTTTTCTTTTGAAATTTTGGGGCGCTTTTTCTAGGAGCGCGCATAGGGCTAGGAGGTGCATGGCGTTGATGCGCATGGCTCCTAGGCGCATAATGTTTGCTCGTAGAAGGAGCGCGCCTTGTTTCAAGAATGATTTTGCTAGAGGATGATTCATCTGTAGCTATTTCCTTCTCTTTAGCTTTCCCAAATTGTTTTGTTGGGTAGACATAATGGAATGTTTGTCTCTTGACTTGTTCCTGTCCTTTACCCATTGAATTAGAATGTTTTTCCTTGGGAATTTCACGAGTTTGTAGAGGGGTAAATTCAATGTCTCTTTCAATACAGACATCACACTTAAAGTTGTCACTAGTTGATGTGAATCCCAAGCCACCTTTATCACCACTGGCTTTTTGGGACTCAAAGATCCTGTCCATAGTGACACGAGAATTGGACCACTCATTTCTAATCTTTTTAAGATCAGTAATTTCAGTGACTAATTCATCGTTTTGAACATTAAGTAATGAGTTATGTTCTGTTAGAAAAGTGTTTTTAACAGTAAGAGGAGTCATGCTCTTTATCATTTCCTTAAGGAGGTTGAGTTCAGATTTTAATAGAGATTTCTCTGTCTTATTACCTTTTCAGCCTCTTTGAACAATTTTTCTTGCTTTTCAATGTGCTCATCATGATTGATTTTTGGAATTGATACAACTTGAGGTCTGATGTAATCACTCTTTCTGAGTTTTCTTCTTGCGCTCAGGTCACATCTAGAAAATAACAATCCACTATCGCTTTGAGCTGGAGTAAGACATCCTTGTTCAATGAGCTCACTGATGGTTGGTCCTTTCTTCTTCTTCTTCACTTCTTGATGACCTGCAGACTTTCTAATGGGTTTGCTCAAGATTTTCATATCAGGAACATATTTTGAGAAGTCATCATCAGAATCAGAGACATCATCATCTTTTGCCACCAAGCATACGAGTCCATCATCAGAATCTTCATCGCTTTCTTCCGAGTCTGTTTCAATCCACATATTGCGATCATTTGATGGAGATTCTTCCTCAGCAACCATTCCTTGTGACGATTGAATTTTGGAGTGTTGCTGTTCTTTTTCTGCATGCACTCGAACTTGGGAATTGGGCAGCTCGATGCAAAATGTCCTGGTTTCCTACAATTAAAACAAACAAGGTCTTCTTTCCTTTTAGAATCACTACTCCTTGTGAACTTTGGAGGAGCTCTGATTGTAGATCCTTGAGCTTTGCTGAAAGAGCTGGGTTTTGAGAATTTTCTGAACTTCTGGAATCTCTTCACAAATAAAGCGAAGTCTTCGTCATCCATATCTAATAACTCAGAAGTAGAAATTTTGGGGTCAGAACTTTTCTCAACATGTACTGGCGCAGGCGCTTCCTCTCTTTGCGCCACCATAGGAATGGATTTTGATTTTCCTTCAGTTTCACTTATACGCTGAAGTTTGAGCTCGTAAACCTTGAGATTAGCATAAAGGTTCCTTAAAGTCCAATCATCCAAAGTTCCAACATCTTCAAGGATGCTAGATTTATGGAGATATCTACATCCAAATGCAGCAAGGAAATTAACATTTAATTCCTTATTAGTGAATTTCTTTCCAAGTGAAATACAGAGATTGATAATTTCACAGTAACGTTCATAAGTCTGTCTTAAGGTTTCACCGGGGAGTTGAGAGAAATTTTTGAATCTCTTTTGTACTTCGTATCTCTTGTTCTCCTTGCAGACAGTGTCTCCTTCGATATGCTCTTCAATAGCATCCCATAATTCATTGGCGGTAGCACAATGCATGACTTGTTGTTTCATAGCCATGCTTAGAGTGCTTAGGAGAATGTTTCTAGCTTTCCCATCATTTGCAACTCTTCTTATTTCTTCTTCAGTCCATTCTTCCTTTGGTTTCAGAATTGATGGTTGAGCAGCGTTTGTGCGCGGATTTGGATTCTCTTTCATTGGGATGTAATGTCCATAAACCACGGTGTCATGAAGCCTTTCATCAATTGAGTTGAGATGGGTCAGAATGCTGAACTTCCACACGTCAAAATGATCTTCATCAAAGACAGGAACATGTGTGTAGTTAGCAGTTGCCATAGGTTTTGAGTTTGCCATATCGAATCGGCACCCAAGCTGTTAAGCTTGAAAAATAAAAAACGTTTTATAAAGGTGTTAGCTCTGATACCACTTGTTGGTCCAAAAAGGGCAACAATGGTATGAAAAATGCTAGAGGGGGGGGGTGAATAGCGTTTTAAAATTCTTTTCAAACCCTTTTGCAAATCAATGGCTAATGCACACAGCTCTAATTTTGGCTAAGTATAGCGCGCAACAAGAGTGTGAAATGCACAGCGGAAACTTAAAGCAATCACTGATGCGCAGGGAATATGCGCAGGAGTGTAAAAATGCACGCGCTAAGATTGGCTTAAAGAGTGGCGCAAAATGGAACTAAGGCAGAAAGCACACAATCACAATACAAACAGTGAAAGACAATCTACAAAGATAAAACAAAGCAATATATCAGAAAAGCTTAAATGTAGAATGAAAAGCACAATAACAAGACAAGCTATTTGGAGAGGTTCGATCGGGAAAAGATTTACGTCCTCTACCAAGATGGTTAGTCTTGGATTTCTAATGGAGATCTTATAATATGAGTGAGTGTTACAAGTTACAATGATTGAGAACAAAACTAACTCAAAGATCTATAATCTATGAACGAACAAATCCTAGACAAAACCGGTGTATCTCTAGAAGTATGATTGATGAGATCGAAACTTCAAGACAAGTATGTGTGTCAGAAATCTGGGCCCTATAAATCTATGAGATAGAGAGCACAAGATATTTTGGTGTTACAAGGCTTTTGGGATCTGGTCTTGGTAAGGTATGAAGGTATGAACGTTGTTCTTGAGAATTCTGGAAATGAGCAAGCAATCTTCAAATCTTCAAAGTTTCTTTCTGAAAGCAAAACACAAGCAGCTTGGAAATAAGGATGAGCAGGCTATTTATAGTGGAGCTTCAAAAACTAGCCGTTGGAGCTCTGAGCAAGGACAATGAGCTGGCACAATATGATTGGTGCGCAGGTGTCCTTTTTAGCCATTGGAGACAGAGCAAGAGGAAAAGATTCAAACTTCTATTAAAGGATGACAGCTGTCTTCATTTTGAATTTTCAAACTGAGGCGCGTCTCCATCTACGCGTATGCTAAGTGTGCTTGTTTTTTCGTATGTAGACATCAGCACTTTGGCTCATTCCAAAAAGTGTAGCTTGACTTGACGCTTTCCAAGATTCTAGAATATGTGGTCAAGAAATGATAAGAATTTACTAAGGCAAAACTGCGTGCATGGAAGCCATGCGCATTGAGTGCGCAGATGGGTGCTACGCATGAAAGTCATGCGCATCACGCTTAGTCATTTGCAAATGAGACCTCAAATTCAAAGTAAAATCCCTAACCACTAAGCCTAGTTTATAAAGAGGACTTAGCTAAAAATTGAAGTTATAAAACTTCTTACATAGGGTCCTAAAGTCCTTAAAATATACTTAGGTGATGGTATCAATCAATTCTAATATAAGTAGGAGGGTTAAGTAATAAGCATACCCAACACACTAAACCATGGATTGACCATAGAGGGAAGCAACAACCGGGCTTTGATATCTTCAATGACTGCGATTCATACTCACTTAAAATAGAACCGATGCAATTCTCATGGCTACCTCGAGAATTAGGGGGTACCAAGGCCGAGGCATTCAGTGAATGGGACTTTGTGTTGGGAGAAGACCTACTGCGCCAATTTCTTAACGAGAATTAGCGCAGTAGGTTATTGTGGCAGAAATGGTCCTATTGATGCCGAAGAAATGCAAACAGTTAATTTGGGGACGGACGATGATCCGAAAGAGACCAAGATCGGCAGTTTTTTTAAGGGGGAAGACTGAAAAGCCCTAATAGCGCTTCTCCAAGAATTCGTAGATGTGTTTGCATGGTCCTACAAAGATATGCCGGGGCTATCTAATTTGATTGTCAAGAACAAAATACCACTGCTTCCCAATTCAAAGCCAGTCAAGCAGAAACTCCGCAGAATCAAGCCAGAGTGGTCGGTACAAGTCAAGCAAGAGATAGAGAAACTCCTGATTATTGGGTTCATCAAAGTGATAGAGTATCCAACATGGTTAGCTAATACTGTGCAAGTTTCCAAAGAAAATGGGAAGGTCCGTGTTTGCATAGACTTTCGTGATCACAACAGAGCATCTCCAAAAGATGACTTTCCCCTTCCCAATTGTAGAAACCCGGGAGGGTACAGCTTGGCTAGAGCGCGTGTGCTATTCCTAGGGTGTCTATTTGTGTTTTAGATTGTAGAGTCGCCACCTATGTTTTAGAGGAACATAAGAAAAACCTAATATTTTAGCCTAAGTTTGATTAGGAATACAGAGATTCTTGTTATGAGATTCGGGGGTTAGGTTACGAGATGGGAAGTACTTAAACACCCATCTCGCCCAACTAATGTTGGTCTTTCTTGTTCAAAGTCTACATAAAATGAATGTTCTTCCTATTCTTGATAATGATAAAAAGGGGGTTTTAAAAAGGGGTGTTTGGAATGTAGGGAGATAACTCCTTGATCAACTTCAATGAAATGAACTGACCATTGGTGTCATGGCCTAAAATGATTTGGGTGATTGCACGTTTGATTAAAGTAAAAGAGAGAAGAGATGAAGTACAGAAGAAAGGGAAAAAATGGACTTTTACCTATGCTTCGAAGACCTTCAAACACTTCTTGGTGAATTACTTGAAAAAGCCTTGGAAATGATTTTGGTATAGTTTTTGTAGAGAGAATTTTCGGTCCTTTGAAATGGTGGAAAAGGGATTTTTTATAGGTGAAAACCAAGTGTTTTTGGTGCCAAAACTCAGTCACAAAGAAATCTTTCCCGGGCAAAATCATGTAAAATGAGCAAGGGAGAGATTCTTGGATAGAAATCTGTAACTGACGCCCAGAGGCGCGTGCTTCCTACCTTGGGGGCGGAAGGCGCGCGCTTCTGGCTCCTATGGTCGGAGGCGCGCGACTCAGAAATGGCCTTTTTGATAGAATGGACTAGAAAGTCAGCCCTGTTATTCAGTTTAGTCCCTGGACTTAACGGAGTCAGTCAGGAATTTAACGGAAGTAACAGAAACTGATGAGAAACACTTAAAAATAGGGAGAAACATAAGATCAACCGTACAATTGGGGTGAGCGGTCCAAGGCGGGGTGTCTACAGATCCCCTCGACGACGTGGATTGCAAAGAAAAACGCGTCGACGAAAGAAAGTACACCCGCCGAGGATATCACTAAGAAAAAAGCAAAGACTCGATGAAAGAAGGAATTTAAAATTGCGAGCGATGGAGGTGCGCTCCCTGTGTGAGCGGATTTTGTTGATAGAGGAGGTGGCATGATCCGTTGGTTAATCTGCCGGCTGAAACCGTTAGTGAATCCGCTTGTTGAATTTGTTAGCTGAATTCATTAGTGAATCCACTTGATGAATCCGTTAGTGAATCCCTTGAATGAGCCCGTTGGTAAACTCTTGTTGAATGAGTCCGTTGGTAAACCCTTGTTGACGAATCCGTTAGTGAATCCATTTGATGAATCCGTTAGTGAATTCCTTGAATGAGTCCGTTGGTGAACCCTTGTTGACGAACCCATTAGTGAATCCGTTTGATGAATCTGTTGATGAATCCTTTGAATGAGTCCATTAGTGAACCCTTATTGACGAACCCGTTAGTGAATCCGTTTGATGAATCCGTTGGTGAATCCTTTGAATGAGTTCGTTAGTGAATCCGTTTGATGAATCCGTTAGTGAATCCCTTGAATGAGCCTGTTGGTAAACTCTTGTTGACGAATCCGTTAGTGAATCCGTTTGATGAACCCGTTAGTGAATTCCTTAAATGAGCCCGTTGGTAAACTCTTGTTGAAGAATCCGTTAGTGAATCAGTTAGGTGAATCCGTTAGTGAATTCCTTGAATGAGTCCGTTAGTGAATCCTTATTGATGAATCAGTTAGTGAATCCGTTTGATGAATTCGTTGGTGAACCCATTGAATGAGCCCGTTGGTAAACTCTGTTTATGAATCGTTTGATGAATTCGTTGGCGAACCCATTGAATGAGCCCGTTGGTAAATTCTATTGACGAATCCGCTATATTTCTTGAGAAGTGGTGATTTCTATGGTTTACCATGGACTGAATTGTTGTTTGTAGCTGTCTCTGACGTGTGCCATTCAGAGCTGCTCTTGTTATTGACTTTATGAATTTTGTGGGGGTGCGGGCACAGTTGACTGCGGACCGAAAAGATGAGGTTTTCCCTTTCGAGAGGAAAATGTCGAGATTGACCTCGAATTTTTTAACTGTAGGATTTAATGATGTTCGTTGCGAAACTTTATGCTTGAACTATGCCAAGTTGGAGATGAAAACTCGGATGGGAGCTGGAGGAACATTGATGTGATGTATTTATTCTTGCATGGGAACTTTCACCTGGGCCTGACTGGACACGGGACGCGCGCACATTCGGGAGTTGCTGTGAGACGCGCCCGCGTTCCAGGTAGATAGCGGGAGGCGCGCGCCTTGCGCATCAGTTCAGCATATATATTCAGAAACTGTTCATTCTGTTCGAGCCAAGTTCAAAAATTGCCCAGACTCTCAGCATTCTGAGTCAAATCTTCGCGAGGAAATCATCCCCAAGTGTTTCCTTTGTTAAATTGAGACTAATCTAACGTGAGATTATATCGAGTTCCCATCAAACTCCTCCTTTCGAGATGCCAATGGGTGAAGAAGCCAAAGTCAGGATTGAGGCTATGGACCCAAGACAGCTTACCTATGAGTCCCATACTCATATTTCCCACTTCGTTTCTGCGGGATTGGTAAGGATTTTGCATTTCCTTGTTGATTTTTCGCATTTTGGGGCTGTGTCATTGTTGCCCGTGATACTGCTGTAGCAACTCTTTTGATCATGGCTGCATGTTGTTGTTCTTGTTGATTTGTTGTGAAAGGAATACCTGGGCACCCATTTCCATGTTCACACACTTGTTCGCACGTAGTGTCTTCATTGAATTCTTCATGTTGGGTTTGGCCATTTTCTAGCCGTTATGCTGACGAATTTTTCTTTGTCTTTTGTTTCCTTTTAGAGATGGAACTGTCTGACCAAGATCCGAGGCGGGGCTCAAGGACCCGTTTCTGTATGGAGGAAACTGCCCGAGAATGTACGGGCTCGGGTTACGGCTACATGCTTCGTCCCTTTCATTACCAGCTTGCCTTCGCTGAAGAATGATCCTGATGTGATTCAGGCTTTAAGGGAGAGATGGTGGGATACCACCCACACTTTTTACTTACCGATGGGGGAGGTGACTATGACCCCGACTGAGTTCACGGCTCTGACTGGTTTGCCTTTTTCTGGGGTTGCCGTCCCTTATGCTACCAGTGGGACTGCTAGGACGCCTGCTGAGTTGTTGGCTCTAGTCGACTGCGAATTTGTGGTGAAGAACTCCCGAATAACTTGGGGGAGGATTCGGGATTATTTTAGAGTCCTTGAGGCTGAGTCTCGGGGAGTTACCACTGACAGGGTCGAAGGGGTGGCCCGATGTTTCATTTAGTTTGCTCTCTCTCACACCCTTTTCGCGAATGGGGGGAGTTCTGCTGCTCTGTCCCTGTTGGACCTTCTGATAGACTTGAACCAGGCTGCTCAGTACAACTGGGGTGCAGCGGGTCTTGCTGCTTGTTATCACAGCATGGACTTAACTAGTCATTCGATTAGGAGCTCGGTCACGGGCTTTTCTCTTGCTTGGGAGGTACATTTACCGTTTTGCCCTTTTAGATTTCTACCTTTATCTGTATCTTTTGACTGTCATTAATCCTGTCTCTGTTTCTATTTGCAGTTGTGGGCTTTTGCCATTTTAGGCATGAGGGACTTTAGGATTGAGAAAGAGGGCCAGACCCTGTATCCTGACTGTCCCAGGTGGTCTTACAAGGTCAGGAACGTGAAGACAGGCACCGTCCCCATTGTCTTGGTTTCAGCCAGGCAATATCTGGATGGTCTGAGGCCCAAGTCTGTGTCTCAGTCATTGTTCCCCTGGAGGCCGATTTATGCTGACATAGAGCACACACTGTTCCATACCCGCTCGAGACTTCTGATGAGCTCCGTGGAGTGCATGGCCATGTACTTGGGAGAGAGGGTGTACTGGCAGCATAGAAGCCAGATGGTGGATTACCATAACCCGCCTAGGCCGGCAGTTCCTGAGTTCCCTCCTTTATGCCCTCATAACTGGGGGTGCTGTTTGAGGATGATAGGGCCATGTATATGGAAGGTGTTGATGCTACCCATTTCGTCCTTCTTTATCAGTACTACGGACTCTTCCAAGCGAACAATCTGATGCCGGGCTTCATGTATGGCGACCCTCGGGGAACACAGCCTGCTCCTTCTACTTCTGTCCAGTTCTACCCTACCGGTACAGGTTACTATTTTGATCCTCCTCTGCCTCCTTTGTACTATACGTACTTTGGGATTATTGAGGAGCAGAGGGAGATAGTCCCTGAGGATATGTCACCGGAGAGAGAGCCTCCTGTCCATACGGCTGTGGTATGAATGTATTCTTTCTTGTATACTTCTGATTATGACCCGTATTCTGTTCCAGACTCATTTATCTCAGCATACTGATGTAGTTTCTTGTTTCTGTTGTGACAGGTGCCCATAGCTTCTTATAGGCACATAGGCCACCAGAACAAAGGGATGCGGAGGAGGCTGCGCCAGCTGGAGGAGAAAGTGCCGGAGCTCTGCAGAGACATGGTGAACCTGACTAGAGATGCTGCCGGCATAGTGACTGGAGCTTTCAGAGATGCTGCTCTTGATGTAGATGAGGCTGTGCAGTCGGCTAGGCAGTCACTGAGTAGGAGCTTGAGCTGCAGAGGTACCAGTTCATCAGCAAGAATGCCAAAGAGAGCCCGTCACGAGGTTACTGTTGAGGAGTCCGAAGAGGAGTCCGATGATGATGAGGAGACCAAGAGCGGTGATGGGGATGAACACAGTGCTGCCGGTGATAATTCAGAGTAGACTGGGGAGGATGAGTGCCTGAACAATTTATTTTTTAACATGTAATAACATTTAGCACGTATTTACAGTCCTAGCTATTTTATCTACATTTTTTATATTTATTTAGACTCGATCTTATGTGTTGACCTTTTTACTAACGAATGTGTGCCCAAAGTGTTTTGGTGTTGTTGCGGAATGTTGTTTTGTTGCTGTGGATTCTGAACTTGTTGCAGGTTGAAGGCGTTGAAATGCCTGGGTTGTTGCTGAACTGACAAGGCCTGTTCTGCTCTATCGTCTATTAAAGGCGCGTGCATCTGGAATTGGACATGGAAGGCGTGTGCGTTTCAGGTCCAAAGGGGGAGGCGCCCGCATCTGGGCTGCTGATTTACAGCCCCTTTCTTTTTTGAACTAGATTCTCCAACACCTATAAATTTGAACCCATTTCGACCAGTTTGGTCATGCAGCAATATTCTGCAATACTTCTCATTACTTTAAGTCTCAAATTCTTGTCAAGAATGGCTCCCATTACCTTCTCTTTTCAGGTGAAAGTGTCTGTCCCGGAGGGTGAAAAGTCAACACCCGTCCCTACTGTGAAGGCACGCCTGAGTGTTTTTGATCGTTTGGGAAGACCCAATGAGGTTGTTGCGGAACCTTTGAAGCCATTGGTTTATGTTGAAGCCCCTATGCCACGTTATTTTCCCAAGAAGTAGAAGGGGAAAGGTAAGGGTAATTCTCCTTATGTGTGGAAGTGCCCCTACAAGGCTCCGGTCAAGGCTTCTTTTGACAAAGGCAAGGGGAAGGTTGTTGATGAAGCTCCATCCCGTCTTAGCGTCTTCTCTCATCTTAGAGGTTCCGAGAATGCCCCGCCCCTGCCTAAGAAGGTCAAGGGTCGTAGAAAGAAGCAATGGGTTCCCAAGCCGAAGAAAGATTAGGAATTTCTTTGTACCCCAAGATTGCAAGTAATAGACCACTTATTTAGGATTTAATGTTTTTATGTCTTTTATTGCTCAACATATCCGTTGTAATGGCAAGAATGATTTAAGAGATGAATAAAAATTGCATTTTGTTATAACATGATTGGGTAAAAATTTATGTTTTAGACAGCACCCGAAGGTTTCCTACGTTCCTCTCGTAGAGAGGCTCAGGTCTCCGTAGTTCAAACAAATGAAGACCATTTTTTTTGTGCGCCCTGTTTTTTGCCTAGACCGCCCTTTCGGTTTTTCAATCTAGCGAGCTTCTTTTTTGCACGTAAGGACCGATCCATCGAGGTCCCCACTTCCCAAGGGGATTCATGGCATTGGGAGGATGATGTCTTTTAGGACCAAATCTCCCACTTTGATATTTTGAGGCTTTACCTTTTTGTTGAAAGCCCTTGCCATTCTTTGTTGATAAGCCCTTGTGCGTTCGAACACTCTTAACCTCTTTTCGTTGAGTAGGGCTAGTTCCTCATATCGACTTTTCATCCAATCAACCTCGTTGACTTGATTTTTGAGCAAGACTCGTAAAGAAGGAACCTCGAGTTCGACTGGGAGTACTACTTCAGAACCATAAACTAATGAGTACGGAGTTTCTTCCGTTGTCGACCGTATTGATGTGCGGTAGCCCCACAATGCTAGTAGTAATTTCTCGGGCCAATCCCTTCCTGTTGAAGCCATTTTTCGTATGATGACCTCGATTGTCTTGTTTTCTGCTTTGAACGCTCCATTGGCTTGGGGACGGTACGGGGATGACTTGTGCTTGGTAATTTTGTAGTTAACCAAAAGTGCATCCATTTCTTTCTCAAAGTGATAACCATTGTCGGAGATGATCTCGTGAGGAATACCGTATCGGAACATGATGTTTTTCTTCACGAATTCGGCCATTTTCTTGGCATTGAGAACTCGGTAAACTTGTGCCTCGACCCATTTTGTGAAATAGTCCACGGCCACTAGAATGAATGACTGTCCATTGCTTCCGGTAGGATGGACTTTGCCGATAATATCTATGCCCCAACAAGAGAATGGCCAAGGTGTGGTCATGTTGTATAATTGTGAAGGTGGAGCATGTTGCAGATTAGCATGGAACTGGCACATGGCGCATTTCTTGACTTTCTCGATGCAGTCCCTTTCCATTATAGTCCAATAGTAACCAATACGGAGTATCTTCTTGGCTAACATAATCCCATTCATGTGGGGGCCACACTTGTCCTCGTGGACTCCATGCATGATTTCGTGGGCTTCGGGCTCATTTGCACATAAGAGATTGATTCCTTGATGGTGTCTTTTGTAGACTCGATTTCCGATGAACACATATCTGACGGCTAGCTTTTGTAATGCTACTCGGGATTTCCCATTGCTGTTTTCGGGAAAGGTGCAATTGTTAAGAAGATTCATGATATCTATATACTATAGGGGGTTGTATTGGATTTCATTGATTTCAATGTTCATGCAGTATACTGGAATGGTCCTTCTTGAAATTTTGAAGGGTTTCACCATTTTTCCTTTGGGCATCTCAACTAGTGAGGCTGTTGTAGCCAAAGCATCGGCAAAGCAGTTCTTGTCCCTCGGCAAATAATTGAACGTGATGTCTTGGAATTGTTCAACCAATTCCTCGAGATGTTTACCATACTATTGGAGGGTCGGGTCTTGGATTCGCCATTTACCCAATGTCTGATTGATAAGGAGCAGGGAGTCACCGAATACTTCTAGTTCTGTGACGTTTCTTTCTAGTGCTACTTCTAGCCCCGCTATACATGCTTCATATTCGGCAATGTTGTTGGTAGCTTCGAATTCAAGACGAATTGCAATTGGAGTGTAGATATCTTTTGGATAGACAAGCAACATTCCTATCCCATAACCGTCCTTATTGGCTGCGCCATCAAAAAAAAGTTGCCATTTACTTCTGTGACGTAAGTTATATCATAGCCGGCGAGCATGAAGTACCACTTAGCTATCCTTGTTGACATGAAAGGCTTCTCGAAGATGTAGCGGAGCGGGTCCACTTTTGCTACTAGCTTGATTGGAAACGCTTCCATGTAATGTTTAAGCTTTTGAGTGACCTAAACCAGTGCTGCACATGACTTTTCCAAGACGGAGTAGTTCTTTTCACCTCTTTGAAATCGGCGACTGACAAAATAAATGGCATTCTCCTTTGTGGAGTCTCGTTGCTCTTGTGCTAGCATAGCCCCAAGGGCTTCATCATTCACTGTGAGGTAGAGAAAGAGAATCTTCTCCTTGTGTGGTGGAACCAAAACTGGAGGGCAAGTCAAGTAATGCTTCACTTGGTTGAAAGCTTCTTGGCAAGCGTCGGTCCATTCTAGAGCCACATTCTTCTTGAGTAGCTTAAAGATTGGCTCACATATGGAAGTAAGCTGGTGCACAAACCGACTGATGTACTGAAGTCTGTCCATGAAACCTTTGATTTCTTTCTGTGTTTTCGGAGGGGGCATGTCAATGATTGCCTTGATTTTCAAGGGATCTGCTTTAATTCCCCTTTCTGTGACCATGTAGCCAAGAACTTTGCCTCGAATAACCCCGAAAGTGAACTTTGCGGGATTGAGCCTCATTTTGTGTTGTCGAAGCCTTTCAAAGAATTTGCGGAGGTCGATCAAATGTTGACCGTCGGTCCCCTTCGAGTGGATGATCATGTCGTCCACACAGACTTCAATTTCTTTGTGAATCATGTCATGGAACAAGTCTGTCACTGCCCTTTGATAAGTAGCCCCAGCGCTCCTTAACCCAAACGGCATAACTATGTAGGAAAAGGTGCCCCACGATGTTGTGAAAGCAGTCTTGTGTTGATCTCCTTCTGCCATGAGAATCTGATTGTACCCGGCAAAACCATCCAAAAACGAGCGGACCTCGTAAGCAACAGTGGAGTCAACTAGCATGTCGATGTTGGGTAGTGGAAAGTCATCCTTTGGAGAAGCTTTGTTCAAATCCCGAAAGTACACACATACACGGACCTTACCATTAGCCTTTCGGACTGTGACCATATTGGCTAACCATGTAGGATACTCAATAACTTTGATGAAGCCCACACTTAGAAGCTTCTCTATCTCTTCTTTGACTTGTAAAGACCATTATGGCTTGATCTTTCTGAGTTTCTGCTTTGTCGGCTTAGCGTTGTCTCTGATCGGAATTCTGTGCTCAGCGACCCTTCTGTCTAAACCCGGCATGTCTTTGTACGACCATGCAAATATATCCACAAACTCTTTGAGCAGTGCAGTCAATCTGTCTTTCTCTTCCCCCTTGAAGAAGCTTCCGATCTTGGTTTCTTTCGGCTCTTCGTCGGTACCCAGATTAACAACATGCAATTCTTTGTCAGCCCCTGGACCATTTTCACCACGACTACGGACCTGTTGAGCAAGTTCATTTAAGTATGTTTTGTTTTCGTGGTCTATTTCATCATTATTTGAATCGTTATTAACTAGTTCATTAGATTCATTATTAGTTAATTCATCATTCATGATGCTTGCAATTTCAGGGTACTCAGAAAGATCAAATTTTTCATTAACTAAGAAAGGGAACACACGCTCGTCTATGGCTTCCATATCCTCTTGGGTGAGGGTATCGGAAACACTCTCGGACTCGAAAGTGAATGTGAACAAGTCTTCCTTTGTGGCCTTACACGGGATGCAACCCATCTCTTGACCAAGAATTCCTCGGATACCACGGGCCCCTTTGTAGAATACCAGTTATTGATTGGCTCGAAGCTTGGCTGGATCTCGCTAATAGTTTCCTTTCTCGCGTCAGTGTCGTAGATGCCATTTACTTGGCATTCGTCCATGATGGAAAGTTCCTCAAACATGGAGGCTAATCCATCGATTCTTCCCCCACGGTAATCTCCGTCTCAGACTCTATGGTCACTTTCTTTCCCCACCATTCTCGAGGCGACATGGGAGTTGGTTCCCCTTCGGATTTCTGAATCTCATAGTCGGCAAAGATTTCAAGACCGGGCTTTCTGATGCCCTTGTTGTTAACCCATGACCCGGGAAAGATTACGTACGGCACGTCTTCCCCCTGACGGACAAAGTCGCCATTTAGTGTCTTGCGGTAAGGCCTCAAATTGGGAATCTCATAATGACGGCCTTCCCTCCGATCTCGGGCCTTTTCATTCTTGACGGCTTGCTCGTATTTCAAGTCATCTTTGGAAGTCTCATATCACAAACCAAACTTGTTCTTGACGAAGGGGACCTCTACAGGTTGCATTCTCCCTTGTTGAAATGTGCCTAGTCCTAAACCAGGGAAGTAATTCATATTCCTCATCATGCGGAGGACTTTGTGGTTGCCGAGGGTCCATGATCCGTTTCCCCCTTGTTCATCGATGGCGTTGATTGAGACGCTGGAGAGGGTGGAGTCTTCTAAACCATGTTGAACTTGGTAGATGGGTTCCCCCTTTCTGTGGATAGTGACGTTTTCTGCCATGACGCTCACTATTTCATCCCCATTTCATAACTTGACACACTAATGGAGAGTTGAAGGAACGGCATTAGAAATGTGTATCCATGGTCGGCCCAAGAGCAAATTGAATGATGAGGGGACATCGAGTACTTGAAACAGGACGGACATAACCATGCTCCCAAACTCAATGTCTATTTCCACCATACCCATGACTGTGCGGGCAGTGCTGTCGTAACCTCGGATCACTTGAGTAGAAGGATTTAAGTCTGAATTCTTAAGCCCCAGTACACCCATGATTCGGCCGGGCATTAGGTTAAGTGTGGAACCACCGCCAACCAAGACTCTTGCTCTTACTTTAAGGTAGATGGCTTCATTGTGATCGGACACAAATGGTGGAAGGTCCATGTCGGCAAAAGTGATGACATTGCCAAAATGAATGTGACCTATCATTGCAGTGAGGTCTTCGAGAGTCGTATCAGGAGAGAATTATGTGTCGTAGAGATTACTGATGACAAGATCTCGCTGCTTCTTTGAGGATGAAATGAGGTCCCAAATGGAGATGTTGGCTTAAGTTTTCTTGAGTTGTATTAACAAAGGATCTTCGGGAGTGTCGTGAGCTTGCGATCTTTAAGAAGAGGTGCTTGGTGCAGAAGTAGTGGGGTTGCTTGCTATGACTCGTCCGAATAGAGTTAGCATGTTGACGTTCCCATCTTGCCTTTTTTTCCTATTCTCTAGTACTTCCCTTATTACCTCATCGTAAGTCACAACATAACAAGAATTATCAATCTTATTCATCACATTGGAGCCCTCATTCACAATTGGGATTGAATGAGTGGTCTCCTCAAACTCTTCTATCTCTATTACATTGACTTTGTCACAACTAGGCACTATGAACTCTTTCTTGTCTATGAGATCTTGGATGACATTGCAGAGGACAAATGATTCCTCGGCGGTATGGCCACTATGTTGGTGGTAGCCATAATATTTGTGATGAGCATGATTGGCATTGATCGACTTGGGTTGATACCCTTGTATAGGTGTGATTTGGCCCTTTGCTTTGAGCACTTCGAAGGCCTCGGTTTGAGTCATGCCTTGGAGAGGAGTGTAGGCATGGTCATTTTGAGATCTCTTGCCTTGAGGTGGAGGAACCCTTTTGTAATTCCCCTTGTCGGTAGTGACGGCATTAACCGAAGCCTCTTTTGTAGAGTTAGAGGCGGCCTTGTAACGGAAGCTAGGAGCACTTTTCTTGATTTCCTTGAGAAACTCATCCATTCGGATCCCCGCCTCATACATTTTAGAGAAATCCGCATAGCAAGCCCCACTTAGGTGGGTGCGAAGATCAATTTTTAGACACTTGAGAAAGATGTCCATTTGTTCCTTGGTATTTGGCCTCTCGACAATTTCGGCAAGCTTGTCATTCCACCATATCGTGGACTCAATAAAGGACTCATTGTCCCTTTGAGTAGTGTTCTCAAACTCTTTCTTGGTCGGGCGGTGAGTGGTGTTGCCTTGGTATTGACTTTTGAAGGCGAGCATGGCGGCGTCCTAATCAAGACGGACTGTGAGCGGGAGAGTTGCATACCAATCTTTTGCCGCCCCCTCGAGAGTAAGAGGGAAGCATTGTGATATAACTTTAGGAGAGACCTTCTTTGGAACCATAGCCCATATGTATGTTTCGATGTGTGCCATGGGGCAAGAGTTACCCTTAAATTTGCTTATGTCGGGCATCTTGAACTTGTCGGGAAGATAAGCCATCGTGTTCATGAGGATGGATGACTGATAAAGGCTTGTGTCGGAGCCTTTCCCCAAGTTGAGACCGTTGAAACGTTGGTCGATGTAGGCCATAATTGAATCAACCATATTGTGCTCATTGTTTTCGGTGCTCGGTTCTCCCATTTTCTTGGTACAGGCACTAACATAAGGGCTTTCGAACAAACCCTTGGTCCACTCGGACTCATCACCGTCACTCTTGTTTTTACACTTGGTAAGCTTGGTGAGCTTTTCTTTCATTTGTTCCATCTCGGCCTCGTGGGACTCCCTTTGATTGTCGAGGTGGGATTGCCAAAGATCATCCTTATTTTGGGACTCCTTATTAAGAGTGGAGATTTGATCTTGGAGCACTTGGACCATAGCTGAAAGTTGTTCGAGAGACATGGTGTTGTTGCTGCCGGTCATGGTTGCTGTTGGAGCTGTTGGAGTAATTTCTTCACGAACTAACCGATTCGCTGAATCCCGGTAGACACGGTAAGTACCAATTGAACCTATACTGCAGAAGAGGCCCTTGTAAGTCTTGAGAAACACTTTCGGTCCATGAAGAGGCATAGAACACACATTGGGCACACGACTCAAACCACATAAGAAAAGACTCTTTTTTTTATAAGTCGGAGGGACGGGATCCCTTTTGAGTTTTCTAAGAAAATAATGGAATCGTCACACTAGTATATAGACCTTCTCGTGGTCCCATATACTCATCGGATTCCATCACGCTTGTGAATCCTAAACATATCGGGATTAAACTCAATTAATGTAGTAAAGCATAAATGCGGGGACGGATTTTTATTTTCGTCCATAATAACCACTTGGGGACGGAGTTTTATTTCGTCCATGATAACCACTTGGCATGTATGTTTTGAAGACATTAGTTTAGGAAAATCTCGTCACATGAAAACCGACTTGGTCACGGAGTGTTAGACCCTAACTAGAATTATGTTGGCTTGTGCTCGGCTAATGAGAGGCTTAAGGTCACCCCCGGCATGTAGTCATGAACTACGCCACGGGCTGAGGTTTACCGCTTCGAGAGAGTCAAGGTCGGGTGGAGCTTGAAACTCCCTAGGACGGGCCTCGACGGGTTTGGGGTTATGAACTTGTGCGACTTGATAGTGAGCAATTTTAGGAGTTTGTGCACGTAGTGTGAGGTCCAACAAGTGACAAAATATTTTTTACTTTTTTTTTTATGAAAGAAAAGAAAATAAGCACATAAATTACAACTCTCGAATCACCCGTGTGACCGATAAAACAAAACACAAAAAATAAAACAGTCCAAGAGTTCAAATCAGTCCTGATGCAGGCAACTGTGCCCACACCCCATCACTCTGCTCTGTTCTGGAACTATCCCTGTTCTGGAAAACCACCCAGAAGCGCGCGCCTCTGGCCTGTGTTATGGGATGCGCGCGCATGGCGCAGAGTCTATGGGAGGCGCCAGCTTCTGGGCAAACCTGTCAGATTGTCAGACTTTGGACTCAGAGGATTGCCCTGGTCCTAAATATACATTGTAACCCCTGCAGAAATGAGTAGTGTAGAAAAAAGAAGAAGAATAGAAAGAACATATGGGAGGCGGGAGATTTTGGTCCTTGATATGGGACGCGCGCGCCTTAGGCCAAGAAGGCCAGAGGCGCACACTTCCCCCATCAGAGACTAGAATGCCCAGTAAGGATGTAGACTTCGAACAAAGATGCAAGTTTAACCCTCAAACATCCCAAGCGGAGTCTCCACCTATGTTTTAGATTGTAGAGTCGTGTGCTATTCCTAGGGTGTCTATTTGTGTTTTAGATTGTAGAGTCGCCACCTATGTTTTAGAGGAACATAAGAAAAACCTAATATTTTAGCCTAAATTTGATTACGAAAACAGAGATTCTTGTTATGAGGTTCGGGGGTTAGGTTACGAGATGGGAAGTACTTAAACACCCATCTCGCCCAACTAATGTTGGTCTTGCTTGTTCAAAGTCTACATAAAATGAATGTTCTTCCTATTCTTGATAATGATAAAACGGGGGTTTTAAAAATGGGTGTTTGGAATGTAGGGAGATAACTCCTTGATCAACTTCAATGAAATGAAGTGACCATTGGTGTCATGCCCCAAAATGATTTGGGTGATTGCACAATTGATTAAATTAAAAGAGAGAAGAGATGAAGTAGAGAAGAAATGGAAAAAATGGACTTTTACCTATGCTTCGAAGACCTTCAAACACTTCTTGGTGAATTACTTGAAAAAACCTTGGAAATGATTTCGGTATAGTTTGTGTAGAGAGAATTTTCGGTCCTTTGAAATGGTGGAAAAGGGATGTTTTTATAGGTGAAAACCAAGTGTTTTTGGTGCCAAAACTCAGTCACCAAGAAATCTTTCCCGGGCAAAATCATGTAAAATGAGCAAGGGAGAGATTCTTGGACAGAAATCTGTAACTGATGCACAGAGGCGCGTGCTTCCTACCTCAGGGGTGGAAGGCGCGTGCTTCTGGCTCATATGGTCGGAGGTGCGCGACTCAGAAATGGCCTTTTTGATAGAATGGACTAGAAAGTCAGCCCTGTTATTCAGTTTAGTCCCTGGACTTAACAGAGTCCGTCAGGAACTTAACGGAAGTAACAGAAACAAACGAGAAACACTTAAAAATAGGGAGAAACACAAGATCAACCGTGCAATCGGGGTGAGCGGTCCAAAGCGGAGTGTCTACACCAACATAGACATGCTTGTCAACAATACTGCAAAGTACGAGGTCTGATCATTCATAGACGGATTTGCTGGGTACAATCAAATCCTTAAGGCCGAAGAGGACCAATATAAGACAGTGTTTACCACAACGTAGGGGACATTCTGTTACACGGTCATGCGATTCGGACTCAAGAATGCCGGAGCCACCTACCAGAGAGCTGCTATTCCATGATATGATACATAAAGAGATGGAAGTATACGTTGATGACATGATCATACACTCTAAGGGCTCCGACAGACAGCACTTTGTTGACCTTAGAAAGTTCTTTGAAAGGTTGAGATACAACAAGATGAGGCTTAATCCGGCCAAGTGCACATTTACGGTAGTAAAAGGGAAAGTCCTTGGATACATGGTCACCGAGCGTGGTATAGAATCGGACCCCGCTAAGATTAAAGCCATTGTTGACATGCCTCCACCTAAGATGCAGAAAGAAGTAAAGGGATTCATGGGTCGCCTTTTATACATTAGTCGTTTCATCAAACAACTCACGATAATGTGCGAACCCATTTTCAAACTCCTCAAGAAGAATGCATCCCTAGAATGGACCTAAGAGTGTCAGGGAGCCTTCGAAAAGGTCAAAGAATACTTGATCAACCCTCCGTATTGGTCCCACCACATAAGGAGAAGCCGTTGACCTTGTACCTTACAGTCAATGACTCTGCACTAGGGGATATGCTAGCACAAGAGCAACCCGACTCGAGGAAAGAGAATGCCATCTACTTTGTCAGTCGTCGCTTTCAAGGGGATGAATTGAACTACTCTACATTAGAAAAGTCGTGTGCTGCAATGGTATGGGTAGCTGAGAGACTAAAACCATACATGGAAGAATTTCCCGTACAACTGATTGCCCGAATGGACCTAATGAAGTACATCTTCGAGAAGTCTCATGTCTCCTCTAGAATAGCTAAGTGGTACTTTATGCTCGCGGGGTATGATATCACTTACATCACACAGAAATCCGTAAGAGGAAGAGTCTTCGCCGATAATTTAGCCGAATTTCCATGTGATGAAGCGAAGGGGGAAGACCCGCAATTCCCTGATGAGGACATTATGGCAATAGTAGAAAATAAGTCACAGTTATTTTTTCGATGGCGCAGCCAACAAGCGAGGGTATGGTATCGGCATGTTACTAGTAGATCCCTCAGATTTATTCACTCCACTCACAATTCGCCTTGACTTTGAGGCCACTAACAACATTACCGAGTACGAATCTTGCATAGCGGGGCTTGAAGCAGCCTTAGAAAGAAACGTGACCGAACAAGAGGTGTACGGAGATTCACAGCTCATAATCTATCAATCACTCAAAAAGTGGAAGATACAAGATCCTACACTTCAGAAATACAACGACCATCTCCAAGACTTGGTCAAACAGTTCAGAGAAGTCACCTTCTGCTATCTTCCTAGAGATAAGAACCGCTTAGCAGACTTACTAGCCATGCTAGCATCACTTGTGGAGATTCCCGAATGGACTGAAGTCAAAACATTCAAAGTTGCGAAACGAACAAATCCCGCTTATCACTTGATCATAGACATTCATGACTGCAAGGAGGCGTATTGTGAATACCCCTTTCCGAATGCGGGCGACGCACGGGAAGTCTTTCTTGTTATTTATCTTTATTTATCTTTTCTATAGGATTAGGATATTAAAATTGGCATTTAACTTATTAAGATTCGCCACGTTGTTTTTATTGAGCTAAAACATTGAGAAACAGCTAACAGAGAGGGTTTGGGGGTCAAGTTACGACAAGAGAAGAATATCAAGTAATCACTCCTATTGCCCGAGAAGTCGGACTTTCTATCATGATAAATGTGTTAGTAGTGTGTTAATGATTGAGACCGGATCCGAAGATTGCCTACGTTCCTCTCATTTAAGAAGCTCAAGTCAGCGTAGTTCGCACATAATCGGAATAGAGAGAAGAAGCGGGATCATGCATAATGAAGGGGGAGGAGAAAGAATCATACAATATGATCAGATCCTAGAATAATGATTATACCATTGATAAGATCAATGTATATTCCTCATATTCATCATTGGAGAGTTATTGATCATGGGAATACTTACCTAAAGTTTAGGGTTTAGAAGTAGTTCCTAGATCTCGTGGATCATCATCGGCTATACAATATAAACGGGGACTAAAACATTAGATCTAGCATGTTATGCATGGGATAAGCCGTAGATCTAGCATAATAATGAGAATATCATGAAACATGTATGAAATAACACATTAGCATGAAGATCGCTACCCTAGATATGGAGCATATTATGAATTCTAGCAAGAACATGAGGAACACGTTATGAATCATATGAATTTAGATATATAAACATGATGAAACTAGCATAAATCAGATCTAAACTAAGAAAACATGACAAATTCTCACCAATCTTGACAAGAACGAAGTTGAATCTCTCGCGCGTATTCGTCGGACCTTCGGGATTGCTAGAAAGGCTTAGAGAGAGACTTCTGCCGTCAGTTTAGGCTCTAGAACTCGGGGGAGAGAATTGTGTGTCAAAATAATGAGCTAATGTCACCTATTTATAGGAAATTTTGACCCGGAGGAAGTGGCCGCCCGGCCGCTCCAAGAGATTGGCACGGTTTACGAGGCTCTTATCAATCTGGACTCTGGAGAACTCCTAGATAATGTCTTTCTTCGATCCCTCATCCGATCAGTCATCAACATCTTCTTATCTGGGCTTTTCGGGAAATCCTGGATTAGTCCTGGGCAGTTCGTAAATACCTGGGAGGTCCCTGTGAGTTCTAGAATATCTAATCACTCATTTTCAGGTTGGGTACTAACAGTAGCCCCTCGACGACGTTTCTTGCAAGGCATGGAGGGTCGTCGATTAGGAAAAGGAACCGATCTGAAACATGAGTTTAAATCGAGAGAGGAGTGAGAAAGAATGTGACCAGGCTGGCCGAGCGGCTGAACCTATGTCAGGCTACCTACGTATCCAAGTGGAATCAAGCCGGTCATAGTTCGAGACTTGCGGGGAAAGGAAGAAACGAGACATTGCCTTTTACGGGGGATAGACAAACATCCGTTAAACAATAAAGTCACGCGGACCCTACTTGGGAGAAAAGAAAAAGAAACGAAATATCATTAAGCAATAAATTCGTTGCAGATAGACTTTACAGAAACGAATAATCGTAGAACAGATAAAGTCACTGCAGATGGACTTTACTTAGGGAAAGAGGAGAGGTCATACGCACGGTTCGATAAGAAGTTTATAGAATCGAGAACAAAAGGAGGGATAAATCCTAACTTTCTATAGAACGTACATAATCATATAGTCCACGGTACTTCGAGAAGTGCAGTTCCTCAGCATTTCAGAATCAGGTAACGCCGATTGTTTAGAGTTCGCACGGTGTTACGAGAAATAACTGTCTCAAATAGGAAGGGTTTAAGGACGTTCCCAGCCTTCCACTATAATCTTCAGGGTTTAAGGACGTTCCCAGCCATTTAATTATAGGTTGATTTGGTTATTAAATTTTTTTATAGAAATTTTGAAGCCTTCCTAAGCCATTTTGGACATTATTAAGCCTTCCCAGCAATTTGGACATTATTAAGCCTTCCCAGATAATTTGTTAATTTTGGAGGTTTACAAGGTCTTCCGGACCAATTTAATTGAATTTTGGAAATTTCTGGGGTCTTCCGCAATTTGGAGATTTACAAGGTCTTCCGGACCAATTTGATTTAATTTTGGTAATTTATGGGGTCTTCCGGACCAATTTAGAGATTTACAAGGTCTTCTAGACAATTTGATTGAATTTTGGTAATTTACGGGGTCTTCCAGACCAATTTGGATATTTACGAGGTCTTCTGGACCAATTTGATTAAATTTTGGATTAAAAATAAGCCGAGGGGGTAAATTATAACATTATTTCGCCTGGGGAGTAACTGGCCGCGGACAAAACCTTCTGATTGGCTGATTTTCATATGCGAGGATCGTTGATGAGCGCGCGAGATGGAGGGCTGAGATTATGACATGTCGCCTGGAGACACTGGCCACGTGGCTAGTCCCTTCGCTGGACAGACCCTACAAACAGCCGCTGGCTGTTGATTTCAATTCACTTTTCTTCCTTCATTTGTCAACAATAGAGATAGAAAAAGAGAGATTTTGAGGTATTTTGCCATTATAGAGATGGATTTCAACTTTATTTTTGGCGCGGATCAATCGTATGAGCACGGTACGGGTGCGGGAGCACAATTCGAGCAGGGCGAAGGAGCGAACCCGCCTCAACAAGAGGGGAAACATCAACTGCGGGCGAGGATGGCTTCTCGCAACTTCCGTCCCGATGAGTGGCATTTCACAATGGGACAACACTTTGATTTGTACGCGAGCCTTGATAAACATTGGTCTGGCGGGAGACTGATGGAGACGAAGGAGGTACCGATCCCGCTTTATTGCTTGTTTTTTTGGGTATTTTATGTATGTTATTTCATACTTGTTGTATTATTTTAAGACTGCTCTGAATTAAATTTATCATTCATGATTATTTAATTTTCTGGGATTTGTTGATTATTTTGGGGATGTAAAATATATGCGCAAGTAGATAAAATAAAGTATGCATGTACACTTTAACTTATAACAGATATATTATGTTGCTAGTTGGGTAACGTACCTTTGCTGTGTTTACCTGCAGAGGATGAAATCTCGTGGGTCCACGAGGGCAGTGGCTGATATGTGGGCGAGATTGCCGCCGGCTGGGACGGTGAAGGAGAGGATCCGGGCTCTGGGCTTCAGTTCGTTTTTTGATGCGGTAGCGGCGGTAGAGGGGACCCAGAAGGTGATAGGTCTGGTTGAGGCAATGAGGGAGTATTGGTGGGACACCACCCATACATTCCATTTTAGTTGGGGAGAGGTGACTGTTACTCCGACCGACTTTACTGCTATCACGGGGCTCATATTTACGGACGTGGAGCTTCCTTTTGATGAGTCCTTGGCTGCGGACCCACACCATCAGGTGGAGATGATTGGGATGCCGTTGGGTAAAGGTGTCAAGGGGAACGGCTTTGAGGTGGGTCGTCTGAGGACGTCGGTGGAGGAGGCTATCCAGGGTTTTGTTGAGGGTGTTCATGATACTGACTGCTTGGTACGGGTCATCTTGTGGTACTTTTTGTCGCATAACCTATTCCCGAGTGCGGGGACCTTTTGTTTATTTTCTCTGTTGGGTGCTCTGGCTGATTTAGAGCAGGCGAGTCAGGTTTCGTGGGGCGGAGCCGGGCTGGCGGAGATGTATAGAGCCATTGATGTCTGCTCGAGGTCTAGTACCTCGTCTTTTGATTGTTTTCAGTTTGCCTTTGAGGTATGTCTCTAACTCAATCCTTTTCATTCCGTGTCTGTCTTTTGTTTAGAACTGTATAGACTGAAATGCTGCTTTTTCACAGGTGTGGGTCTACGAGCTATTCCATATTGCTCTTTTTGCAGTGCAGGGGGTGAAGGAAGTCCCAGTTATGAGATTCTGGGCAAAGAGCAACCTGTTGGAGGGCCGCGGCAAGGCCAGGAAGACTCCAGATCTGGGGATTTTCACTACGAGATTGAGTGGTCCTTTGCATAAGGACTTCCAGTTCTTCCCTTGGTCGGATCAGGTGCTGGTAGGGGTCGGTCAGGCTCAGGAGTTTACTGCTTCCCGCTGCTTCTTGACAGGGTTGACTGGGGATGCCATATATCTAGACGAGAGAGTCTGCAGGAAGCATAACAGACATCCTGCGATATGGGCTCCGCTTGAGCCGCCGAGGAACATGTTGTATCCGGCTAGGCTGAGGGCGAGCGGTGACTACCGGGTCAGGACTCTGGCCCATTTGTATCAGAGTGGGGCTGACTATGAGTGGTTCGTGGTGAATGTGTTGGTGAGCCCACATGTGTTGGCGAGGAGGCAGGCTGGTGCCTGTCCGGTTGGCTCAAGTAGAGGAGCTAGATATGGTATGGACATGCCGCGATTCCCGAACAGTATTCGGATGGAGCGGGGAGGTGCTGAGGTGGATTTTGACCTGACTCCTACCGAGGCTGATGAGGTCACTGGGGCCCAGCTTCCCCCTATTGGAGCTACGGTATGATACCCTTGCTTTTATTGTTGTCTTTACACACACACTTTAGACTTGTTGTCTCAGCTTTGTATTTATTATCTGCCTTAGGTGACTCGGGAGGCCTATATCCGATCTGTCCGTAGGGGAAATATTTTTGAGAGGCTATTCCGGAGCTTGGTTGCTGCTTGTACCTGTCGTCAGGAAGACGTGGTGTTACCGCAGCGGAGGGAGAGGTCGCCTATGGAGGCTGCTCGCCCATCTCGTGTCCATTGGAGATCTACTAGAGGTAGGGGCTCAGGAGCCTGTGGGTCCCATTATATGCTGCAGCGGGGCCGTGGTGACGATGATGGGAGTGATGATGAGGAAGAGGATGTTAAAGTCGAGGGATCCGACTCGGACTAGATGTAGTCCCTTTATTTCCTGCATTTTGTTAGAGAGAGGGGAGGAACAGACAAAAACATATTTATGCACAATACTTTTATTTGCTTTTGTATGTAATTAATTAGTATTTTATTTACATGTTTTTTTACATTTAGTACAATGCATAAGCCTTAGGGGTAAAATAGGGATTGCACACTGTCGGGCATTTCCACCTTCTTTATTGGACCTCTTTTGTGCCTTGGGACCTTAAATATGTCTGAAAAGGGTCCATTCTGGCGTTTGTTGGGGACGGACTGGCAATCTGTCTGAACTGGCTTAAGTGGCCGCCTGGCCAATTATCGTAGGAGAGACTGGCCGTGCGGCTGGTCCTTGATCTGACACGATTTTCGTCAGATTTTTCCTTGTACGATCAGGACTTGAACTCCCTACCCTATATATTAACAGCCTGCGCAAACAGACGAGGCAGGCAGCAGTTTTTCTTCTTTTTGCTCTAGATTTTGATCCTTTCACGCTTTCTGATGGACAGACACCCTAGGATTTATGAGGAGAGACAAAACTATTTCATCAAGAGCTTGAAGATTTGGGTTGGGAAGCTTTCAAGGACAACTCGTGCAAAATTTGATAGGAGATTCGGAATTAGGTGCCTTTGGTCCTTGTATAGGGTTAAGTCCGATGAGAACCTGATTCGTTCTGCTACTAAATTCTGGGACAACGAGAATCATGTCTTCAACTTTTCTTATAATGAAATCACCCCTACGTATGAAGATTTTACCGCTCTTTGTGGTGCGACAGTGACAGATAGGGTAGCTATGCCACAGTCTCAAGTGCCTTCCGAACTTCGGATTTCCCAACTGCTGAGGATTTCTGTCAAAGATGCTAGGGGTTTGCTGTTGGATGGTGATGTTAACCTTTGTGAGCTTCCTATCAAGTTTATTAATAGCACGGTAGAGTCTGACACGGCTCTGGATTGTCTAGCACTTTGTCTGTTTGCCTCGGTATTATTTCCACCTTATGTTGGAGTAGCTACCATGGGTTGTCTTGATATGGTGGATCAGGCTCGATCCAATCGCAGTATCGTCCCTTGTTTGCTTGGGGAGACCTTGCATGGTCTTGGAGAATTGGCTTCAGGAGCTTGAAAGATGACCAGGGGAAGTACCAGACTGTTAACCTTGTGGCTGCAGGAAAGACATCGAGTCTTCGCGACCCCAGACCCCGCGGGCCCGAGACCGCGATCTGGACGTCGACTCTAAAACCAAAACTGTGAAATACCGAAGATAAAAATTCCATTTGATACCAAAAGGTGATAACACAAGGTTTTGAAAATCAACTTGAACAACAAGGTAAAACTAGTATAAACTCCATAAGCTTATACACCAAAGTTACAAAATACACAAATCCTAATGACGTCAATGTTTGGTACAAATATCCCAAAAGGTTACACATTTATATAATGTAAACCAACCTATAACAACCTTCCCAAAAGAATATATCCACACTCGACGTCCTCTTTCTCGTGATCAGCGAGACTAATCCTTAGCACCTGGGGGGGGGTTAAGGAAAAACAAAGATAAAAAGAAAGGGGGTGAGATAAATCTCAATAAGTTACTAATGCAACTACATGACATGCTATGATACACGAAGCGATAAGCAATAATAAATATCACGTAACACATAGCATTTATCACATAACAGATAGTAGCGGAAATAAACACATAACAAAGGATATAGCCAAGGTTTTCCAAACCGGTACATCCAAATAAAGGATCGCTGCGCAGCTTCAATAGTCAACAATCATCATCTCCATAATAGCATGAAAGCCGAAGAGAAAACCCCGGTACCGGAACCAATAACCATAAAAGTGTCACAAAGGACAAGGACCATGACACAAAGTCATGCCCGGTAGCTAGATACATTCACAAAGGAAGCTAACTTATCCTTTCCAAGGCCAATCTGGAAAAGGGGGTATAGAAGGGGACAAAACAATGGTCAACATTACAATGGACTTGGCTTTGCCATTATAATCTTTCCCATCGCCCGATGCAACAAATATGCCAGCTGGGCTTCCAAATAAATGCTAAGTAATAATAATTTAGCATGGATAAACAACTTAAGGTTCCAAAGTAGGGAACCAATCCAATTAAATCACCACAAAGGTAAACCAATATAAACAACACATCAAAGATGCCCAACATTCCCAAAACGGTACTTAAATAAATTTCATAACACATTTATTCACAAAAGAATCAATTCCACTTAAATAAGTGTTCCACGGTGTTATTTTAAGTTAATTAGAAGAAATAAACCTCAACTAGTTAAGCCTTAAGTCTTAAACCAAGCAAAAAGGGCAAAATCCCCAACAGGCGGGCGGGCGGGCGCCTGGGCATAGGCAGGCGGGCGCCTGTTTGGCCAGAAGGTTTGGGTCACTGGAAAAGGGGGTGCAGGCGGGCGCTCGGGTCAAGGCGGGCGGGCGCCTGGTCTGCGGGCTGGGAGGAAAAACAGAGCTGGGTTCTTCAAATTGCCTTACCATTTTCATACCAAATCCATAACACCCAAAATCAACACTCCCAACAAGATTTCTAAGGTACCCAAACAACATTTAGCCAAAAAGGGGACCTTAACAACACCCTTTATCAACCAAAATCAAAACCAAAATCCCACATTCAAGATTTCACCATTTTTAACCAAAAACTCAAATAAATTCCAAACAAATTCAAAACCCAACCAAACTTCAAATATAACACATCAAGCATTATCTAAACATGATATGAACATTTTAGCATCAAAATGGGGGAAAAGTAACTTACTTGAATTTTCTCAAAGTTGACGGAATTCAATTCTTTTTGATTCTACGCGATCCTAATGACGATCTAAACACATTTCACGTTTTAAAAAATGAGAAATAACTAGAAGAAGATGAAATAAATGAAGAGAGAAGGTAGAGAATGAGAAACTTACCAAAAGGGAGGAGAGAGAGAGGGAGTTGCTGGGAGGAGGAAGATGAGTGAGGGAGGAGAGTAGGGAGGTGAGGGAAGTAGGGGGAAATTATTCAAAAAGTTACATCTAGGCCCCTCCCCTTCAACTAACGCAAATGCTTAGTCTCCCTACTAACAATTAAGACTCAACATTTTTACACTAGCCCAACTAACTCGAATAAAATGCTAGGCATAATTATTATAACACATAAATTGCACACATAATTATTTAAATAAATAATAATTTAAATAAATAAATAAGCAAATAATTAAATAATAATCATTTAATTACTAATAAAATAGAGCCTAGATTTCGGGTCGTGACATTGGAGGACCCTGTCGGGCCAGTATCCCCTTGGGTTTGCCAGAGTAGGCGCATAAGGCAGCGATTTACAGGGATGGCTCATTCTGCATGGGTGACATATATGGCACAGATGAGTAGCGCTCAGATCCAGTGGATGATGCCTCACTGGGGGGTGATCAGAGCACGGTGGGTTCAGAGTGGTCTCTGCATGATTCGTGTCCCTGCCTTTGATGAAACCACTTACTATTATGTAGTGCGGGTGTGCCGTCAGTACGGGATGCCTCAGATTATACCCTTTTTATGGGATGAGACTTGTATCAAGGTCACTGACCAGATACTTCCCATGAATAACGGGGTTGCAGTGCTCTTAGAGCGATGTTGGTCTTATGATCTCATGCCCAGCACTCTCTGTATACAGCGACCACATGACATACTTCTGTCTCAAGAATACTTGGACTGGTATCAGACGACTATGGGGAATATAGGACGGACTCTGAGAAGATTGAGACGTGGGGCGGTGGTCCCTTATGTCTCAAGAAGACGTTTGAGGGAGGATGAGAATGTACAACGGGAGTTGGAGAGCGAGTTGGCTCAGCTAGCACCTACTGAGAGGAAAAGAGAGAGAGAAGGCCCAAGTGGGGTGACTCAGCTTAGGAAGGCTTTATTTGAATATCCTACTAGACAGGCTAGACATGGACGAAGAGACAAGAAACCGAAGAGGGATGAGGAAGAGGAAGAAGATGGGTGACTCCGAGTATCTAACTACAGTCGTTGCAGACACATAGTTTAGATTTTAGTTATTTTTAGTTTATTTAAATTTCGAAGCAGGTTATTTATTCGCAGGTTCTTTCGAGCTTAGACTCATCAAATAAATGTTTAACGTGTAGTGACTTGTGGAAATAGAGATTTCGCATTAGTTATAAACAGATTGTTTGCTTTATTTGAAATTTTTCTCAAACCAGATTTGGATTTTTATTTATTTTTGAGACCGCACCATTGAAGGCTGCCTACGTTACCCTTTTACAAGTAGGGCTAAGGGGCTCAGGTCACTGTAGTTCATTTCTGATTGTAGAAAAGGAAGATAGAAGAGGGGAAAGTAGAGATGATGTAACAATATATTTTTATTTTTTTTACAAGGGGAATGGTCATTTGTAGAAGACCTTTGATGGAGAGCAGGAATGCTGATGGAGAGTACCATTTGTGGAGACAGACCGTAGTGGTCATTTGTAGTAGCGGCAGAGCTTGCTGATGTTGATAGGTTCTTTGAAATGATTTCCATCCAAATCTACCATTCTGACTGCACCTCCGGAGAAGATCTTTTGTATGACGTAAGGACCAGTCCATGTGGGAGCCCACTTACCCAAGGAGTTGAACTTATTCGGGAGGCGTACTTTGAGCACCAAATCTCCTTCTTTAATGTCCACTGGCTTCACTTTTTTGTTAAAGCTATCTGTGGTCCTTCTCTGATAGGCTCTGATGTGTTCCATAGCTTTGAGTCTCCTTTCGTCCAGGGTAGCTAATTGGTCGTAACGACTGTGGAGCCATTCTACTTCATTTACTTGATTCTTGAGCAATACCCTTAAGGACGGTATTTCCAACTCTATAGGTAGAACTGCTTCCATACCGTAGGTAAGAGCGTAAGGAGCCTCCCCCGTGGCTGTGCGTACTGACGTTCTGTAGCCCCATAGTGCCAAGGGTAATTTGTCGGGCCAATCCTTCCCTTTTTTGGCCATTTTTCTGATGATCTGCTTGATGGTCTTGTTAGCTGCTTCGACCACTCCATTAGTCTGTGGATAGTACAGGGAGGATTTTTTCCTTTCTATTCTTGGCAATCGTCCGTATTATGCCATTCATTCTTCCATACAAGGCCTCAAACGGTGCCATCTCGATACTAGCCTGATAACTGTTGTTGTAAGAGAATTCCACTAACGGTAGGTGCGAATCCCAAGAATCGGAAAAGTCTATCGAACAAGCTCGCAACATATCCTCCAAAATCTGAATAGTCCTCTCGGATTGACCGTCGGTCTGGGGATGAAAAGCTGTACTGAATCGCAAATCTGTACCCAAAGCTTCCTGAAATGCCTTCCAGAATCTAGAAGTAAACCTCGGGTCTCGATCTGACACAATGCTAACCGGAACCCCATGCAATCTCACAATCTCGTCGATATAAAGGGTCGCAGCTTCTCCATCGAATATCTGATGTCAATGGGTAAGAAATGGGCACTCTTGGTCAATCTATCCACTATTACCCAAACACTGTCATACTTCCTACGGGTACGAGGTAGTCCCGTAACGAAATCCATAGTCACATGCTCCCATTTCCACTCGGGAATATCTAACGGCTGAAGTAATCCCGCGGGTCTCTGATGCTCGGCTTTGACCTGCTGACAAGTTAAACACCTCGATACATACTCGGCTATTTCCCTTTTCATATTAATCCACCAAAATTGTTGCTTCAAATCCTGATACATCTTCGTACTACCCGGATGAATAGTATACCTCGATTTGTGACCCTCATCTAAAACTTGTCTCTTTATTCCACCAACATCGGGCACGCACAAACGACCACGGAAAGTCAAAACTCCACTCGAGCTCAATGAAAAATCCTCGAAATTCTTTTCCTTCAATTTATCCATTATCTTCACCAACTCGGGATCTTCTTTCTGAGCTTCCTTTATCCTTTGAATTAGGGTCGGAGACACCCTAATATTCGCAAAAATAGCCCCATGTCTCGATTCACGAGGAGACCAATCTCGAACATCCTCAAGCATTTTCCATTCACGAACCATCATCGAAGCCACATAAGACTTTCTACTAATCGCATCGGCTACCATATTCGCTTTCCCCGGATGATAAGAAATCGTGCAATCATAATCCTTCAACAATTCCATCCATCGGCGCTGTCGGTTGTTCAATTCCTTCTGAGAGAATAGGTACTTCAAACTCTTGTGATCGGTAAAAATCTCAAACTTCGCTCCATAAAGGTAGTGCTTCCACTTGTGCAACGCAAATACTATCGCGGCCAACTCCATATCATGAGTGGGGTAATTCTGTTCACTAGGGGTCAACTTCCTCGAAGCATAAGCAATTACTTTCCCATTCTGCATCAACACACAACCCAAACCCTCTTTCGAAGCATCACTGTAAATCACTAGGCCATGCTCCCATTAGGCAAAGTCAAGATCGGTGCGGTAGTCAACCTCTTCTTCAATTCCTCGAAACTCTTGTCACATTTCTCGGTCCACACAAACGGAACATTCTTCCGGGTCAACTGAGTCATCGGAGTAGCGATCCTCGAAAACCCCTCAATAAATCTTCTGTAATAACCGGCTAAACCAAGAAAGCTTCTAATCTCTGTCACTGATTCGGGTCTCTTCCAATCCACTATGGCTTCAATCTTTGATGGGTCCACAGAAATCCCATCTTTAGAAATCATATGGCCCAGAAATGACACCTTCTCGAGCCAAAATTCGCACTTACTGAACTTCGCAAATAATTTCTCCCTCGCAAGAACAGATAAAACTGTCCTCAAGTGTTGATCATGCTCTTCTCGAGATTTTGAATAAACAAGAATGTCGTCGATGAAGACTACCACGAACGAATCAAGATAGGGGTGGAAAACTCGGTTCATCAAATCCATAAACACGGCCGGTGCGTTAGTCAACCCAAACGGCATAACCAAGAACTCATAATGACCGTAACGAGTGCGAAAGGCAGTCTTCGGAATATCCTCCAATCGAACCTTCAACTGATGGTACCCACTCCTCAAATCAAGTTTAGAGAAAACCACGGACCCTTGAAGCTGATCAAATAAATCGTCAATATGAGGTAGAGGATACTTCTTCTTCACCGTAACCTGATTCAACTTTCTGTAATCTATGCACAATCTCAACGAACCATCTTTCTTTCGCACAAACAAAACCGGTGCTCCCCACGGGGAAACACTAGGGCGGATAAACCCTCGATCCAGTAACTCTTGCAATTGAACCTTTAATTCCTTCAATTCTGCGGGAGCTAACCTATAAGGTGCTTTCGAAATCGGAGCCGTACCGGGCGGCATATCATAAGAGATCTCCGAATACTATCCAAACTCGGGGGATTCTTTCCTAGTATCAATAACACTAGCCAAATACCCCTCACAACCACTATGCAATAATTTTCTCGCTTTCATAAAAGAAATTAAGCGAACCTTTCTACTCAGAGGACTAGCCTCAAACACAAATTTAGGCACATCGGAATAGAAAAAGTAACAGTTTTCTTACGGCAATCAACGGAAGCATGAAACTTGCTCAACCAATCCATACCAAAAATGACATCAAAGTCTTGGATAGGAAGAACTACCAAATCCGCACAAAGGACTCGACCACAAATAACCACGTCACAAGCACGAAAGACTCGATCAGAAATCAAGCATTCTCCTATAGGGGTTGACACCTCTAGCACGTACGGTAAAGACTCGAATGCAGCATTTAACATGGAAGCAAATTGCACAGAAATGTATGAATGAGATGATCCTGGATCTACTAATGCTCGTGCGCTCACATTAGACACAGAAACAATACCTCCAATAACGGATGGATCATCGGTAGCTTGTTGTTGATTCATGGCATAAACCTTCCCTTGAACTTTGGGCTTCCCAGCGGCATCCCTTTTCTGACCCTGATTAATACCAACTCCTGACCCGGATGCTTGACCTCGGTACCTCGTGCACTCTCTCGCAAAGTGCCCCATTTCACCACAATTGGTACACTTGCCTTGCTTTTTCCAACACTTATCCTCCGTATGGCCTACCCTCTGACAAAAGGTACAAGGTCTCCTATTCTGAATCCCCGGAGTAGTACCCGGATTCCTCGGTGAGGTTTGCCCCTTAAACTGAAATGATGCTCCCGGGTTACCTCGGTTGTCGGTGTCGCGACCCCGGACCCCGCGGGCCCGAGACCGCGAGCTGGACGTCGACTCTAAAAACAAACTCAGAAATACTGAAGTTAAAAATTCCATTGACACCAAAAGGTGATGAACCAAAGTTTTACAAAATCAAGTTTGATAAAAACTAAATACAACTTATCATAAACTTCCACAAGTTTATGCTAACAAGAATACAAATATACACAATTCCTAGTGACGTCAATGTTTGGTACACATATCCCAAAAGGTTACACATTGATATAATGTAAACCAACCTATACAACTTTCCCCAAAAGAACGGATCCACACTCGACGTCCTCTTTCTCGTGATCAGCGAGACTAATCCTTAGCACCTGGGGGGGGTTAAGGAAAAACAAGGATAAAAGAAAAGGGGGTGAGATAAATCTCAATAAGTTACTAATGCAACTACATGACATGCTATGATGCAATATACAATAAGCAATAATAAATATCACATAGCACATAGCATTTAGCATGTATCAGATAGCAGCGGAAATAAACACATAACAAAGGATATAGCCAAGGTTTTCCAAACCGGATCATCCAAATAAAGGATCGCTGCACAGCTTCAATAATCGACCAATCAACATCTTCATAGTGGCATGAAAGCCGAAGAGAAACCCCCGGTACCGGAACCAATAACCAAATGAAGTGTCACAAAGGACAAGGACCATGACACAAATTCATGCCCGCTAGCCAGATACATTCACAAGGAACGCTGACTTATCCTTTCCAAGGCCAATCTGGAGAAGGGGTAAAGAAGGGGGCAAAACAATGGTCAACATTATAATGGACTTGGCTTTTGCCATTATAATCTTTCCCATCGCCCAAACAAACACAAAATACCAGCTGGACTTTCACGTAAAGGCTAAGTAATAAAATACTAGCACGATAAACAACAAAGGATTCCAAAGTAGGGAATCGTGCCAATTAATCACCAACAAGATGAAATGAACAAACAATGCACAATAAAGGTGTTTCAAAATCCCTATTCACCATTAATGAATTTCAAACACAAACTTGATCACAAAGGACCCAATTCTATCACTAAAGTATACAACAATGTTCACTAGGGTCAACTAGAAGGACACCGAAGACCTAGACCAAAACACGATCTTCAACCACACCAAATAACAAATGTAATTTTTCAGAGGACTGTGCGGCCGCCCAAAAGGGTATGTGCGGTCGCCCAAAAAGTCTCAAAACAAGAACAAAAGCTTTCAGAAAGATGCGCGGCCGCCCAGGAAGTTTTGTGCGGTCGCACAATGCTCTGGATTTCCAGAAATCGGGAAGAACAACATGGGTTCTTCCATTTTCAAACCCAAAACACATTCAACCCAAAATCCAACATTCCAACTCATATACTAAAGTGCCAAAACAACTTATAAGTCTAAAAAGACTCCTAAAACAACATTTAACAACCGAAATCAAGAATCAAACCCAACATTCAAGATTTCACCATTTTTGATCAAAAACCCAAATAAATTCCAAACAAATTCAAAACTCATCCAACTTCAAATGTAACACATCAAACAATATCTAAACATGATATGAACATTTTAGCATTAAAATGGGGGAAAAGCAACTTACTTGCAAATTCTCAAAGTTGATGGATTTCAATTCTTTTTGGCTTCCTACGATCCTATCGACGATCTAAACAAGGTTCACGTTTTAAGAAATGAGAGAAGATGAGAGGAAGAAGGTTTAAATGAAGAGAGATGAAGAGGAAGAAAACTTACCCACAATGCAAGAGAGAGAGAGAGTTTCCAGGGAAATGAGTGAAAGAGTGAGGGAGAAGGTGAGGGAGGTGAGGGAGTAGGGGGAAATTATTTTGAAATGTTACCACTAGACCCCTCCCATACTAACACAATTACTTACACTCCCGACTAACAATTAAGACTCAACACTTCCACACTAGCCCAAATGACCCAAATAAAATGCTAGGCATAAATATTATAACACATAAATTGCACACATAATTATTTAAATAAATAATAATTTAAATAAATAAATAAGCAAATAATTAAATAAAAATCATTTAATTACTAATAAAATAGAGCCTATATTTCGGGTCGTGACATTCACTCCCCCTTAAAGAAAATTCGACCCGAATTTTAGCGAGACTTACCTTAAACAAAAAGCCACAGAAATTTCCTCTCGATCTCATCTCGGAGCTCCCACGTCGACTCCTCGAAGTTATGATTCCTCCAAAGGACTCTAACCAATGCAATACTTTTGCTCCTCAACTCTTGGACTTTAGAATCTAAGATCCGAACCGGTTGTTCCTCATAAGTCATATCGGGCTCAATATCTTCCAGTATCCTCGGTAACACGTGCGATGGATCATGAACATACTTCCGAAGCATAGAAACGTGGAAAACGTCATGCAACCGGTCTAATGATGGCGGTAACGCAAGACGATACGCTAGAAGTCCAACCTTTCCCAAAATCTCAAACGGGCCAATAAACCTCGGAGCCAACTTGCCTTTCTTCCCAAATCTACGAATACCCACCTTCGGAGACACTTTTAAGAATACCAAATCACCAACCTAAAAACTAAGATCTCGCCTTCGGTTGTCTGCATAGCTCTTATGTCGACTCTGGGCTGTCTTCAATCTATCCCGGATAACTTTAACTTTCTCAACCGAATCCCGAAGCAAATCAATACCCAAAACTTTCGCTTCACCGACCTCATCCCAACAAATAGGCGATCTACACTTTCTTCCATACAAAGCCTCAAACGGTGCCATCTCGATACTAACCTGATAACTGTTGTTGTAAGAGAACTCCACTAACGGTAGGTGCGAATCCCAAGAATCAGAAAAGTCTATCGGACACGCTCGCAACATATCCTCCAAAATCTGAATAGTCCTCTCGGATTGACCGTCGGTCTGGGGATGAAAAGCTGTACTGAATCGCAAATCTGTACCCAAAGCTTCCTGAAACGCCTTCCAGAATCTAGAAGTAAACCTCGGGTCTCGATCTGACACAATGCTAACCGGAACCCCATGCAATCTCACAATCTCGTCGATATAAAGGGTCGCAAGCTTCTCCATCGAATATCTGATATCAATAGGCAAGAAATGGGCACTCTTAGTCAATCTATCCACTATTACCCAAACACTGTCATACTTCCTACGGGTACGAGGCAGTCCCGTAACGAAATCCATAGTCACATGCTCCCATTTCCATTCGGGAATCTCTAACGGCTGAAGCAATCCCGCGGGTCTCTGATGCTCGGCTTTGACCTGCTGACAAGTTAAACACCTCGAAACATACTCGGCTATTTCCCTCTTCATATTAATCCACCAAAATTGTTGCTTCAAGTCTTGATACATCTTCGTACTACCCGGATGAATAGTATACCTCGATTTGTGACCCTCATCAAGAACGCTCTGTTTAATTCCATCGACATCCGGAACACACAAACGACCACGGAAAGTCAACACTCCACTCGAACTAATGAAAAATCCTCGAAGTTCTTTTCTTTCAATTTACCCATTATCTTCACCAACTCGGGATCTTCTTTCTGAGCTTCCTTTATTCTCTGAATTAGGGTCGGAGACACCCTAATATTCGCAAAAATAGCCCCATGTCTCGATTCACGAGGAGACCAGTCTCGAACATCCCCAAGCATTTTCCATTCTCGAACCATCATCGAAGCCACATAAGACTTTCTACTAATCGCATCGGCTACCACATTCGCCTTCCCCGGATGATAAGAAATCGTGCAATCATAATCCTTCAACAATTCCATCCATCGACGCTGTCTATTATTCAACTCTTTCTGAGAGAATAGGTACTTCAAACTCTTGTGATCCGTAAAAATCTCAAACTTCGCCCCATAAAGGTAGTGCTTCCACTTGTGCAACGCAAATACAATAGCCGCTAACTCCATATCATGAGTTGGGTAATTCTGTTCACTCGGGGTCAACTTCCTCGAAGCATAAGCAATTACTTTCCCATTCTGCATCAACACACAACCCAAACCCTCTTTCGAAGCATCACTATAAATCACTAGGCCATCGCTCCCATTAGGCAAAGTCAAGATCGGAGCGGTAGTCAACCTCTTCTTCAATTCCTCGAAACTCTTGTCACATTTCTCAGTCCACACAAACGGAACATTCTTCCGGGTCAACTGAGTCATCGGAGTAGCAATCCTCGAAAACCCCTCAATAAATCTTCGGTAATACCCGGCTAAACCAAGAAAGCTTCTAATCTCTGTCACTGACTCGGGTCTCTTCCAATCCACTATTGCCTCTATCTTTGAAGGATCCACCGAAATCCCGTCTTTAGAAATCACATGACCCAGAAATGACACCTTCTCGAGCCAAAATTCGCATTTACTGAACTTCGCAAATAATTTCTCCCTCGCAAGAACGGATAAAACTGTCCTCAAATGCTGCTCGTGCTCTTCTCGAGATTTCGAATAAACAAGAATGTCGTCGATGAAAACCACCACAAACGAATCAAGATAGGGATGGAAAACTCGGTTCATCAAATCCATAAATATGGCCGGCGCGTTAGTCAACCCAAACGGCATAACCAAGAACTCATAATGACCATACCGAGTGCGAAAGGCAGTCTTTGGAATATCCTCCGATCGAACCTTCAACTGATGGTACCCACTCCTCAAATCAAGCTTAGAGAAAACCACGGACCCTTGTAGCTGATCAAATAAATCATCAATATGCGGTAGAGGATATTTATTCTTCGCCGTAACCTGATTCAACTTTCTGTAATCGATGCACAATCTCAACGAACCATCTTTCTTCCGCACAAACAAAACCGGTGCTCCCCACGGGGAAACACTAGGGCGGATAAACCCTCTATCAAGCAACTCTTGCAACTGAACCTTTAACTCCTTCAACTCTGCGGGAGCTAACCTATAAGGTGCTTTTGAAATCGGAGCCGTACCCGGCAAAAGATCTATACAAAACTCAATCACACGATCGGGAGGCATATCATACTCGGTAGAGAAAACATCGGGAAATTCCCGAACTACCCGAACACTATCAAAACTAGGGGATTCTTTCCTAGTATCAAGAACACTAGCCAAATACCCCTCACAACCACTATGCAATAATTTTCTCGCTTTCATAAAAGAAATTAAGCGAACCTTTCTACTCAGAGGACTAGCCTCAAACACAAATTTAGGCACATCGGGAATAGAAAAAGTAACAGTTTTCTTACGGCAATCAACAGAAGCATGAAACTTGCTCAACCAATCCATACCCAAAATGACATCAAAGTCTTGGATAGGAAGAACTACCAAATCCGCACAAAGGACTCAACCACAAATAACCACGTCACAAGCACGAAAGACTCGATCAGAAATCAAGCACTCTCCTATAGGGGTCGACACCTCTAGCACGTACGGTAAAGACTCGAATGCAGCATGTAACATGGAAGCAAATTTCACAGAAATGTATGAATGAGATGATCCTGGATCTACTAACGCTCGTGCGCTCACATTAGACACAGAAACAATACCTCCAATAACGGATGGATCATCGGTAGCTTGTTGTTGATTCATGGCATAGACCTTCCCTTGAACTTTGGGCTTCCCAGCTGCATCCCTTTTCTGACCCTGATTATTACCAACTCCTGACCCGGATGACTGACCTCGGTACCTCGAGCACTCTCTCGCAAAGTGCCCCATTTCACCACAATTGGTACACTTGCCTTGCTTTTTCCAACACCTATCCTCCGCATGGCCTACCTTTTGACAAAAGGTACAAGGCTTCCTCATTTGGCTCCCTTGGTTCCCGGAAGTGGTACCCGGGTTCCTTGGGGTCGGTTGCCCTCGGGACTGAGATTGTCCCCCAAAGTTACCTCGATTATCGAAACGGTGTTGTGGCTTGCCTTGAGCTCCTTGCTTACTCGGGTTGGCTACCTCGGTCTTCCTTTTATGCTCCCCGATATCTTGCTCTATCAAATAGGCTCGGTCCACCGCATCTTGGAATGTCACAATCCGTTGAGCAATAAGTTGAGTACGGATGGAGGTCTTCAATCCCCGAATAAACCTCATAGCCTTTTGTTCCTCGGTCCTCACCAAATAGTCGCAATACCGGGCTAATTCTATGAACTTAGCCGAGTATTGTGCTATAGACAACACGCCTTGCTCTAGGTTGAGTAGCTCGATCTCCTTGCGGTTTTGATCAACAACCGGAATGAAATGCTCCTTGAATTTGGGCACAAACAACTCCCACGCATAAACCGTGCGAGTATCATCCCAAGTAGCTTTAACACCCTTCCACCAATGCTCGGCGGCTCCCACAAGCTTGTAAGCCGCGAACCGGACCTTGTCCTCATCCGTACACCCAAATACATCATAAATCTTCTCCATAGACTCAATCCATAACTCAGCTTTCCGAACATCGGGTTCCCCATTGAATTCAACCGGTTTAAGTTTGAGAAATTGCTCCAATCCATAACGAGGTGGTGCTTGCTCTACCCTCGGACCTTGATCATGTATGGCCTTCATGGCCGCCTCAAACATGCCTTGAAACATGGCACGGGCTTCTTCCCTCGTATCATTCTGATTCTGTGCCCCACTAGAACCTCCTCTGTTTCTTCTTCCAGACATTGCGAGTAATTACCTGCATAAGACATCAACCGTTAATCACTCCACACACTACTACCCACCTAGGTCATACTAATCCACCTAGACTTGTACATAGAGCTAATGCCATAGCTCTGATACCAACTGTCGCGACCCCGGACCCCGCGGGCCCGAGACCGCGAGCTGGACGTCGACTCTAAAACCAAACTCAGAAATACTGAAGTTAAAAATTCCATTGACATCAAAAGGTGATGAACCAAAGTTTTACAAAATCAAGTTTGATAAAAACTAAATACAACTTATCATAAACTTCCACAAGTTTATGCTAACAAGAATACAAATATACACAATTCCTAGTGACGTCAATGTTTGGTACACATATCCCAAAAGGTTACACATTGATATAATGTAAACCAACCTATACAACTTTCCCCAAAAGAACGGATCCACACTCGACGTCCTCTTTCTCGTGATCAGCGAGAACTAATCCTTAGCACCTGGGGGGGTTAAGGAAAAACAAGGATAAAAGAAAAGGGGTGAGATAAATCTCAATAAGTTACTAATGCAACTACATGACATGCTATGATGCAATATACAATAAGCAATAATAAATATCACATAGCACATAGCATTTAGCATGTATCAGATAGCAGCGGAAATAAACACATAACAAAGGATATATCCAAGGTTTTCCAAACGGATCATCCAAATAAAGGATCGCTGCGCAGCTTCAATAATCGACCAATCAACATCTTCATAGTGGCATGAAAGCCGAAGAGAAACCCCCGGTACCGGAACCAATAACCAAATGAAGTGTCACAAAGGACAAGGACCATGACACAAAGTCATGCCCGCTAGCCAGATACATTCACAAGGAACGCTGACTTATCCTTTCCAAGGCCAATCTGGAGAAGGGGTAAAGAAGGGGGCAAAACAATGGTCAACATTATAATGGACTTGGCTTTGCCATTATAATCTTTCCCATCGCCCAAACACACACAAAATACCAGCTGGACTTTCACGTAAAGGCTAAGTAATAAAATACTAGCACGATAAACAACAAAGGATTCCAAAGTAGGGAATCATGCCAATTAATCACCAAGAAGATGAAATGAACAAACAATGCACAATAAAGGTACTTCAAAATCCCTATTCACCATTAATGAATTTCAAACACAAACTTGATCACAAAGGACCCAATTCTATCACTAAAGTATACAACAATGTTCACTAGGGTCAACTAGAAGGACACCAAAGACCTAGACCAAAACACGATCTTCAACCACACCAAATAACAAATGTAATTTTTCAGAGGACTGTGCGGCCGCCCAAAAGGGTATGTGCGGTCGCCCAAAAAGTCTCAAAAACAAGAACAAAAGCTTTCAGAAAGATGCGCGGCCGCCCAGAAGTTTTGTGCGGTCGCACAATGCTCTGGATTTCCAGAAATCGGGAAGAACAACATGGGTTCTTCCATTTCAAACCCAAAACACATTCAACCCAAAATCCAACATTCCAACTCATATACTAAAGTGCCAAAACAACTTATAAGTCTAAAAGACTCCTAAAACAACATTTAACAACCGAAATCAAGAATCAAACCCAACATTCAAGATTTCACCATTTTTTATCAAAAACCCAAATAAATTCCAAACAAATTCAAAACTCATCCAAACTTCAAATGTAACACATCAAACAATATCTAAACATGATATGAACATTTTAGCATTAAAATGGGGGAAAAGCAACTTACTTGCAAATTCTCAAGTTGATGGATTTCAATTCTTTTTGGCTTCCTACGATCCTATCGACGATCTAAACAAGGTTCACGTTTTAAGAAATGAGAGAAGATGAGAGGAAGAAGGTTTAAATGAAGAGAGATAAAGAGGAAGAAAACTACCCACAATGCAAGAGAGAGAGAGAGTTTCCAGGGAAATGAGTGAAAGAGTGAAGAAGGTGAGGGAGTAGGGGGGAAATTATTTTGAAATGTTACCACTAGACCCCCTCCCATACTAACACAATTACTTACACTCCCGACTAACAATTAAGACTCAACACTTCCACACTAGCCCAAATGACCCAAATAAAATGCTAGGCATAAATATTATAACACATAAATTGCACACATAATTATTTAAATAAATAATAATTTAAATAAATAAATAAGCAAATAATTAAATAAAAATCATTTAATTACTAATAAAATAGAGCCTATATTTCGGGTCGTGACATTAGGAACGGTGTTGTGGCTTGCTTTGTGCTCCTTGCTTACTCGGGTTGGCCACCTCGGTCTTCCTCTTATGTTCCCCAATATCTTGCTTTATCAAATAGGCTCGGTCCACCGCATCTTGGAATGTCACAATCCGTTGAGCAATAAGTTGAGTACGGATGGAGGTCTTCAATCCCCGAATGAATCTCATAGCCTTTTGTTCCTCGGTCCTCACCAAATAGTCACAATACCGGGCTAATTCTATGAACTTAGCCGAGTATTGTGCTATAGACAACACACCTTGCTCTAGGTTGAGTAGCTCGATCTCCTTTCGGTTTGATCAACAACCGGAATGAAATCCTCCTTGAATTTGCGCACAAACAACTCTCACGCATACACCGTGTGAGTATCATCCCAAGTAGCTTTAACACCCTTCCACCAATGATCGGCGGCTCCCACAAGCTTATAAGCCGCGAACCGGACCTTGTCCTCATCCGAGCAACCAAATACATCATAAATCTTCTCCATCGACTCAATCCATAACTCAGCTTTCCTTACATCGGGTTCCCCATTGAATTCAACCGGTTTCAACTTCAGAAATTGCTCCAATCCATAGCGGGGTGGTGCTGGTTCTACCCTTGGACCTTGATCATGTATGGCCTTCATGGCCGCCTCGAACATGCCTTGAAACATAGCACGTGCTTCTTCCCTTGTATCATTCTGATTTGCATTACCGGTACTACCTTCACCACTCCTTCTACGAACCATCGTAAACAAGTACCTGCATAAAACATCAACCGTTAATCACTTCGCACACTACTACCCACCTAGGTCATACTAATCCACCTAGACTTATACTTAAAGCTAATGCCATAGCTCTGATACCAACTGTCGCGACCCCGGACCCCGCGGGCCCGAGACCGCGATCTGGACGTCGACTCTAAAACCAAAACTGTGAAATACCGAAGATAAAAATTCCATTTGATACCAAAAGGTGATAACACAAGGTTTTGAAAATCAACTTGAACAACAAGGTAAAACTAGTATAAACTCCATAAGCTTATACACCAAAGTTACAAAATACACAAATCCTAATGACGTCAATGTTGGTACAAATATCCCAAAAGGTTACACATTTATATAATGTAAACCAACCTATAACAACCTTCCCAAAAGAATATATCCACCCTCGACGTCCTCTTTCTCGTGATCAGCGAGACTAATCCTTAGCACCTGGGGGGGGTTAAGGAAAAACAAAGATAAAAAGAAAGGGGGTGAGATAAATCTCAATAAGTTACTAATGCAACTACATGACATGCTATGATGCACGAAGCGATAAGCAATAATAAATATCACGTAACACATAGCATTTATCACATAACAGATACAGCGGAAATAAACACATAACAAATGATATAGCCAAGGTTTTCCAAACCGGTACATCCAAATAAAGGATTGCTGCGCAGCTTCAATAGTCAACAATCATCATCTCCATAATAGCATGAAAGCCGAAGAGAAAACCCCGGTACCGGAACCAATAACCATAAAAGTGTCACAAAGGACAAGGACCATGACACAAAGTCATGCCCGGTAGCTAGATACATTCACAAAGGAAGCTAACTTATCCTTTCCAAGGCCAATCTGGAAAAGGGGGTATAGAAGGGGGCAAAACAATGGTCAACATTATAATGGACTTGGCTTTGCCATTATAATCTTTCCCATCGCCCGATGCAACAAATATTCCAGCTGGGCTTCCAAATAAATGCTAAGTAATAATAATTTAGCATGGATAAACAACTTAAGGTTCCAAAGTAGGGAACCAATCCAATTAAATCACCACAAAGGTAAACCAATATAAACAGCACATCAAAGATGCCCAACATTCCCAAAACGGTACTTAAATAAATTTCATAACACATTTATTCACAAAAGAATCAATTCCACTTAAATAAGTGTTCCACGGTGTTATTTTAAGTTAATTAGAAGAAATAAACCTCAACTAGTTAAGCCTTAAGTCTTAAACCAAGCAAAAAGGGCAAAATCCCCAACAGGGGCGGGCGGGCGCCTGGGCATAGGCAGGCGGGCGCCTGTTTGGCCAGAAGGTTTGGGTCGCTGGAAAAGGGGGTGTAGGAGGGCGCTCGGGTCAAGGCGGGCGGGCGCCTGGTCTGCGGGCTGGGAGGAAAAACAGAGCTGGTTCTTCAAATTGCCTTACCATTTTCATACCAAATCCATAACACCCAAAAAATCAACACTCCCAACAAGATTTCTAAGGTACCCAAACAACATTTAGCCAAAAAGGGGACCTTAACAACACCCTTATCAACCAAAATCAAGACCAAAATCCCACATTCAAGATTTCACCATTTTTAACCAAAACTCAAATAAATTCCAAACAAATTCAAACCCAACCAAACTTCAAATATAACACATCAAGCATTATCTAAACATGATATGAACATTTTAGCATCAAAATGGGGGAAAAGTAACTTACTTGAATTTTCTCAAAGTTGACGGAATTCAATTCTTTTTGATTCTACGCGATCCTAACGACGATCTAAACACATTTCACGTTTTAAGAAATGAGAAATAACTAGAAGAAGATGAAGGAAATGAAGAGAGAAGGTAGAGAATGAGAAACTTACCAAAAGGGAGGAGAGAGAGAGGGAGTTGCTGGGAGGAGGAAGATGAGTGAGGGAGGAGAGTAGGGAGGTGAGGGAAGTAGGGGGAAATTATTCAAAAAGTTACATCTAGGCCCCTCCCCTTCAACTAAAGCAAATGCTTGCTCTCCCTACTAACAATTAAGACTCAACACTTCTACACTAGCCCAACTAACTCGAATAAAAAGGCATAATTATTATAACACATAAATTGCACACATAATTATTTAAATAAATAATAATTTAAATAAATAAATAAGCAAATAATTAAATAATAATCATTTAATTACTAATAAAATAGAGCCTAGACAGGTCGTGATTGGAGGACCCTGTCAGGCCAGTATCCCCTTGGGTTTGCCAGAGTAGGCGCATAAGGCAGCGATTTACAGGGATGGCTCATTCTGCATGGGTGAGATATATGGCACAGATGAGTAGTGCTCAGATCCAGTGGATGATGCCTCACTGGGGGGGTGATCAGAGCACGGTGGGTTCAGAGTGGTCTCTGCATGATTCGTGTCCCTGCCTTTGATGAAACCACTTACTATTATGCAGTGCGGGTGTGCCGTCAGTACGGGATGCCTCAGATTGTACCCTTTTTATGGGATGAGACTTGTATCAAGGTCACTGACCAGATACTTCCCATGAATAACGGGGTTGCAGTGCTCTTAGAGCGATGTTGGTCTTATGATCTCATGCCCAGCACTCTCTGTATACAGCGACCACATGACATACTTCTGTCTCAAGAATACTTGGACTGGTATCAGACGACTATGGGGAATATAGGACGGACTCTGAGAAGATTGAGACGTGGGGCGGTGGTCCCTTATGTCTCAAGAAGACGTTTGAGGGAGGATGAGAATGTACAACGGGAGTTGGAGAGCGAGTTGGCTCAGCTAGCACCTACTGAGAGGAAAAGAGAGAAAGAAGGCCCAAGTGGGGTGACTCAGCTTAGGAAGGCTTTATTTGAATATCCGACTAGACAGGCTAGACGTGGACGAAGAGACAAGAAACCGAAGAGGGATGAGGAAGAGGAAGAAGATGGGTGACTCTGAGTATCCAACTACAGTCGTTGCAGACACATAGTTTAGATTTTAGTTATTTTTAGTTTATTTAAATTTCGAAGCAGGTTATTTATTCGCAGGTTCTTTCGAGCTTAGACTCATCAAATAAATGTTTAACGTGTAGTGACTTGTGGAAATAGAGATTTCGCATTAGTTATAAACAGATTGTTTGCTTTATTTGAAAGTTTTCTCAAACCAGATTTGGATTTTTATTTATTTTTGAGACCGCACCATTGAAGGCTGCCTACGTTACCCTTTTACAAGTAGGGCTAAGGGGCTCAGGTCACTGTAGTTCATTTCTGATTGTAGAAAAGGAAGATAGAAGAGGGGAAAGTAGAGATGATGTAACAATATATTTTTATTTTTTTTACAAGGGGAATGGTCATTTGTAGAAGACCTTTGATGGAGAGCAGGAATGCTGATGGAGAGTACCATTTGTGGAGACAGACCGTAGTGGTCATTTGTAGTAGCGGCAGAGCTTGCTGATGTTGATAGGTTCTTTGAACTGATTTCCATCCAAATCTACCATTCTGACTGCACCTCCGGAGAAGATCTTTTGTATGACGTAAGGACCAGAGCCCACTTACCCAAGGAGTTGAACTTATTCGGGAGGCATACTTTGAGCACCAAATCTCCTTCTTTAATGTCCACTGGCTTCACTTTTTTGTTAAAGCTATCTGTGGTCCTTCTCTGATGTGTTCCATAGCTTTGAGTCTCCTTTCGTCCAGGGTAGCTAATTGGTCGTAACGACTGCGGAGCCATTCTACTTCATTTACTTGATTCTTGAGCAATACCCTTAAGGACGGTATTTCCAACTCGATAGGTAGAACTGCTTCCATACCGTAGGTAAGAGCGTAAGGAGCCTCCCACGTGGCTGTGCGTACTGACGTTCTGTAGCCCCATAGTGCCAAGGGTAATTTGTCGGGCCAATCCTTCCCTTTTTTGGCCATTTTTCTGATGATCTGCTTGATGGTCTTGTTAGCTGCTTCGACCACTCCATTAGTCTGTGGATAGTACAGGGAGGATTTCTTCCTTTCTATTCTTGGCAATCGTCCGTATTATGCCCTTCATTCTGGTGATATGAGCACCTTCTGCTTGGCTTGCTGGTTTGCGACATCGTAGTAGAGCTTGGTTCTTGTAGTTTACCAATTTTTCCTAGTGCTTTGAATATGAGGCCCAACGGTAGATCCGAGCTTGTGCAATGTCGGCAAATGATAGGGGCTTCATTATGTGACTTGGATTTCCCATGCGTTTCCCGCATTCGGAAAGGGGTATCTCCATTATGTGACTTGGATTTCCCGTGTGGTGGTTGTAAAGTCGGTGTATTTGCTAAGTGGCCCTTTTGTTGAGTTAGAGCCAACTCACATTTCTGATTCCAATCTTCTTTTAAGCAATTCTGTAATTCTTAGAGGAGTGGGTCCCCCGCTGTTGTGAGGCGACCGATGTAGTGTAGCAGACTGTAGATACCCCGGGGGAACCATGGCTTTGGCTAGAGCGCGCGGGTTATCCTAGGATGTCTAACTTGTTTTTAGAGTCGCCACCTATGTTTTGAGGAACATAAGAAAAACCTATTGATAATAGCCTAAGTTTGATTATGAAAACAGAGATTCTTTATTTTAAGGTTCAGGGGTTAGATTACGAGATGGGAAGTACCGAAACACCCATCTCGCCCAACTAAAGTTGGTCTTGCTTGATCAAAATTTACATGAATAATAAATGTGCTTCTTCTTCTTCTTTAAATCATAAAAAGGGGGTTTTAAAATAGAGTTTGGAATGTAGGAGATAACTCCTTAACCGGCCTCAATGAGATGAGGTGATCTTTAGAGTCATGTCCCAAAATGATTTGGGTGATTGCACTTTGATAAAAAAAAAAGATAGAGAAAAGAGATGAAGTTGGGAAGGGGAAAGAAATAGCTTTACCTAGACTTCAAGAGACTTCAAACACTTCTTGTTGAATTACTTGGAGAAATCCTTTGGAAAATGCTTTGTAAGTATGAAACTTTTGTTTCTTATTGAGAATGTGAGATTGAGAGCCAAAAGGTCCAAGGTCCAAGGTCTTTCGATGGGTTTTTGGCCAAAGTTTTTGTCTCTTGAAAATGGAGGTAAAGGGAGGTTTTTATAGGTGAAAGAGAGATGTTTTTGGTGCCAAAACTCAGTCACCAAGAAATCTTTCCCGGGCAAAATCCTGTAAATTGAGCAAGGGAGAGAATCCTGGCCAGAAATCTGTAACTGACGCCCAGAGGCGCGCGCTTCCTGCTTTGGGGGTGGGAGGCGCGCGCGTCTGGATCCTCCTGTCGGAGGCGCGCGACTCAGAGAAGGCGATTTTGACAGAATGGACTAAAAAGTCAGCCCTGTTATTCAGTTTAGTCTCTGGACTTAATGAAGTCAGTCAGGAACTTAACGGAAGTGACAGAAACTAACGAGAAACACTTAAAATGGGGAGAAACACAAGATCAAATGTGCAATCGGGTGAGCGGTCCAAGGCAGGGTGTCTACAGAGCCCCTCGGCGACGTGGATTGTAAAGCAAAACGCGTCGACGAAAGTTAAAAACACCTGCTGAGGACATCACCAAGAAAAAAGCAAAGACTCATGAAAGCAGGAATTTGAAATTGCGATAGATAGTGGTGCGCTCCCTGTGTGAGCGGCTTTTGTTGATAGAGGGGGTGGCATGATCCGTTAGGTGAACCTGCCGGCTGAATTTGTTTGTTGAATGAGGCCGTTAGTGAACCTTTGAGGACGAATCCGTTAGTGAAATCTGTTGATGAGGCCGTTGGTGAACCCTTGAATGAGGTCGTTGGTGAACCTTTGGAGAGGCCGTTAGTGAACCTTGGTTGACGAATCTGTTAGTGAAATCCGTTGATGAGGCCGTTAGTGAACCCTTGAATGAGGCCGTTGGTGAACCTTTGGAGATGCCGTTAGTGAGCCTTTGAGGACGAATCTGTTAGTGAAATCCGTTGATGAGGCCGTTAGTGAACCCTTGAATGAGGCCGTTGGGGAGCCTTTGGAGAGGCCGTTAGTGAACCTTTGAGGACAAATCCGTTAGTGAAATCCGTTGATGAAATATTGCTTTGAAATCGCGTGCCTCTTGGAGTCACACTTGACTTTTTGACTTGTGGGGTGCGGGCACAGTTGACCGCGACCGGAAGAATGTTCCTGCTGGGGATGAAATGTTGAGACTGATTTTTTGAGAAATAACGGCGTCTGTTACGAATCTTACTCAGCTTGCAGTGGTGGAGCTGAAAACTCAGATGAGCATGGATGTGACACCTTGATTCCCGCGTGGGGAGTTGTGTTTGAATTTCCAGGGAGCAAAAGCACGTGCGTCTGATCTTTGCTATAGGAAGCGCGCGCGTCTGAGTGACATAGCGGGAGGCGCGCGCATCCCGTTCCGGTTCAGCATACATAAACTGACAGTTCACTTTTTCGGCGAGTTTTCAAAATTTCAAAGAACCCTCCAAATTTTGAACCAAATTCTCGCGGAGAAATCACCCCAAAACACTTTCTTGTTGTTCTAGGAGCGATTCTATCATAGAAACGATGTCAGATTGTCAACAATCTCCTCCATTCGAGATGCCACAGGGCGAGGACCCCGAGGTTGGAATTGAGGCGATGGACCCGAGTTTGATCACGTACCAGCCGCATACCCATATTTCCCACTTTGTCTCAGCGGGATTGGTAAGAATCTTTCATTCTCTTTGTGATTTTCGCATTTTTGGGGATGCTCTGTTTCACCCGTATTTTTCGCTGCAACTTCTTTCGTTGATTGTCGCTGTTGACTTACTGCAAGAAACATGTTCGGATACCCTTTTCCATACCCACGCACTCGTATGCATGTTGAAGTTTCTGTTTCGGGTTTGTCCGTTTTCTAGCCGTTATGCTGACGAAATTTCGTTATTTCTTGTTTCTTTTAAGGAGTGGAGCCGCCTGTCGGAGATTCGAGGCGGAGCTCATGGCCCGGTCACCCTCTGGAGTAAGTTGCCCGAGAATGTCAGGGTCCGGGTTCAGGCCACCCATTTTGGCCTTTTTATTACCAGTCTACCGGCGTTGAAGAATGATCTGGATCTTATTCAGGCTCTGAGAGAGAGATGGTGGGACACCACCCATACTTTCCATCTGCCTATGGGAGAGGTCACGATGACGCCCAATGATTTCACGGCATTGACTGGTCTGCCGTTTGCGGGGGAGCCTGTCCCTTATGTTTTGAGAGGGACCCTTCGGACTGCTGACGAGCTGTTGGCCCTGGTTGACTGTGGCTTCCCGGTGAAGAACTACCGAGTCACTTGGGGGAGCATCCGTCGGTATTTTAGTATTCTTGCAGCCGAGCCTCTGGGTGTCACTGCTGAGCGGGTCGATGCTGTGGCCCATTGTTTCATATGGTACCTGTTGTCCCATACTCTGTTTGCCAGTGGACGGTCATCAGCTTCCTTGGCTTTGCTTGACTTGTTGGTAGACTTGGACCATGCCGGTTATTATAACTGGGGTGCAGCGGGCTTGGCTACTTGTTATCACGGTATGGATCTGACCAGTCACTTGACCACTAGCTCGGTCACGGGTTTCAGCCTGTTGTGGGAGGTATACTGCTTTCCTTTTCTTTTTGGCCTTCTTGTCATTGCTCTACTGTATCTCTGAACTGTCATTTATTTCTGCTCTTGCCTCTGTTTTGCAGCTATGGGCCTTTGCTGTCTTGGAGCTGAGGGACTTCAAGATTAACAGAGAGGGTCATCCCCAGTATCCGGACTGTGTGAGGTGGTTGTACAGGGAGAGGAACGTGAGGACTGGCACTGCAACCATCAGCCTGCTTTCAGCTCGACGCCACTTGGATTCTTTGAGGCCAGAGGCTGCCGCCTCTTCTTTGTTTTCGTGGAGAGCTATCTATGCTTTTATTTAGCAAACTCTGATTCCCACCCGTTTGAGGCTCTTGATGAGCTCAGTGGAGTGTATGGCGATGTACCTTGGAGAGAGAGTGTTTTGGCAGCATGGTGGTCAGGTGACGGACTTCCACCACCCCCCTAGGCCAGCGGTTCCTGATGTTCCGCCTTTCTGTCCTCGTAATTGGAGGGATCTTTCAGAGGCAGACCGGGCAGTCTACCTTGCTGGTGTTGATGCTGTCCCTTTCATTCATCTGGAGCAGGATTACAGTTTATTCCGGGAGCATAACCTCCAACAGGGTTTCATGTTTACTGACCCGAGGGAGACACATGCTGCTCCGCAGACTTCGGCTCGGTTTTATCCCACTGGTGCTGGATATTGTTTTGATCCCCCTTTGCCTCCTCCCTACTACACTTATTCGAACTTCGGGGTCTTTGAGGAGCAGAGGGAGATTGTTCCCGATGACATGTCACCAGAGAGAGAGCCTCCTGCTCAGGCTGCTGTGGTATGTTTTTCTGACCATCTTTGCATTTCTCAGTTCCAGTCTTGTTTTTCTGTCCCTGATGCAATTTTCTTTTCTGCCCCCCGTTGTAACAGGTACCGGTAGCTGCTTATAGGCACTTGGGCAAATAGAACAAGGGGATGAGGAGGAGACTGCATCAGCTAGAGGGGAAAGTACTAGAGCTATGCAGGGATATTGCTGCCATGACTAGAGATGCTGCTGGTGCTGTCTCTGGTGCTGCGAGAGGAGCTGCCCGAGGTGCTCGGGGTATGGGACGAGGCTGCAGGGACGCTGCACTGGACATTGATGAGGCTGTCTCTTCGGCGAGGCAGTCACTGAGCAGGAGCCTGAGCCGCGGAGGTAGCCATAGTAGGAGTCTGAGCCGAGGAGGTAGCCAGAGCAGAGGTGGTGCGAGTTCGTCTCGGCGGGTGCAGAAGAGGAGCCGGGATGAGATCAGAGTTGAGGAGTCTGAGTCTGAGGATGATGATGATGATGAGGATGATGATGATGATGAGGAGACCGAGAGCGGCAGTAGGGGGTGAGCACAGTGCTGGTGATGATGTGCCCGAGCTGTTGTGGCTGAGAGGATGAGGGATTGAAACACCTTTACTTTTGCCTGTAATAACATTTAACATGTATTTACAATCCTAGTTATCTTACTACTCATTTTATGTTTTATTAGCGACTTGATCTTAGATGTCGACCTTTACAAACAAATGTGTGCCCAAAGAATGCTCGTTGTTGACGCTTGAACTCCTTTTTGCTGCTGGGATTTAATTTTGCTGCAGGTTGGATATGTGAAGTGCTTGGGTTCTGTTCTGAACTTACAAGGGCTATTTCTGTCTGAACTGCAGTCAAAGGCGCGCGCGTTGGGCCTTGCTTATGGGAGGCGCGCACGTTGTGAAGCCTTGGTCGGAGGCGCCCGCTTCTGACCTGCTGAATTACAGCCCCTTTCTTTTTCTGATCAGAATGTTCCAACAGCTATAATTTTGAACCATTTTCGACCAGAATGGTCACACAGCATTCTTCTGCAAACACTTTGTCCTCCTAAACCACAAAATTCTTGTCATAATGACCCCAATGACTTTCTCTTTTGAAGTCAAGGCTCCGTCCCCGAGGGTGAGAAGTCTGTTCCAATGGTGAACGCCGTTCCAGTGGGGTCCGTCCCGATGGTGGAGAAGCGTCCGAGCGTTTTTGATCGTTTGGGAAGGCCCAATGACGATGTTATTGACCCTGTGAGACCGGTGGTTCATGTGCGGGACTATAGACCCCGTCATTTTCCCAAGAAGAAGAAAGGTAAGGGAAATTCCTCCCATGTGTGGAAGCGTCCCATGGTTGTCCCCGCTAAGGCTCCGCTTGATAAGGGCAAAGGGAAAGCCGTTGATGAAGCTCCGTCCCGTCCTAGCGTTTTTTCCCGTCTTGGCGGTCCCAAGAATGTTCCGTCCCCATCCAAGAAGACTAAAGGGCATAACAAGAAGCAATGGGTTCCCAAACCTAAGAAAGATTAGATTTTTCTTTGTACCCCAAGAGATTGCAATTAAATTAGACCACTTTGTTTTAGGATTTAATATTTTGATGTCTTTTGTTGCTCAATAAATCCGTTGTAATGGCTTGAATAATTCATTGAATGAATAAAAATTGCATCTTGTTATTTGAAGTGAATTGGGTATTTTTGATATGTTTTAGACCGCACCCGAAGGTTGCCTATGTTCCTCCAGTTGGGAGGCTCAGGTCTCCGTAGTTCAAACAAACAAAGACCATTTTTTTTTTGTGCACCCTGTTTTTTGCCTAGACCACCCTTTCGGGTTTTCAATCTAGCGGGCTTCTTTTTTGCACGTGCTCTAATTTTTGCCTAGGCCGCCCTTACGGGTTTTCAACCTAGCGAGCGATTTATTTATTTTTTTTTTTTTTTTTTTTATGGTCTTTGTTTATTAAGCATAGAACCTCTTGAGCTTGTCGAGGTTGACCTCCTTTGGCAGCTGGTCACCATCTAAATCCACGAGTCGGACTGCACCGCCGCTTAGTATCTTTTTGACCACGTACGGACCGATCCATCGGGGTCCCCATTTCCCCAGGGGATTCATGGCATTAGGAGGATGTTGTCTTAAGACCAAATCTCCCACATTGATGTTTCGAGGCTTCACCTTTTTGTTGAAAGCTCTTGCCATCCTTTGCTGATACGCCCTTATGCGTTCGAGTGCTCTTAGCCTTTTCTCGTCGAGTAAGGCCAGCTGTTCATATCGACTTTGCATCCAGTCGACCTCGTTGACTTGATTCTCGAGGAGGACCCGTAGAGATGGGACTTCAAGTTCGATTGGGAGTACGGCTTCAGAACCATAGACTAATGCATAAGGAGTTTCTCCTGTTGCTGACCGTATTGATGTGCGGTAGCCCCACAATGCTAATTGTAGCTTCTCGGGCCAATCCCTTCCTGTTGAGGCCATTTTCTTGACGATGGTCTCGATGGTCTTATTTTCTGCTTCAACCGCGCCATTTGCTTGGGGACGGTAAGGAGATGACTTGTGCTTGGTGATCTTGTATTCTACCAAAAGTGCATCCATTTCCTTCTCAAAGTGAGAGCCGTTGTCGGAAATGATTTCATGAGGCATGCCGTATCGGCACCTGATATTAATCTTTACAAATTCGGCCACTTTCTTGGCGTTGAGGGTCCGATAGGCTTGTGCTTCGACCCACTTTGTGAAGTAGTCGACGGCCACTAGGACGAATGGCTGCCCATTGCTTCCGGCAGGATGGACTTTACAGATGATTTCTATCCCCCAACAAGAGAAAGGCCAAGGTGTGACCATGTTGTAAAGTTACGAGGGTGGGGCATGTTGCAGATTGGCATGGAATTGGCACTTGGCACACCTTTTGACTTTCTCGATACAGTCTCGTTCCATAGTGCTCCAATAGTAACCAATGCGGAGTATCTTCTTGACTATCATAAACCCATTTATGTGGGGTCCACACTCTCCTTCGTGCACTTCACACATTATCTCTTAAGCTTCGGCCTCATTGGCGCATAAGATATTGATCCCATCGTGGTGCCTTTTATAGACTCGGTCCCCAATCAGTACGTACTGAGAGGCTAGCCTTTGCAGAGCCGCTTGAGACTTATTATTGCTATTCTCGGGATAAGTGCCATATTTGAGGAAATTCATGATATCCGAATACCACGGAGAGTTTGTTTGAACCTCGTTGATCTCGATACTCATGCAGTACGCCGGACTGTTCCTTCGGGCAATTTTGAAAGGCTTCACCATTTTCCCTTTGGGCATTTCGACTAATGAAGCTATGGTGGCCAGTGCATCGGCGAAGCGATTTTTATCCCTTGGCAGGTAGTTGAAAGTGATCTCTTGGAATTGTTCAACCAATTCTTCAAGGTGCTGACCATACTGTTGGAGGGTCGGGTCTTGGATTCGCCATTTACCCGATTGCTGATTGATAAGGAGCAAAGAGTCGCCGAATACTTCTAGTTCCATGACGTTTCTTTCGAGAGCTGCTTCGAGCCCTGCTATGCATGCTTCGTACTCGGTAATGTTGTTGGTAGCTTCGAATTCCAGACGGATGGCAATGGTAGTGTAGATGTCTTTTGGATCGACAAGCAATACTCCTATACCAAAACCGTGTTTATTGACGGCGCCGTCGAAAAAAAGTTGCCACTTATTTTCCTCGGTTGCAGTACAAATTAAATGCTCGTCGGGGAACTGTACGTCTTCCCCCTTCACTTCGTCACACGGGAATTCGGCAAGCTGGTCACTGAACACTTCCCAACTGACGGATTTTAGTATGACATAAGTGATATCATAGCCGGCGAGCATGAAGTACCATTTGGCTATTCTTGTGACATGAAAGGCTTCTCGAAGATGTAGCGAAGAGGGTCCACCTTTGCTACTAGCTTGATCAGAAAAGCTTCCATATAGTGTTTGAGATTTTGAGTAACCCAAACCAATGCTGCACATGACTTCTCTAAGACAGAGTAGTTCTTTTCGCCTCCTTGGAATCGGCGACTGACAAAATAAATGGCATTCTCCTTTGGGGACTCTCGTTGCTCTTGTGCTAACATAGCCCCTAGGGCTTCATCATTGACAGTGAGATAGAGCAAAAGAGGTTTCTCCTTGTGCGGTGGAACTAGAACAGGAGGGCACGTCAAGTAATGCTTCACTTGGTCGAAGGCTTCTTGGCACGCGTCGGTCCATTCTAGAGCCACATTCTTCTTGAGTAACTTGAAGATTGGCTCGCACATGGAAGTGAGTTGGTGCACAAACCGACTGATGTATTGCAGTCTGCCCATGAAACCTTTGATCTCTTTCTGTGTCCTTGGAGGAGGCATGTCGATGATTGCCTTGATTTTGGAGGGATCTGCTTCAATTCCTCTTTCAGTGAGCATATAACCAAGGACTTTGCCTCGGATAACCCCGAACGTGCACTTTGCTGGGTTGAGCCTCATCTTGTGTTGACGAAGCCTTTCGAAGAACTTGCGGAGATAGATTAAATGTTGACCATCGGTCCCTTTGGAGTGAATGATCATGTCGTCCACATAGACCTTGATTTCTTTGTGAATCATATCGTGGAACAAGTCTGTCACGGCTCTTTGGTAGGAAGCCCCAGCATTTCTTAACCCGAATGGCATGACTGTGTAGCAAAAGGTACCCCACGGTGTTGTGAAGGCTGTCTTATGTTGATCTTCCTCGGCCATGAGAATCTGATTGTACCCAGCGAACCCATCCACGAATGAGCGAACCTCGTAGGCAGCAGTGGAGTCGACCAGCATGTCGATGTTAGGGAGTGGAAAATCGTCTTTCGGGGAAGCTTTGTTCAAATCCCGGAAGTCCACACAAACTCGAACCTTGCCGTTTGCCTTTCTGACTGTCACAATGTTGGCTAACCATATCGGATACTCGATAACCTTGATGAAACCCACACTGAGGAGCTTCTCGATCTCTTCTTTGACTTGCAGAGACCATTCTGGCTTGATCTTTCTGAGCTTCTGTTTTACCGGCTTGGCATCTTCTCTGATCGGAATTCTGTGCTCCGCTACCTTCTGTCCAAACCCGGCATGTCTTTGTATGACCATGCGAACACATCCATGAATTCCCGTAGTAGTGCAGTCAATCTGTCTCTGTCGTCCCCCTTGAAGAAGCTTCCGATCTTAGTTTCCCTTGGCTCTTCGTCGTACCCAGATTAACAACATGCAATTCTTCGTCAGCCCCTGGACCATTTTCACCACGACTACGGACCTGTTGAGCAAGTTAAGTATGTTGTGTTTTCGTGGTCTATTTCATCATAATTTGAATCGTTATTAACTTGTTCATTAAGTTCATTATTAGTTAATTCATCATTTATGATATTTACAATCTCAGGGTACTCAGAAATATAAATTTTTTCATTAGCAAAGAAAGGAAACACACGCTCGGCTATGGCCTCCATATCCTCTTGGGTGAGGGTATTAGAGACACTCTCAGACTCGAAAGTAAGTGTGAGCCGCTCTTCCTTTGTTGCTGTGCGGGGTATGCAACCCATTTCTTGGACTAAGAATTCCTCGGATACCACGGGCCCTTTCGTAGAATACCAATTGTTGATCGGCTCGGAGCTTGGCCGGATCTCACTGATAGTCTCATTCATGATGACGGTGTCATGGATGGCGTTGACTTGGCATTCATTCATTATGGCAAGCTCTTCGAACATGGAGGCTAAGTCTGTCGGTTCTTCCCCCACGATGATTTCTGTCTCGGACTCTATAGTCACCTTCCTTCCCCACCATTCACGGGGCAACATGGGAGTTGGTTCCCTTTCGGATTTCTGGATCTCACAATCGGAGAAGATTTTGAGACCGGGCTTTTTGACACCCTTATTGTTAACCCATGGCTCGGGAAAGATCATGTATGGAACGTCTTCCCCTTGGCGGACAAAATAGCCATTCAACGTCTTGCGGTAAGGCCTTAGATTAGGGACCTCATAACGACGGCCTTCTTTACGAGCTCGGGCCTTTTCATTCTTGATCGCTTGCTCTTGTTTCAAGTCTTCTCTGGAAGGCTCGTACCCCAAACCGAATGTGTTCTTGACCAATGGGACTTGCACAGGATGTAGGATTCCTTGTTGATATTTCCCTAGGTCTAAACTAGGGAAGTAGTCCATATTCCTCATCATGCGGAGGACTTTGTGATTGCTGGGGGTCCATAATACGTTTCCCCCTTCTTCGTCAATGGCGTTGATTGAGACGCCGGAGAGAGTGGAGTCTGGTAAACCATGCTGAACTTGGTGGACGGGCTCACTTTTTCTGTTGATAGTGACGTTTTCGGCCATGACGGTCACTATTTCATCACCATTTCAGATCTTGACACATTGATGGAGAGTTGACGGGACGGCATTAGAACCGTGAATCCATGGTCGACCCAAAAGCAAGTTGAACGAGACCGGGATGTCAAGCACTTGGAATGGAACGGACATGACCATGCTCCCAAACTCAATGTCTATTTCGATCATGCCCATGACTGTACGGGCGGTGCTGTCATAACCTCAGATTACTTGAGTAGAAGGCTTCAAATCGGAATCCTTAAGCCCCAGTATGCCCATGATTCTGCCAGGCATGAGGTTGAGTGACCGCCACTAAGACTCTTGAGATAGGCCTCCCCCTTGCTCGTACCTTGAGGTAAATAGCCTCGTTGTGGTCGGAACCAAATGGTGGAAGGTCCATATCGGCAAAGGTGATGACGTTGCCAAAATGAATGTGACCGATCATTGCTGTGAGGTCCTTGGGAGTAGTATCGGAAGAAATTGATGTATCATCGAGATTGCGGATGACGAGATCTCGGTGTTTCTTTAAGGATGCGATGAGGTCCCAAATAGAGATGTTGGCTTGAGTTTTCTTGAGTTGGACAAGTAGAGGATCTTCGGGAGTGTTGCGAGCTTGCGGCCTTTGAGAAGAGGAGATTGGTGCGGAAGTGGAAGGGTTGCTTGCTATGACTCGACCGGATCAAATTAGCATGTTGACATTCCCATCTTGCTTCTTTTTCCTATTCTCTAGTACTTCCCTCATTACCTCATCGTAAGTCACTACATAACAAGAATTGTCAAGTTTATTCATAACATTAGGGCCCCCATTCACAATTGGGATTGAATGGGTGGTCCCCTCGAGTTCTCCTATCTCTATTACATTGACATGTTCATCATTAGTCACTACAAATTCTTTCATGTCTATGAGATCTTGAATGACATTGCAGAGAACGAACCATTCCTCGGTGGTGTGGCCACTATATTGGTGGTAGCCACAATATTTGTGGTGAGCATGATTGGGGTTGACCGTCTTGGGTTGGTACCCTTGTACGGGTGTGACTTGACCCTTTGCTTTGAGGACTTCGAAAGCTTCGGTTTGAGTCATGCCTTGGAGAGGCGTGTAGACACGGTCATTTCGAGACTTCTTCCCTTGGGGTGGAGGAACCTTTTTGTAATTCCCCTTGTCGATAGTGACAGCATTGACCGAGGCCTCTTTTGTGGAGTTGGAAGTGGCCTTGTAGCGGTAGCTAGGAGCACTTTTCTTGACTTCCTTGAGCAACTCGTCCATTCGGACCCCCGCCTCATACATTTGGGAGAAATCCGCATAGCAAGCCCCACTTAGGTGGGTGCGGAGATCAATTTTGAGAAATTTGAGAAAGATGTCCATTTGCTCCTTGGTATTTGGACTTTCCACAATCTCGGAGAGTTTATCATTCCATCTCCTTGTGAAGTCGATGAAGGACTCGTAGTCTCGTTGAGTAGTGTTCTCTAGCTCTTTCCTTGTGGGCCGGTGAGTGGTGTTGCCTTGGTATTGGTTCTTGAAGGCAAGCATGGCGGAGTCCTAATCAAGACGGACAGTGAGCGGGAGAGTAGCATACCAATCTTTTTCCGCCCCCTCGAGAGTGAGAGGAAATCATTGAGCCATCACCTTGGGGGAGACCTTCTTCGGAACCAATGTGAGGCATAGGACAAGAGTTGCCCTTGAATTTGCTTATGTCGGGCATCTTGAACTTATCAGGAAGAGCGGCCATAGTACTCATGAGGATGGATGATTGATAAAGGCTTGTGTCAGAGCCTTTCCCCATGTTGAGCTTATTAAATTTTTGGTCGATGTAGGCCATGATAGAATCCACCATTTTGGGCTCATTGTTCTCGGAACTTGGATCTCCCACTTTCTTGGTGCGGGTGTTGACATAAGGAATTTTGAACAAACCTTCGGTCCATTCGGATTCGTCATCGTCATTTTTGCTCTTCCCCTTGGCAAGATTAGTGAGCTTTTCTTTCATTAGCTCCATCTCGGCCTCGTGGGCCTCCCTTTGGCTGTCAAGATGGGATTGCCAAATGTCGTCTTTGCCTTGTGCCTCCTTATTAAGGGTGGAGACTTGCTCTTGGAGGAATTGGACCATGGTTGCGAGTTGCTCGAGAGTCATGGTATTGTTGGTGTTGGAGCCGCCGACCATTGTTGATGTAGGAGCTGTTGGAGTGATCTCTTCACGGACTAACCGATTTACCGAATCCCGGTAGACTCTGTAAGTACCAATTGAACCTATATTGCAGAAGAGGCCCTTGTCAGTCTTGAGTAACACTTGCGGTCCACGAAGAGGCTTAGAACACACAGTTGGGCACACGACTCGAACCACATAAGAAAAGACTCTTTATTTTTATTTTTATAAGTCAGAGTGAGTGGATCCCTTTTGGGGTTTCTAAGAAAATAATGGAATCGTCACACTAGTATATAGACCATCTCGCGGTACCATATACTCATCGGATTCTATCGCGTTTGTGAATCCTACATGTATCGGGATCAAACTAAATTAATGTAGTAAAGCATACATGCGGGGACGGATTTTTATTTTCGCCCAAAATAACCACTTTTGGGGACAGATTTTTTATTGCGTCCGTTTCAACAAGTTGGCATGTATGATTTGAAGACATTAGTTTAGGGAAATCTCGGTACATGGAAACCGACTTGAGTCACGGAGTGTTAGACCCTAGCTAGAATTGTGTGGCTTGTGCTCGGCTTGAATATGAGGCTCAAAGGTCACCCCCGGCATGTAGTCATGAACTACTCCACGGGCTGAGGTTTACCGCTTTGAAAGAGCCAAGGTCGAGTGGAGCTTGAAACTTTCTAGGACGGGCCTCGACGGGTTTGAGGTTGGACTTGTGCGACTCGATAGTGAGCAATTCATAGGAATATGTGCATGTAGTGTGAGGTCTATCACGTGACAAAATTTTTTTATTTTTTTATTTTTGAAAAGAAAGATAAAAAACACATAGGCACGTAAATTACAACTCCCGAATCACCCGTGTGACCGGTAAAATAGAACATAAAATTAAAACAGTCCGAAGTTCAGAATAACCACTGATGCAGGCAACTGTGCCCACACCCCCATCATATTGCTCTGTTCTGAGACCTGTTTATGTTCTGGGAACCAACCCAGAAGCGTGCGCCTCTGAGTGTTGATACGGGATGCGAGCGCATGGCACAATGCTATTAGGAGGCGCGCGCTTCTGGGACCACCTGTCAGATTGTCAGATTTTGGACTCATGGGATTGCCCTGGTCCTATGTGCATATTGTAACCCCTGCAGAAATGATTAGTGAAGAATAGCAGAAGAAGAAGATGAAGAACATGAAAAAGAGGGCGATTCTGGTCCTTGATGCGGGATGCGCGCGCCTTAGGCTGAAGAGGCCAGAAGCGCGCGCCTCCCCCATCAGGAGTCAGAATGCCCAGAAAAGATGTAGATTTTGATCAGAATGCAAGTTTAACCCTCAAATCTCCCCAGCAGAATCGCCACTATAGATACCCCGGGGGAACCACGGCTTTGGCTAGAGCGCGCGGGTTATCCTAGGATGTCTAACTTGTTTTTAGAGTCGCCACCTATGTTTTGAGGAACATAAGAAAAACCTATTGATAATAGCCTAAGTTTGATTACGAAAACAGAGATTCTTTGTTTTGAGGTTCGGGGGTTAGATTACGAGATGGGAAGTACCGAAACACCCATCTCGCCCAACTAAAGTTGGTCTTGCTTGATCAAAATCTACATGAATAATAAATGTGCTTCTTCTTCTTCTTTAAATCATAAAAAGGGGGTTTTAAAATAGAGTTTGGAATGTAGGAGATAACTCCTTAACCGGCCTCAATGAGATGAGGTGATCATTAGAGTCATGTCCCAAAATGATTTGGGTGATTGCACTTTGATAAAACAAAAAGATAGAGAAAAGAGATGAAGTTGGGAAGGGGAAAGAAATAGCTTTACCTAGACTTCAAGAGACTTCAAACACTTCTTGTTGAATTACTTGGAGAAATCCTTTGGAAAATGCTTTGTAAGTATGAAACTTTTGTTTCTTATTGAGAATGTGAGATTGAGAGCCAAAAGGTCCAAGGTCCAAGGTCTTTCGATGGGTTTTTGGTCAAAGTTTTTGTCTCTTGAAAATGGAGGTTTTTAAAGGTGAAAGAGAGATGTTTTTGGTGCCAAAAATCAGTCACCAAAAAATCTTTCCCGGGCAAAATCCTGTAAATTGAGCAAGGGAGAGAATCCTGGCCACAAATCTGTAACTGACGCCCAGAGGCGCGCGCTTCCTGCTTTGGGGGCGGGAGGCGCGAGCGTCTGGATCCTCCTGTCGGAGGCGCGCGACTCAGAGAAGGCAATTTTGACATAATGGACTAGAAAGTCAGCCCTGTTATTCAGTTTAGTCCCCGGACTTAACGAAGTCAGTCAGGAACTTAACGGAAGTGACAGAAACTAATGAGAAACACTTAAAATGGGGAGAAACACAAGATCAAATGTGCAATCGGGGTGAGCGGTCCAAGGCGGGGTGTCTACACAGACCTATGAGTTTGGCACTTTCATTCTCTTGATGAGGGGATGACATTGTTATTAACTCTCTAACTTTCTCGGGGTTGGCCTCGAATTTCCTTCTCAGCCGGTACCCTAGAGCTTTTGTCTGTATAGTGCCAAATCTACATTTTGACGGATCCAGGAGAGTTTTCTAACCTCTCTGAATGTTGAAGACTTTCCGCAGATCTTCGATGTGTCGACCATAGGGTCTCTTGGAGTGTATTATTAAATCATCTATGTAGACGTCTATATCCATTGGCGATCTTGTTGGCACATGGTAAGAGATACCAATGCCCTTCCAATCTAGGAATCTGTTGGCGTGACAATAGGTACCCCATGGGTAGCCCCGTCCTGCCCAGATTCTACAGAATCCTTCCTCGATCTCGTCTGTGGCGTGAAGAATAGTTGTTGACCCCCCGGAAAGAGTAACTTCTCGTCTGTCTGTGCTGCGGCGGGTATCCGATTTTTGCCGGGAAAACTTTCAAGGAATGATCGAACTTCTCTGTGTTCAGTGGCCTCTAGCAGTGAGTCTATGTCAAACGGCGGGAACTTGTGTTTGGGGCTCAGTTCGTTAAGACTCATGATGTCTATGTGAACCGTCACCTTCCTTTTGTACTTCATTGCGGAGATGATGTTGAACAACCATTTAGGCCAAAATACGGACTTGATGAAGTCTCTCTATAGCAGCTTTTCAATTTCTAAGGCCGTTTGAGGTGACCAATCAGGCTTGACTGACAGCATTTCTTGCTTTACTGACCCGATGTCTGGCGTTGTCACTCGTTCCCAACCTCTGTCTGGCGAGTCGTCACAGGACCATGCAAAGATGTCCTCAAATTCTCTGAGCAGCTTGAAAGAAGCTTGCAATCTGAGTCCACTTCGACTTGTCTTGTCTTCCCAGATTCACACATGTTAACACCTCATCGGCAGCTTGGGCTCAGTTTTCCCTTTGATTCATAACATGCTCTGAGATTTCTCGGATGTATTCGTTATTAAGTTCGCTTGTGTATACATATTTTAATGAATCGTTATTAACTATTGGTATATCATTAGGTTGATTAGTTAATTTATCATTTATAAGAGTGGCTATAGCAGGATACTCAGAAAGATCGAGATTTTCAATTAATGCACGAGGAAAGACATTGTTTGCGATTACATTGTAGTCTTTTGACTTGAGGTCATTAGACTTGGACGGAGACACGAACTCATAAGTGAGAAAAGGGAACCTAACTGACTTAGGGGGAAATGACTTTCTAGGAAGTGAGCTGACCAGCTCCAGATTCTCGATAGCAGTAGTCACAGGTCCGTATTCAATAGCAGCCACGATATCGTCTTCGAGGTTCATGTGCTGGAACAAATCTTGGCCATCCCATGGCTCTGTTTCCTTGGCTTCACCGACGAATGGTTCATCGAGTGACACAAATTCAGTATCATAAGTCAGGTCTTTGTTCACTTTGATGTAGTACTCATTCTGGATGGTAGTAACCCTGCCAGTAACCTTTTGAGGTTCAATATACTTTAGCTCTAGATTGGCCCGGTAGAACGCGACATCTCTAAAAATTTCAAATCCTTTTTGTAACTTGCCGTTGTGGTCGAACCATGGCCCTGCGAACTCGAAGTTTGAATATTTTCACCTTCTTTTACATAGTAATTGTTGAGAGAAAGGTGGTAAGGTTTCATATCAGACTCCTTGTAAGGGAGTTTCTTCTTCTTGAATACCTCTATTTGTTTCTGCTCTTCTTTGTCAGTGGGAGTAAGCATGTTTCCTAGCCCGAACAGGCCTCTGTGGTCTACTTCCTTAGTCAAGTGTGTGGGACCTTGTAAGTGCTTACCTAGCCCCAGCCCCAGTATGAAGCCCATGTTTCGAAGTATCTTATAAATGGGTAGTACTTTATCAGAAGTTTTTGTGAGATTGGTATCACATATTTGGGCTTGTGCCACTATTTCGAAACCACTGAAGAGCCGGCAATATTCTTCATGCTGAATCTGTAACACAGGTACTCCTTTCGTGTCGGTGCCTTGAGCTGTTACTAGGTCGCTGTAGATAACTGTAACCTCGTTCCCTGACTGGAATTTAACACAGTGATGTAAGGAGGATGGAACGGCATTAGATTTGTGGAGCCAAGGGTGTCCTAGTAGGATGGTGAAGGAGGATGGTATGTCAATCACTTGGAAATCTGTAGACCGAGTTTGTGTCCCCACGGAGATGGGCAGCGTAACAATTCCCAATACTGATCTGCATGTGGAGTCATAGGCTTTGATTGTCTGTTTGGAGGGTCTTAGAGTGGTTGGGTCTACACCTACTACGTCCATCATTCGTGATGGTAGTACATTGATGGCGGATCCGTTGTCCACAAAGGCTCAAGGGATTTTCTTCCCGCTGATTTCGATTGTAATGTGCAGCGGTTCATTATGATCAATGCCAAATGGAGGTTCATCGAGCTCTGAAAAGGTGATGATATTCCCGAAGTGGATGTTGCTTATCATTTGTGTGACATTCTCGAGAGTTGTGTCTGATGGGACCATAGTGGCTGCCAAGTTCTTCTCGAGCATTTGACGATGAGCTAAGGAAGAAGTGAGTAGGGACCACATAGAGATGTGAGCTTGGGTTTGCTTAAGCTGCGTGAGGATGGGATCTTCTTTCTCAAGGTCTGATGGTTTTGACTCTTTGTTGAAGATCTTTTTTGTACCCTTGGGGTCTGACTGATAGATCTGTCCGGACCTTGTGAGTAGGTTGATTTCTGCTCGCATGTCGTATGGAGACTGCGGCATTTTGGCGGATTCTGCGAAGATTTCGGCTATAGATAGTGGTGGAGATTTGAGTGGACCGGAGTCGCAATCTCCTAGAAGAGAGGCTTCTAGAGATAGTTCATCTAATGACAGCATATAACAAGAAGACTTACTATCATTAATGAATTTGGAGGTACAAGCATCATTACTATAAGTCTCGGAGTCTGCCACAGTAGGTTTGGTCAGATCAACGAGCTTAGTAGCTACATTATCTCTATCTAAATAAAGTCTAGGGTCTTCTATGGAACCCTTGTTTATCAACCTTTGAATTGACTTCTTTAATGTGGTGCATTCTTCGGTGGTGTGACCGGTAATCTGATGGTAGTCACAGAAATTCTTTGGATTGTTAGAGAATGGTATGCAGTAGTTTTCGGGTCTCTCGAGTAAGCTCCTTGCTAACAGTCGCTCGAGCATGCCAGTCATGGTGATCCCTAGCCTTCCAAAGGCGTCAGCTAAATTTGAGACATCCATCCGTTTATCTTCTTCAATTTTGGCTATAATCTCCCTCAGATCGGTTAGCACTTGGTCATTGATCAACTTCTGCAATGCATGTTTTAACTGCGAGCATTCATCGGTGGTATGTCTGGTGATGTTGTGGAAGTTGCAGAACTTCGTCGGATCACTGTTTGGATGAGACTCATAGCCTTTTAAAGGTTTGAGCACCCCCATTCTTGATAAACCACAGAACAAGGAGTTCATATCCAACTGTAGTTGCTTGAAGGCTTCGACCATTTCTAAGACGCTAGTATCATCTCCAGTAATTTCCACCGTATTGACATCTATAGCGATGATCTTCCTTGGGTCCGCAATGACATTGTCCTTGATGTGCTTCTGTACGATCTGTTTGATAGTAAAGCACTCATTGTTGGTGTGTCCGGACACTTTATGATAGTAGCAGAACTTGGATATGTCACAACCATGCTTGGGCCACTTGAATCCGCATTCCAAAGGAGTTATCACCCCAATCTTGACTAGTCCTCCGAATAGAGCATTCATGTCTAGCCCCAGTTCGGCGAAGGCATCTACCATTTCTAGAATACTAATGTCACCTCCGATGAGCTCGACCATGTTGACGCCACCATTGTTAGGGAACGGGTTTGCTATGGTGTTTGGACCTTTAGGCTTCTCAATCTTCCCATCGGCTATGAGCTTTTGGATGGCACGCTTGAGATGGATGCAATTGTCGGTTGTATAGCCAATGTACTTGTGATACTTACAGAACTTAGTTGCATCAAGATTGACCGACTTGTTGATTGGCTCAAAGTTCTCAAGTGGCTTGATTAAACCCATCTTTATTAATACCTTAAAGACTTTGCTAGTGGGCATGCCAAAGTCGTCGAAGTGATCTTCCTTTTGGGGAAAGCTGTTTGTATCTGCTTGGACATCAAAGGCGCAGTTGTCTTGGACCATGCTTATTTGACCGGCGACCTCTTTAGATCTAGGAGCGGTACTTGTCGGAGCTTTGTAGCGGAAGGAAGAGTTTCCTGTTTTGGCAGCTTCTTTAACAACACCAGTAATGCCGGCTTCGTGTCGGACCCCAGCATCGACCATTTCTCGCAGATCAGGAAAGTAACCATTGCCAATCGCCACCCTAAGCTCGGGCAACAAGCATTTGAAGAAGATTTGCTTTTGTTTCTTTGCTTTAGGAGGGTATTGAACTTCTGCTAACTTGTGATTCCACCTTTTGTAGAAGTCATAGATAGGCTTGCCGGGCCTCTGCATTGTGTTCTCTAAATCAGTACAGTTGACGTGCCAATCTAGGTTTGACTGATACTTCTCGCAGAATGTAGCGGTGATTTGTTCCCATGTCTCTCGTTCGGAGGGATCCAAATTCAAGAACCAACGGAGAGCGATTCCATCCAAAGTGGTGTGAAAGACTCGGGCCATTTGCTCGTTGGTGCAGTCACGAGCTCTCATGGCTAGCACATAACTATCGAGATAAGTCTTGGGACAAGTAATACCATGGAACGTAGAGACCTTCGGCATCTTGAAGTCTCTAGGTAGAGCACCCACAATGCTTGGGTCAATAGTTTTGACTATCGGAGCAGATTGCTTGGAGACCGTGTTGGATAGCTTGCGGATCTGTTCTTGCATGGCAACCACTAGAGAGTGATTGGAGAAGTCTGTGCTACCATAGGCTTGAGTAGCGAGAGGAGCAGTGGAGATTGTAGTCACGGCGGTACCGATGCTCAATGGCAGTAAAGGCGGTGGCAACTTGGTATAGGACAAGTAACTACCCATCAATTCTGGTGACAACTCATATGGATCCTTGCTGGAGGTTGCTTTAGTACCAAAATCAGGAGGCAGAACCCTTTGGTAGTTGGGAACTTTGAGAGGGATAGCATCATCATTGGCAGGGTAAGTCACAGGCGCTGTCTCGTCTTCGATAAGAATAGCCTCCCCATTAGTGAAACTAGTTGCTACACATTTCTTCTTCATTTCCGTATGAAGATGATATTTGAGCTCTTGGTTCACCCTTTCTAGAGACTTGCTTCGATCCTCAAGCTTAGAGATCTGTAGCATGAGGTTGGTGAAGAAAGCATGAAGAGGTGGCTGTCGCGACCCCGGACCCCGCGGGCCCCGGGACCGCGATCTGGACGTCGACTCTAACAAAAAACTCCAAAATACCGAAGTTAAAAATTTCATTTGATACCAAAAGGGTAATCCAAAGTTTTACAATTCAAAGTTTGAAAAAGACTAAATACAACGATCATAAACTTCCACAAGTTTATGCCCAACAAATAAAAATATACAATCCTTAGAGACGTCATTGTTTGGTACAACTACCCCAAAATGGTTACACATTTACATAATGGAAACCAACCTATATCAACCTTCCCCAAAAGAACGGATCCACACTCGACGTCCTCTATCTCGTGATCAGCGAGACTAATCCTTAGCACCTGGGGGGGGGTTAAGGAAAAACAAAGATAAAAGAAAAGGGGTGAGATAAATCTCAATAAGTTACTAATGCAACTACATGACATGCTATGATGCAATAAGCAATAAACCAATATAATTATCACATAGCACATAGCAATTATCATATAACAGATAGCAGTGGAAATAAACACATAACAAAGGATATAGCCAAGGTTTTCCAAACCGGAACATCCAAATAAAGGATCGCTGCGCAGCTTCAATAATAAACCAATCATCATCTTCATAATAGCATGTGAGCTGAAGAGAAAACCCCCGGTACCGGAACCAATAACCAAAGAAGAAGTGTCACAAGGGACGGGAGACATGCCACAAAGTCATGCTCCAAGAAGCTAAAATGCACACAAAGGAGCTAGCTCTTCTCACATCCAAGGCCAATCTGGAGGAGGGTAATAATGGGGCAAAACAATGGTCAACATCACAATGGACTTGGCCGTGCCATCATAATGTTTCGCATCGCCCAAACACACACAAAATACCAGCTGGACTTTCACGTAAAGGCTAAGTAATAAATACTAGCACGATAAACAACAAAGGATTCCAAAGTAGGGAATCAAGCCAAATAATCACCAAGAAGATGACATGAACCAACAATACACAATAAGGTGCTTCGAAGTCCAAAATAACAATTAATGAATTTCAAACACAAACTTGATCACAAAGGACTCAATTCTATCACTAAAGTGTACTACAATGTTCACTAAGGTCAACTAGGAGGACACCCAAGAATTGGATCACAACGCATTCTTTAGTCACACAATTTATCAAAATGTGCATTTTTCAGAGACCTGTGCGGCCGCCCACGATGGGTTGTGCGGTCGCCCAAAGTGCCTCAAAACAAGAACAAAAACTCTCAGAAAGATGCGCGGTCGCCCATACTATTTTGAGCGGTCGCCCAACATGCCGGAATCGCCAGAAATCGGGAAGAACAACATGGGTTCTTCCATTTTCAACCCAAAACACATTTAACCAAAATCTCAACTCCCAACTCATATACTAATGTACCAAAACCATTTATAACTAGGGTGGGGACTCCAATATACCATTCATCAACCCAAAACAAAGAATCAAACCAAACATTCCAAAATCACCATTTTTGATCAAAAACCCAAATAAATTTCAAATAAATTGCAAACTCAACCAAACTTCAAATATAACACATAAATCATCATATAAACATGATATGAACATTTTAGCATTTAAATGGGGGAAAAGTAACTTACTTGAATTTTCTCAAAGTTGATGGATTTCAAATCTTTTTGAGTCTACGCGATCCTAGCGACGATCTAAACAATGTTTACGTTTTAAGAAATGAGAGAAGATGAGAGGAAGAAGGAGAAAATGAAGAGAGAAGAAGGAGAAGAAAACTTACCCAAAAGCTTGGAGAGAGAGAGAGATTTCTGGGAGATGAGTGAAAGAATGAGGGAGAAGGTGAGGGAGGTGAGGGAGTAGGGGAAAATTATTTTTGAAATGTTACAACTAGACCCCCTCCCCATACTAACACAATTTCTTACACTCCCGACTAACAATTAAGACTCAACACTTTCACACTAGCCCAAATAACTCGAATAAAATGCTAGGCACAAATATTATAACACATAAAATGCACACATAATTATTTAAATAAATAATACTTTAAATAAATAACGAAGCAAATAATTAAATAAAAAATCATTTAATTGCTAATAAAATAGAGCCTATATTTCGGGTCGTGACATTCACTCCCCCTTAAAGAAAATTCGACCCGAATTTTAACGAGACTCACCTTAAACAAAAAGCCACGGAAATTTCCTCTCGATCTCATCACGAAGCTCCCAAGTCGACTCCTCGATATTATGATTCCTCCAAAGGACTCGAACCAACGCAATGCTCTTGTTTCTCAACTCTTGAACCTTGGAATCTAAGATCCGAACCGGTCGTTCCTCATAAGTCATATCGGGCTCAATATCTTCCGGTATCCTCGGTAACACGTGAGACGGATCATGAACGTACTTTCGAAGCATAGAAACGTGGAACACGTTATGCAACCGGTCCAAAGATGACGGCAACGCAAGACGATACGCAAGAAGTCGAACCTTTCCCAAGATCTCAAACGGGCCAAGAAACCTCGGAGCCAATTTGCCTTTCTTCCCAAATCTACGAATACCCACCTTCGGAGACACTTTCAAGAATACCAAATCACCAACCTGAAAACTAAGATCTCGCCTTCGGTTATCTGCGTAGCTCTTATGTCGACTCTGGGCTGTCTTCAATCTATCCCGGATAACTTTAACCTTCTCAACCGAATCCCGAAGCAAATCAATACCCAAAACTTTCGCTTCACCAACCTCATCCCAACAAATAGGCGATCTACATTTCCTTCCATACAAGGCCTCAAACGGTGCCATCTCGATACTAGCCTGATAACTGTTGTTGTAGGAGAATTCCACTAACGGTAGGTGCGAATCCCAAGAATCGGAAAAGTCTATCGAACAAGCTCGCAACATATCCTCAAGAATCTGAATAGTCCTCTCGGATTGACCGTCGGTCTGGGGATGAAAAGCCGTACTGAATCGCAAATCTGTACCCAAAGCTTCCTGAAACGCCTTCCAGAATCTAGAAGTAAACCTCGGGTCTCGATCTGACACGATGCTAACCAGAACCCCATGCAATCTAACAATCTCATCAATATAAAGGGTCGCAAGCTTCTCCATCGAACATCTGATATCAATAGGCAAGAAATGAGCGCTCTTGGTCAATCTGTCCACTATTACCCAAACACTGTCATACTTCCTACGGGTACGAGGCAGTCCCGTAACAAAATCCATAGTCACATGCTCCCATTTCCACTCGGGAATCTCTAACGGCTGAAGCAATCCCGCGGGTCTCTGATGCTCGGCTTTGACCTGCTGACACGTTAAACACCTCGAAACATACTCGGCTATTTCCCTTTTCATATTAATCCACCAAAATTGTTGCTTCAAATCCTGATACATCTTCGTGCTGCCCGGATGAATAGTATACCTCGATTTATGACCCTCATCAAGAACTCTCTGTTTAATTCCATCAACATCCGGAACACACAAACGACCACGGAAAGTCAAAACTCCACTCGAACTAATAGAAAAATCCTCGAAGTTCTTTTCCTTCAGTTTACCCATTATCTTCACTAACTCGGGATCTTCTTTCTGAGCTTCCTTTATTCTCTGAATTAGGGCCGGAGATACCTTAATATTCGCAAAAATAGCCCCATGTCTCGATTCACGAGGAGACCAATCTCGAACATCCTCTAGCATTTTCCATTCTCGAACCATCATCGAAGCCACATAAGACTTTCTACTAATCGCATCGGCTACCACATTCGCCTTCCCCGGATGATAAGAAATCGTACAATCATAATCCTTCAACAATTCCATCCATCGGCGCTGTCGGTTGTTCAACTCTTTCTGAGAGAAAAGGTACTTCAAACTCTTGTGATCCGTAAAAATCTCAAACTTCGCCCCATACAGATAGTGCTTCCATTTGTGCAACGCAAATACAATAGCCGCTAACTCCATATCATGAGTCGGGTAATTCTGTTCACTCGGGGTCAACTTCCTCGAAGCATAAGCAATTACTTTCCCATTCTGCATCAACACACAACCCAAACCCTCTTTCGAAGCATCACTGTAAATCACTAGGCCATCGCTCCCATTAGGCAAAGTCAAGATCGGTGCGGTAGTCAACCTCTTCTTCAATTCCTCGAAACTTTTGTCACATTTCTCGGTCCACACAAACGGGACATTCTTTCGGGTCAACTGCGTCATCGGAGTAGCAATCCTCGAAAACCCTTCAATAAACCTTCGGTAATACCCGGCTAAACCAAGAAAACTACGAATCTCGGTCACTGACTCGGGTCTCTTCCAATCCACTATAGCCTCTATCTTTGAAGGATCCACCGAAATACCGTCTTTCGAAATAACATGACCCAGAAATGACACCTTCTCGAGCCAAAATTCGCATTTACTGAACTTCGCAAATATTTCTCCCTTGCAAGAACGGATAAAACAGTCCTCAAATGCTGCTCGTGTTCATCTCGAGATTTAGAATAAACGAGAATGTCGTCGATGAAGACTACCACGAACGAATAAAGATAGGGATGGAAAATCCGGTTCATCAAATCCATAAACACGGCCGGCGCGTTAGTCAACCCAAACGGCATAACCAAGAACTCATAATGACCATAACGAGTGCGAAAAGCAGTCTTCGGAATATCCTCCGATCGAACCTTCAACTGATGGTACCCACTCCTCAAATCAAGTTTAGAGAAAACCACGGACCCTTGAAGCTGATCAAATAAATCATCGATATGGGGTAGAGGGTACTTATTCTTCACCGTAACCTGATTCAACTTTCGGTAATCGATGCACAACCTCAACGAACCATCTTTCTTTCGCACAAATAAAACCGGTGCTCCCCACGGGGAAACACTAGGGCGGATAAACCCTCTATCAAGCAACTCTTGCAACTGAACTTTCAATTCTTTCAACTCGGCGGGAGCTAACCTATAAGGTGCTTTCGAAATCGGAGCTGTACCCGGCAAGAGATCTATACAAAACTCAATCTCACGATCGGGAGGCATCTCATACTCGGTAGAGAAAACATCGGGAAATTCCCGAACTACCCGAACACTATCAAGACTAGGGGATTCTTTCCTAGTATCAAGAACACTAGCCAAATACCCCTCACAGCCACTATGCAATAATCTTCTCGCTTTCATAAAAGAAATTAAGCGAACTTTCCTACTCAGAGGACTAGCCTCAAACACAAATTTAGGCACATCGGGAATAGAAAAAGTAACAGTTTTCTTACGGCAATCAACAGAAGCGTGAAACTTGCTCAACCAATCCATACCCAAAATGACATCAAAGTCTTAGATAGGAAGAACTACCAAATCCGCACAAAGGACTCGACCACAAATAACCACATCACAAGCACGGAAGACTCGATCAGAAATCAAGCATTCTCCTATAGGGGTCGACACCTCTAGCACGTACGGTAAAGACTCAAATGCAGCATTTAACATGGAAGCAAATTTCACAGAAATGTATGAATGAGATGATCCTGGATCTACTAACGCTCGTGCGCTCACATTAGACACAGAAACAATACCTCCAATAACAGATGGATCATCGGTAGCTTGTTGTTGATTCATGGCATAAACCTTCCCTTGAACTCTGGGCTTCCCAGCGGCATCCCTTTTCTGACCCTGATTATTACCAACTCCTGACCCGGATGCTTGACCTCTACCTCTCGGGCAATCTTTTACAAAGTGACCCATTTGACCACAATTTGTGCACCTTCCTTGCTTCTTCCAACAACGGTCTTCAGAATGACCTTCCTTTTGACAATACGAACAAAGCCTCCTAATTTGGCTCCCTTGGTTCCCTTGTTTCCCGGAAGTGGTACCCGGGTTCCTTGGGTTTTGTTGCCCTCGGGACTGAGATTGTCCCCCAAAGTTACCTCGATTTTCAATCCTTGGTTGAGGCTTGCTCTGCGCCCCTTGCTTACTCGGGTTAGCTACCTCAGTCTTCCTTTATGCTCCCCAATATCTTGCTCTATTAAGTAGGCTCGGTCCACCGCATCTTGGAAAGTCACAATCCGTTGAGCAATAAGTTGAGTACGAATGGAGGTCTTCAATCCCCGAATAAATCTCATAGCCTTTTGTTCCTCGGTCCTCACCAAATAGTCGTAATACCGAGCTAATTCTATGAACTTAGCCGAGTATTGTGCTATAGACAACACACCTTGCTCCAAGTTGAGTAGCTCGATCTCCTTTCGATTCTGATCAACAACCGGAATGAAATGCTCTCTGAACTTACGCACGAACAACTCCCATGCATACACTGTGTGAGTGTCATCCCAAGTAGCTTTAATACCTTTCCACCAATGTTCGGCGGCTCCCACAAGCTTGTAAGCCGCAAACCGGACCTTGTCCTCATCCGAACACCCAAACACATCATAAATCTTTTCCATAGACTCAATCCACAACTCAGCTTTCCGAACATCGGGTTCCCCATTGAATTCAACCGGTTTAAGTTTCAAGAATTGCTCCAAACCATAACGGGGTGGTGCTTGCTCTACCTCGGACCTTGATCATGAATGGCCTTCATGGCCGCCTCAAACATGCCTTGAAACATGGCACGAGCTTCATCCCTTGTATCATTCTGATTCTGTGCCCCACTAGCACCTCCTCTGTTTCTTCTTCCAGACATTGAGAACAATTATCTGCATAAGACATCAACCGTTAATCACTCCGCACACTACTACCCACCTAGGTCATACTAATCCACCTAGACTTATACATAGAGCTAATGCCATAGCTCTGATACCAACTGTCGCGACCCCGGACCCCGCGGGCCCCGGGACCGCGATCTGGACGTCGACTCTAACAAAAAACTCCAAAATACCGAAGTTAAAAATTTCATTTGATACCAAAAGGGTAATCCAAAGTTTTACAATTCAAAGTTTGAAAAAGACTAAATACAACGATCATAAACTTCCACAAGTTTATGCCCAACAAATAAAAATATACAATCCTTAGAGACGTCATTGTTTGGTACAACTACCCCAAAATGGTTACACATTTACATAATGGAAACCAACCTATATCAACCTTCCCCAAAAGAACGGATCCACACTCGACGTCCTCTATCTCGTGATCAGCGAGACTAATCCTTAGCACCTGGGGGGGGGTTAAGGAAAAACAAAGATAAAAGAAAAGGGGTGAGATAAATCTCAATAAGTTACTAATGCAACTACATGACATGCTATGATGCAATAAGCAATAAACCAATATAATTATCACATAGCACATAGCAATTATCATATAACAGATAGCAGCGGAAATAAACACATAACAAAGGATATAGCCAAGGTTTTCCAAACCGGAACATCCAAATAAAGGATCGCTGCGCAGCTTCAATAATAAACCAATCATCATCTTCATAATAGCATAAGAGCTGAAGAGAAAACCCCCGGTACCGGAACCAATAACCAAAGAAGAAGTGTCACAAGGGACGGGAGACATGCCACAAAGTCATGCTCCAAGAAGCTAAAATGCACACAAAGGAGCTAGCTCTTCTCACATCCAAGGCCAATCTGGAGGAGGGTAATAATGGGGCAAAACAATGGTCAACATCACAATGGACTTGGCCGTGCCATCATAATGTTTCGCATCGCCCAAACACACACAAAATACCAGCTGGACTTTCACGTAAAGGCTAAGTAATAAATACTAGCACGATAAACAACAAAGGATTCCAAAGTAGGGAATCAAGCCAAATAATCACCAAGAAGATGACATGAACCAACAATACACAATAAGGTGCTTCGAAGTCCAAAATAACAATTAATGAATTTCAAACACAAACTTGATCACAAAGGACTCAATTCTATCACTAAAGTGTACTACAATGTTCACTAAGGTCAACTAGGAGGACACCCAAGAATTGGATCACAACGCATTCTTTAGTCACACAATTTAACAAAATGTGCATTTTTCAGAGACCTGTGCAGCCGCCCACGATGGGTTGTGCGGTCGCCCAAAGTGCCTCAAAACAAGAACAAAAACTCTCAGAAAGATGCGCGGTCGCCCATACTATTTTGGGCGGTCGCCCAACATGCCGGAATCGCCAGAAATCGGGAAGAACAACATGGGTTCTTCCATTTTCAACCCAAAACACATTTAACCAAAATCTCAACTCCCAACTCATATACTAATGTACCAAAACCATTTATAACTAGGGTGGGGACTCCAATATACCATTCATCAACCCAAAACAATGAATCAAACCCAACATTCCAAAATCACCATTTTTGATCAAAAACCCAAATAAATTTCAAATAAATTGTAAACTCAACCAAACTTCAAATATAACACATAAATCATCATATAAACATGATATGAACATTTTAGCATTTAAATGGGGGAAAAGCAACTTACTTGAATTTTCTCAAAGTTGATGGATTTCAAATCTTTTTGAGTCTACGCGATCCTAGCGACGATCTAAACAATGTTTACGTTTTAAGAAATGAGAGAAGATGAGAGGAAGAAGGAGAAAATGAAGAGAGAAGAAGGAGAAGAAAACTTACCCAAAAGCTTGGAGAGAGAGAGATTTCTGGGAGATGAGTGAAAGAATGAGGGAGAAGGTGAGGGAGGTGAGGGAGTAGGGGAAAATTATTTTTGAAATGTTACAACTAGACCCCCTCCCCATACTAACACAATTTCTTACACTCCCGACTAACAATTAAGATTCAACACTTTCACACTAGCCCAAATAACTCGAATAAAATGCTAGGCACAAATATTATAACACATAAAATGTACATATAATTATTTAAATAAATAATACTTTAAATAAATAACGAAGCAAATAATTAAATAAAAAATCATTTAATTGCTAATAAAATAGAGCCTATATTTCGGGTCGTGACATGGCGGAATGTCCGAGGGCTTGATACTGGCGGCGATCTCTGGATCGGCAGAAGAGGAGACTGGCGGAGTGGAGATAGTAGGAGTAGTAGGCTCTGATGATGGAGACATTGTTAATGCAGAGAATGAAGACTGAGCTTGCGGAAGGCTTGACCGTTGAAGATGACCACCGGAACGTACCCAAACTTGCTTCTCTGTAGAGGTAGCGGACAAGAGGTTTAGGACGGGACAAGGCTCATGCAATGTATTTTGTTATTTACAAAACAATGTATTATTAGTCCTAATAGTTGGAAGGCGTACCTTTTTTGGGTTACTATCTACAAAACCTGGATCAGTGGAGGTCATCACTACGTCTATAGACCCCTCATTTTTCACCTGTATTGGACGTCCCAAACGGACAATTTGGGCGAGGGTCCTATAGGGCAAGCGACTTCCACCGACCTAAGGATCCTAGCGACTAACCCTTGTTTAAAGGCATTTAACGTAACATTTATGTTACTTCCGTTAAGTTTTTAACGAGTTGAGATCCTTGTACAAAGTATCACTCGGCTTACCATATGCACACCCTTGTAGGGAATTTCATTTTTTGTGCTTTTTTCTCTCGAAGGATCTCGACTCATTAAAGACTTAACGGATGACGGCATGAGCGACACGTTAATTGTCTATAAAGAAAAGCTAGTCAAACCAACCAGTCAACTTTGGAGTGTCCTAGACTCTATGAGTGCATGGTTTTGAAATGAACAAGGGATTAACCTCGACTGCTTCATAAGTGAAAACAATGAGTTAGATAGCCCTGGTGCCACGAAGATAGAGGCGACATGATCACCAAAATCTGTGCACTCAGCGGAGTATCTAGTAGGGTGTACAAAGTGACACGGACCTAGTGGTAGTGTGCGGACAACAACTAGTTATTTTTTAGGGAGAAAACAGAGAGTTTTTTGTATTTACATGTATGCAATGCAAAACAGGTAAAAATGGTACAATAGGAAACTGTTAAGATATTAACGCACTAAAGTACAAGGGAGGCAAACATGTACAAGAGATAAAGTACAAGGGGGAAAGAAACAAGTAAGTACAATCATGATATTGACGAAAGTTTGACCCTCTATGTTTGAAGATGTTCAAAGCTAGTCCCCAGCAGAGTCGCCACTGTGAATACCCCTTTCCGAATGCAGGCGACGCATGGGAAGTCTTTCTTTTTATTTATATTTATTTATCTTTTCTATGGGATTAGGATATTCAAATTTGCATTTAACTTATTAAGAGTCGCCACGTTCTTTTTATTGAGCTAAAACATTGAGAAACAACTAACAGAGAGGGTTCGGGGGTCAAGTTACGACAAGAGAAGAATATCCAGTAATCACTCCTATCGCCTGAGAAGTCGGACTTTCTATCATGATAAATATGTTAGTAGTGTGTTAGTGATTGAGACCGGATCCGAAGATTGCCTACGTTCCTCTCATTTGAGAAGCTCAGGTCAGCGTAGTTCGCACATAATCGGAATAGAGAGAAGAAGCGAGATCATGCATAATGAAGGGGGAGGAGAAAAAATCATACAATATGATCACATCCTAGAATAATGATTATACCATTGATAAGATCAATGTATATTCCTCATATTCATCATTGGAGAGTTATTGATCATGGGAATATTTACCTAAAGTTTAGGGTTTAGAAGTAGTTCCTAGATCTCGTGGATCATCATCGGCTATACAATATAAACAAGGATTAAAACATTAGATCTAGCATGTTATGCATGGGATAAGCTGTAGATCTATCATAAAAAAAGAATATCATGAAACATGTATGAAATAACACATAAGCATGCAGATCGCTATGCTAGATATAGAGCATATTATGAATTCTAGCAAGAACATGAAGAACACATTATGAATTATATGACTATAGATGTATAAACATGATGAAACTAGCATAAATCAGATCTAAACTAAGAAAACATGACAAATTATCACCAATCTTGACAAGAACGAAGTCGAATCTCTCGCGCGGATTCGCCGGACCTTCGGGATTGCTAGAAAGGCTTGGATAGAGAGTTCTGTCGTTAGTTTAGGCTATAGAACTCAGGGGAGAGAATTGTGTGTCGAAATAATGAGCTGAGATCACCTATTTATAGGAAATCTTGACCCGGAGGAAGTGGCCGCCCGGCCGGCGATGTGGTCGCCCGGTCGGTCAAAGAGATTGGCACGGTTTTCGAGGCTCTGGATCAATCTGGACTCTAGAGAACTCCTAGATAACGTCTATCTTCGATCCCTCATCCGATCAGTCGTCAACATTTTCTTATCTGGGCTTTTCAGGAAATCCTGGATAAGTCCTGCGCAGTTCGTAAATACCTGGGTGGTCCCTGTGAGTTCTAGAATGTCTATTAACTCATTTTCAGTTTGGGTACTAACACGTATGACTCTGTTTCCGTCAATACCTTGGACAATAAATCGTGGTATTACGACGTATGGTGTTTCCTCCTAGACGGAACATTCCCATTTGACACATCACCTAAAGCAAAGATAGCTCTCAAACGATTCGCTGCCCAATTCGTAATTATAGGTGATCGCCTCTACAAGAAACATCATAAGCAGTGTCTACTCTGTGCTGATGAGCACGAAGCCGTAGAAGTCATGGATCAAGTCCAACAAGGAGTCTGTGGAACCCACATGAATGGTAACATGCTAGCAAAGAAAATTATGAGTCCGTGTTATACCCCATGACATCTCCCTGGCCATTTTCTACATAGGGAATAGACGTCATTGGCAAAGTCTCACCGATAGGTCATAATGGACACTCGTTCGTATTGGTCGCTGTAGATTACTTTACCAAATGGATCGAAGCTTAATCCTACAAAGTCTTAAATGCCAAGAAGGTGGCTGAATTCATTAAGACCAATATCATATGCCGATATGGGGTACCTCATGAGATGATATTCGATAATGGCACACACTTTAAGAAAGAATGTGACCAACTACTCGCAGAGTATAAGATAGAGAGACATCAGCCGTCACTGTACCGACCACAGATCAATGGAGCAGTCGAAGCTGCTAACAAAACCATAGAAACCATCATCAGAGAAATGGCTAAGACTGGAAGAGACTGGCCCGAGAAGCTACCTTTTGCACTCTGGGGCTACCGTACCTCAATCCGTACAGCCACCGGTGAAACTCTATATGCCCTAGCCTATTAGATGGAAGCAGTGTTACCAATCGAATTAAAGGTACCGTCGCTAAGGGTTCTCCTAGAAAACCAAGTAAATGAAGTCACATGGTTGAACAGCTGTTATGAACAACTAGCCCTACTAGATGAACGACGACTTCGAGCCGCCGAGCATATCCAAGCATATCAACGGAGAATGGCCAGAGCATTCAACAAGAAAGTCAAATCCAAAAACATCAAAGAAGGGGACCTTGTCTTACGCGAACATCATCCCGGACCATTCAACCCCATTGGAAAATGGGGACAGAGGTGATAGGTCCTTACGTAGTCAAGAAGATCTTTTCCGGAGGAGCGGTACAACTCGCAGACCTAGATGGAGATCAACTGCCGAAGCCCATCAACTTGGACAAGCTGAAGAAGTACTACTCATAGCTCCGTCCCCTATTTAAAAAAAAAGAAGAGATAGCTCGCTAGGTTGAAAACCCGCAAGGGCGTCCTAGGAAAAAGTTAGAGCAAAGAGCACGAGAAAACAAGCCCTCTAGATTGAAAATCTGAAAGGGCGATCTAGGCAAAATCCAGGGTGTGCATAAAAAAAATATATATATAGGGGACTGTCTCGTACGAGACATGTCAAGCAGTCAGCAGACACATTTTCTCTTTCTTGAACAAGAACTATAATGACCTGAGCTCCTTTTTTCATTGAGGTAAAAGGAGAACGTAGGCAGCCTTTTTGTCCGGTGTATTCAATAAATAAAAATCAAAATCTGCTTCTTTTATTAATTGAATGCATTTCAAGAAAACAATAGGAAAAATTCCCAACATGAACTACCAACTTTCAAAAGAAAATATATAAAATACTAAAAATCTAAAAATAGGTCAGTCCTTGAATCTCAGCAACACCCCCTTGCTTGGACATTTATTCATTATGGGATTTGTCTCTCATTTTTGTGTATAATTTGTACATAACCCCCTCTCCCCCTTACATGATTATCTTTTTCAATGTGTTCAAACCATTTTCAAAACCAATCAGGAATGCACCCAAACCGGTTTCCGGTTGCGATCAAAATGAATATACCTATATTAGGAGATTCCCTTGTACATAAGCACACATTTTTCTCAAAGTGAGGGCATAAATACTTTTTCAAGCAAGGCATTAAAATGAAGCATAGCGGAAGCATGCTGTAGATACCCCGGGAGGGCACGGCTTTGGATAGAGCGCGTGTTGTTATTCCTAGTATGTCTATTTATGTTTTATTTATTTAGAGTCGCCACCTATGTTTTAGAGGAACATAAGAAAAACCTAATATTTAGCCTAAGTTTGATACGAAAACAGAGATTCTTGTTATGAGGTTCGGAGGTTAGGTTAGGAGATGTGAAGTACTTAAACACCCATCTCACCTAACAAATGTTGGGCTTCGTTGTTCAAAGTCTACATAAAATAAATGTTCTTCCTATTCTTAATAATGATAAAGGGGGTTTAAAAAGGGGTGTTTGGAATGTAAGGAGATGACTCCTTGACCAACTTCAATGAAATGAAGCGATCATTGGTGTCATGTCCCAAAATGATTTGGGTGATTACATGTTTGATTAAAGTAAAAGAAAGAGATGAAGTAGAGAAGAAGGAGGAAGATGAACTTTTACCTATGCTTCGAAGGACTTCAAACACTTCTTGGTGAATTACTTGGAAAAACTTTAGAAATGATTTCGATATAGTTTTTGTAGAGAGAATTTTTGGTCCTTTGAAATGGTGGAAAAGGGATGTTTTTATGGGTGAAAACAAAGTGTTTTTGGTGCCAAAACTCAGTTACCAAGAAATCTTTCCCGGGCAAATCATGTAAAATGAGCAAGGGAGGGATTCTCAGGCAGAAATCTGTACGGACACCCAGAGGCACGCGCTTCCTACCTCGGGGGCGGAAGGCGCGCGCGTTTGGCTCCTGTGGTCGGAGGCGCGCAACTCAGAGGTTGCTTTTTTGACAGAATGGACTAGAAAGTTAGCCCTGTTATTCAGTTTAGTCCCGGGACTTAACGAAGTCAGTCAGGAACTTAACGGATGTAACAGAAACTAACAAAAGACACATAAAATAGGGAGAAACGCAAGATCAACCGTCCAATCGGGGTGAGAAGTCCAAGGCGGGGTGTCTACAGAGCCCCTCGGCGATGTGGATTGCAAAGCAAAACGCGTCGATGAAAGAAAGTACACCCGCCGAGGACATCACTAAGAAAAAAGCAAAGACTCGATGAAAGTAGAAATTTGAAATTACGAGAGATAGGGGTGTGCTCCCTGTGTGAGAGGATTTTGTTGATAGAGGAGGTGGCATGATCCGTTTGTAAATCTTTCGGTTGAATCCGTTAGTGAAATAGCTTGATGAACCCATTAGTGAATCCATTGAATGAGTCCATTGGTGAACCTTATTGACGAATCCGTTAGTAAATCCTCTTGATGAATCCATTAGTGAATCCATTGAATGATTCCGTTAGTGAACCCTTGTTGACGAATCTGTTAGTGAATCCTCTTAATGAATCCGTTGGTGAATCCCTTGAATGAGTCCGTTGGTGAACCCTGTCGACGAATCCGTTAGTGAATCCATTTGATGAATCCGTTAGTGAATCCCTTGAATGAGTCCGTTGGTGAACCCTATTGATGAATCCGTTAGTAAATCCGTTTGATGAATTCGTTAGTGAATCCCTTGAATGAGTCAATTGGTGAACCCTTATTGACGAATCCATTAGTGAATCCGTTTGATGAATCCGTTGGTGAATCCATTGAATGAGTCTGTTGGTGAACCCTTGTTGATGAATCCGTTAGTGAATCCGTTTGATGAATCCATTGGTGAATCCATTGAATGAGTCCGTTGGTGAACCCTTGTTAATGAATCCGTTAGTGAATCCGTTTGATGAATCCGTTGGTGAATCCATTGAATGAGTCCGTTGGTAAACCCTTGTTGACGAATCCGTTAGTGAATCCCTTGAATGAGTCCGTTAGTGAACCCTTGTTGACGAATCCGTTAGTGAACCCGCTACGTTGCTTGAGATGTTGTGATTTCAGTGGATCCTTGTGGACCGAATTACTGTTTGTAGCTGTATCTGATGTGTGCTGTTCGGAGCAGCACTTGCTGTTGATTTTATGACTTTTGTGGGGGTGCGGGCACAGTTGACTGCGAACCGAAAAGATGATGTTTTCCCTTTAGAGAAGAAAAGTTTGAGATTGACCTTGACATAAAAAGAAGGACACAACCTACTTTTAGTGAAAGTTTCTATCTAATTTCAATTTAGACGTGCCTTAGGGGCGAACTAAATTAATGTGTGCCCAACTGTGTTGCCAAGGGTGGAGCTTTTAGGGCTTTGATGAAGAATGTTGATCTTACTGATTCTTGGAGTACCCGGACTTTTGTTCCTGCTTGATTTCTTCTTTTGACAAGGGCTGGTTGAGGCATTTCTGAGACGGGAGGCGGGCACCCCGGCTAGTGGATCTGGGATGCGCGCGCTTCCCGAGTGAATGGCGGGAGGCGCACGCTTCTGGGGAGCGAATTTTGGGGCTTGACATTTGCTGGCTAAAAGATCCCCAACAGCTATAATATCAGCTTCTGTTTGAACACATTCTCCCAACAGCTATTTTCTGCCACTCTTGAACATTCTTTCTTGCTTGGTTTTTCTTGTAATCAACGTTTTTCATGGCTTCCAATTCTTTTATTCTTGGTGCCAAGGCTTTTGGTGAGTATGAGAAGGACTTGTCAACCTTTGTTTACTCTCTCAAGACTCATCCTAAGAAGGCTTTTGTGAAGGATTTTGAGTTCCAAATTCTCTTCACACTTCGGACCTTAAAGCCGGATTGGCATTTGTTGAAGGCTGCTGCAGCCTTTTAGGATTGTGACAGTCATACCTTCAATTTTTCGGCAAATGAAATGGTGCCGACTATTGATGACTTTGGTACCATTCTTGGCATGCCGTTGGTGGGTCAAATTTCCGTTCCCATATATCATCGTGGAGTAATTGATTCTTGGTCCGACTTGTTGAACCTTCCTATTGGAGATGTGAGGAAGATGTTGCATGGTACCGTGGTAGATTTAACCGAGTTGCTAATGTTTTTCAGCTTGCATTAGGAGGAGATGTCGGTCCAGTCTTTCAAGAGGAATGCCATGGCAGCTTGCCTTATTAGTGAGGTCTTTTTCGTTATCCCATTCGGGACAGCGGATGCGTAGTTGGCTGAGATTATCTTGCAGGCCAAGGAGCAACAATTCAATATAATCCCCCTTATATTAGGGGAGACCCTGTATGGCCTCGATGAGTTGCATCGAACGGGTGAGGTGTTGGGGAAGCCATTTGCTTTTGACCATATGGCTCCGGGAACACTTCAGGATTTATTCTTTAGAGGGTGACTTATCTCCTTTTGCTGCTCACATGAGAAAATTGCTGATTCGGGATTTGTCTGAAGACGGTTGGAAGAAGTTCTTTGCATCCCGGGTATCGGCTGACATTGAGTGGTTTCCTCCCTCTTGGGGTCTTCATCCTTTCGTGGAGTGGACCTTGGGTTTTGGACATGTGGTCCTTCTTGGCCTTAGGGATTCTTCGTTTTATCAGCCGGAGCAGGTTCTGAGGCAGTTCGGCCGTCAACAGGTAATTCCCTTCCCAAAGAGTAGGGTGCTTCGTCCTGTCTCGTATATGGGTTCAGACTTTTCTAGGGAGCTTCAGTTGGCTTGGGGCGGTGGCCATCATCGGTGGGCTTCCGTCCCTCCTCATCGGGGTAGTATTTTTCTTCCTGAGAGTTACTTGGACTATTTGTTTGGCACCCTCTACCGTGGTATCACTTGGGTAGACACTCTTCGAGCTGAGCTACTGGGAAAGGATTTTGAGCCTAGCAGTACTTTGAGGTATAAGGAAGCTGCTGTTGATTTGAATAACATTCTAAACGACCCTTTCGGTACTCCCTTGGATGACTTTTATGCTCGGAGGCACTCTGTTGCACAGAAGGTTTCGGTCCATCTCAGCGTTCCTAGGCCTCCCAAGAAGAGTAGGATTGAGAGCCGTTCGGGTTGCCCTTTGAAAGCTAAGAGAAAATTAGATTTTTCCTAGTACCCCAATATTGTAATTAATAGACCACTTGTTAGGATTTTAATGTTTTTATGTCTTTTATTGCTCAACATATCCATTGTAATGGTAAGAATGATTTGAGAAATGAATAAAAATTGCATTTTGTTATGACATGATTGGGTAAAAATTATTTTTTTAGACCGCACCCGAAGGTTGCCTACGTTCCTCTCGTAGAGAGGCTCAGGTCTCTGTAGTTCATAAAAATGGAGACCATTTTTTTTTATGCACCCTATATTTTGCCTAGACCGCCCTTTCAGGTTTTCAATCTAGCGGGCTTCTTTTTTGCACGTGCTCTAATTTTTGCCTAGGCCATCCTTGCGGGTTTTCAACCTAGCGAGCGCTTTTTTTAATGCTCTTCATTCATTAAGCGTAGAACTTCTTGAGCTTGTCGAAGTTGACCTCCTTTGGCAATTGATAACCATCCAAGTCTACGAGTCGGACTGCACCGCCGCTTAATATTTTCTTGACCACGTAAGGACCGATCAATTGGGGTCCCCACTTCCCAAGGGGATTCATGGCATTGGGAGGATGTTGTCTTAGGACTAAATCTCTCACTTTGATATTTCGAGGCTTCACCTTTTTGTTGAAAGCCTTTGCCATTCTTTGTTGATAAGCCCTTGTGCGTTCAAACACTCTTAACCTCTTTTCGTCGAGTAGGGCTAGTTGCTCGTATCGACTTTGCATCCAATCGACCTCGTTGACTTGATTCTCTAGTAACACCCGTAAAGAAGGAACCTCGAGTTCGACTGGGAGTACGGATTCAGAACCATAAATTAATTAGTACGGAGTTTCTCCCGTTGCTGACCGTATTGATGTGCGGTAGCCCCACAATGCTAGTGGTAATTTCTCGGGCCAATCCCTTCATGTTGAAGACATTTTTCGTAAGATGACCTCAATTGTCTTATTTACTGCTTCGACCGCTCCAGTGGCTTGGGGGCGGTACGGGGATGACATGTGCTTGGTAATTTTGTAGTTTACCAAAAGTGCATTCATTTCTTTCTCAAAGTGAGAACCATTGTCAGAGATGATCTCGTGAGGAATACCATATCGGCACATGATGTTGTTCTTCACGAATTTGGCCACTTTCTTGGCGTTGAGAACTCAGTAAGCTTGTGCCTCGACCCATTTCGTGAAGTAATCCACAGCCACTAGAATGAATGACTGTCCGTTGCTTCCCGTAGGATGGAATTTGCCGATGATATCTATCCCCAACAAGATAATGGCCATGGTGTGGTCATGTTGTACAATTATGAAGGTGGAGCATGTTGCAGATTAGCATGGAACTGGCACTTGGCACATTTCTTTACTTTCTTGATGCAGTCTCGTTCTATTATAGTCCAATAGTAACCAATACGAAGTATCTCTTTGGCTAACATAATCCCATTCATGTGGGGTCCGCACTCGCCTTTATGGACTTCGTGCATGATTTCTTGAGCTTCAGACTCATTTGCACACAAAAGATTGATTCCTTGATGATGTCTCTTGTAGACTCGGTTCCCAATCAATACATATTTGGCGGCTAGATTTTGTAGTGCTATTCTAGTTTTCCCATTGCTGTTATCGGGAAAGGTGCCGTTGTTGAGAAAATTCAGGATGTTCGTGTATCATGGGGGGTTATCTTGGACTTTATTGATCTCAATACTCATGCAGTATGCCGGACTAGTCCTTCTTGAAATTTTGAAGGGTTTCACCATTTTTCCTTTGGGCATTTCAACCAATGAGGCTATGGTGACTAAAACATCGACAAAGCGGTTCTTGTCCCTCGGCAAATAATTGAACGTGATGTCTTGGAACTGTTCAACTAATTCTTCGAGGTGTTGACCATACTGTTGGAGGTTCGGGTCTTGGATTCGCCATTTACCCGATGTCTGATTGATAAGGAGGAGGGAGTCACCAAATACTTCTAGATCTGTGACATTTCTTTCTAGGGCCGCTTCTATCCCTGCTATGCATGCCTCATATTTAGCAGTGTTGTTGGTAGCTTCGAATTCAAGACGGATTGAAATTGGGGTATAGATGTCCTTTGGATCGACAAGCAACATTCCTATCCCATATCCATGCTTATTGGCGGCGCCATCAAAAAAAGTTGCCACTTATTTTCCTCGGTTGTTGTGCAAACTAAGTGCTCGTCGGGAAATTGTAAGTCATCCCCCTTTACTTCGTTACACGGAAATTTAGCAAGCTAATCACTGAATACTTTCCCCTTGATGGATTTGAGTGTGACGTAAGTGATGTCATAGCCGACGATCATGAAATACCACTTGGCTATCCTTGTTGACATGAAAGGCTTCTCGAAGATGTAGCGGAGCGGGTCGACTTTTGCTACTAGTTTGATCAGAAAGGCTTCCATGTAATTTTTGAGCTTTTGAGTGACCCAAACCAGTGCTGCACATGACTTTTCCAAGACGGAGTAGTTCTTTTCTCCTCCTTGAAATCGACGACTGACAAAATAAATGGCATTCTCCTTTGTGGTGTCTCGTTGCTCTTGTGCTAGCATAGCCCCTAGGACTTCATCATTCACTGTGAGGTAAAGCAAGAGAGGCTTCTCCTTGTGTGGTGGAACCAAGACTGGAGGGCATGTCAAGTAATGCTTTACTTGGTTGAAAGTTTCTTGGCAAGCGTCGGTCCATTCTAGAGCCACATTCTTCTTGAGTAGCTTGAAGATTGGCTCACATATGGAAGTAAGTTGGTGCACAAACCGACTGATGTACTGAAGTCTGCCCATGAAACCCTTGATTTCTTTTTGTGTCTTGGGAGGAGGCATGTCAATGATTACCTTGATTTTTAGGGATCTGCTTCAATTCCCCTTTCAGTGACCATGTAGCCAAGAACCTTACCTCGGATAACCCCAAAAGTGAACTTTACGGGATTGAGCCTCATTTTGTGTTGTCGAAGCCTTTCGAAGAACTTGCGGAGTTCGATTAAATGTTGACCGTCAGTCCCCTATGAATGAATGATCATGTCGTCCACGTAGACCTCGATCTCTTTGTGAATCATGTCATGGAACAAGTCTGTCACGGCCCTTTGATAAGTAGCCCCAGCGTTCCTTAACCCAAACGGTATAACTGTGTAGCAAAAGGTGCCCTATGGTGTTGTGAAAGCGGTCTTGTGTTGATCCTCCTCGGCCATGAGAATCTGATTGTACCCAACAAAACCATCCACAAACGAGCGGACCTCGTAGGCAGCAGTGGAGTCGACTAGCATGTCGATGTTGGGTAGTAGAAATTCATGTCGGATACTTAATAACTTTGATGAAGCCCACACTAAGAAGCTTCTCTATCTCTTCTTTGACTTGTAAAGACCATTCTGGCTTGATCTTTCTGAGTTTTTTCTTTGTCGGCTTAGCGTCGTCTCTGATCGGAATTCTGTGCTCAGCGACCTTTCTGTCTAAACCAGGCATATCTTTGTATGACCATGCAAATACATCCACAAACTCTTTGAGCAGTGCAATCAATCTGTCTTTCTCTTCCCCCTTGAAGAAGCTTCCGATATTGGTTTCTTTCGGCTCTTCGTCGATACCCAGATTAACAACATACAATTCTTCGTCATCCCCTGGGCCATTTTCACCACGACTACGGACCTGTTGAGCAAGTTCATTTAAGTATGTTGTGTTTTCATGGTCTATTTCATCATTATTAACTAGTTCATTAGATTCATTATTAGTTAATTCATCATTCATGATGTTTGCAATCTCAGGGTACTCGGAAAGATCAAATTTTTCATTAACAAAGAAAGGGAACACACACTTGGCTATGGCTTCCATATCCTCTTGGGTGAGGGTGTCGGAAACACTCCCAGACTCGAAAGTAAATGTGAACAAGTCTTCCTTTGTGACCTTACGCGGAATGCAACCCATCTTCTCGACCAATAATTCCTCGGATACCACGGGCCCCTTTGTAGAATTCCAATTGTTGATTGGTTCGGAGCTTGGCTGGATTTCGCTGATAGTTTCGCTTCTCGTGTCGGTGTCGTAGATGGCATTGATCTGGCACTCATCCATGATGGCAAATTCCTCGAATATGGAGGTCAAGTCTGTCAATTCTTCCCCTACGGTAATCTTTGTTTCGGACTCTATGGTCACTTTCTTTCCCCACCATTCTCAGGGTGACATAGGAGTTGGTTCCCCTTCAGATTTCTGGATTTCACAGTCGGAAAAGATTTCGAGACCGGGCTTTCTGGTTCCCTTGCTGTTGACCCATGGCTCGAGAAAGATTACGTATGGGACATCTTCCCCTTGGCAGACAAAGTAGCCATTCAGTGTCTTGCGGTAAGGCCTCAAATTAGGAATCTCATAATGACGGCCTTCCCCCGAGCTCGGGCCTTTTCATTCTGGACGTCTTGATCATATTTCATGTCATCTTTGGAAGGCTCATATCCCAAACCGAATTTGTTCTTAACAAAAGGAATTTCAATAGATTCTATCCTTCCTTGTTGATATTTCCCTAGGCCTAAACCAGGGAAGTAATCCATATTCCTCATCATGCGAAGGACTTTGTGGTTGCCGAGGGTCCATGATCCGTTTCCCCCTTGTTCATCGATGGCGTTGATTGAGACGCCTGAGAGGGTGGAGTCTTCTAAATCGTGTTGAATTTGGTGGACGGGTTCCTCCTTTCTGTGGATAGTGATATTTTCTGGCATGACGGTCACTATTTCATCCCCATTTCTGAACTTTACACACTGATTGAGAGTCGAAGGGATGGCATTAGAACTGTGTATCCACGATCGTCCTAAGAGTAATTTGAATAAGAAAGGTATATCGAGCACTTGGAACGGGACGGACATGACCATGCTCCCAAACTCAATGTCTATTTCTACCATACCCATGACTGTTCGGGCAGTGCTATCGTAACCTCGGATCACTTGAGTAGAAGGCTTTAAGTCTGAATTCTTAAGCCCCAGTATGCCCATGATTCGGCCGGGCATTAGGTTGAGTGCGGAATCCCCGTCAACCAAAACTCTTGAAATAGGTCTCCCCCTTGCTCTCACTTTGAGATAAATGGCCTCATTGTGATCGGACCCAAAAGGTGGACGGTCTATGTCGGCAAAATTTATGACATTTCCAAAATGAATGTGGCCTTATCATTGCAGTAAGGTCCTCGGGAGTTGTATCGGGAGATATCGATGTGTCGTCGAGATTACTGATGACAAGATATCAGTGCTTCTTTGAGGATGCAATGAGGTCCTAAATGGAGATGTTGGCTTGTTTTCTTGTGTTGTATCAACAAAGGTCTTCGGGAGTGTCGCGAGCTTGCGATTTTTTAGAAGGGGTGCTTGGTGCAGAAGTAGTGGGGTTGCTTGTTATGACTCGTCCGGATCAAGTTAGCATGTTGACATTCCCATCTTGCCTCTTTTTCCTATTCTCTAATACTTCCCTCATTACCTCATCGTAAGTCACAACGTAACAAGAATTGTCAAATTTATTCATCACATTGGATCCCTCATTCACAATTGGGATTGAATGAGTGGTCTCCTCGAACTCTCCTATCTCTATTACATTGACATCGTCACCACTAGGCACTATGAACTCTTTCTTGTCTATGAGATATTGGATGACATTGCGGAGGACAAAGCATTCCTCGGTGGTGTGGCCACTATGTTGGTGGTAGCCACAATATTTGTGATGAGCATGATTGGCATTGATCGACTTGGGTTGATACCCTTGTATTGGTGTGATTTGGCCCTTTGCTTTGAGAACTTCGAAGGCCTCGGTTTAATTCATGCCTTGGAGAGGAGTGTAGACACGGTCATTTTAAGATCTCTTGCCTTGAGGTGGAGGAACCTTTTTGTAATTCACCTTGTCGGTAGTGACGGCATTGACCGAAGCTTCTTTGGCGGAGTTAGAGGCGGCCTTGTAACGGAAGCTAGGGGCACTTTTCTTGATCTCCTTGAGCAACTCATCCATTCGGATCCCCTCCTCATACATTTGAGAGAAGTCGGCATAGCATGCCCCATTTAAATGGGTATGGAGATCAATCTTTAGACACTTAAGAAAGATGTCCATTTGTTCCATGGTATTAGGCCTCTCGATAATTTCGGCAAGCTTGTCATTCCACCTTCTCGTGAAGTCTATAAAGGACTCATTGTCCCTTTGAGTAGTGTTCTCGAGCTCTTTCTTGGTCGGGCGGTGAGTGGTGTTGCCTTGGTATTGACTTTTGAAGGCCAGCATGGCGGCGTCCCAATCAAGACGGACTGTGAGCGGGAGAGTTGAATACCAATCTTTTGCCGCCGCCCCCCCCCCCCGAGAGTAAGAGGGAAGCATTGTTCCATAACTTTAGGAGAGACCTTCTTTGGAACCATATCCCATATGTAGGTTTCGATGTGTGCCATGGGGCAAGAGTCGCCCTTGAACTTGCTTATGTTGAGCATCTTGAACTTGTCAGGAAGAGAAGCCATTGTGTTCATGAGAATGGATGACTGATAAAGGCTTGTGTCGGAGCCTTTCCCCATGTTGAGACCGTTGAAGCTTTGGTCTATGTAGGCCATGATTGAATCAACCATCTTGTGCTCATTGTTCTCGGTGCTCGGTTCCCCCACTTTCTTGGCACATGCACTAACATAAGGGCTTTGAAAAAACCCTTAGTCCACTCGGATTATTCATTGTTCTCTTTGTCTTTACCACTCGAAAGCTTGGTGAGCTTAGCCTTCATTTGGTACATCTCGGCCTTATGAGCCTCCCTTTGATTGTCAAGATGGGGTTGCCAGAGGTCGTCTTTGTTTTGGGCCTCCTTATTGAGGGTGGAGACTTGCTCTTGGAGAAGTTGAACCATAGCTGAGAGTTGCTCAAGAGGCATGGTGTTGTCAGTGTTGGAGCCGCCGTCCATTGATGTTGTCGGAGCTGTTGGAGTAATCACTTCACGAACTAACCGATTCGCTGAATCCCGGTAGACTCTGTAAGTACCAACTCGACCTATATTGCAGAAGAGGCCCTTGTCAGTCTTGAGTAACCCTTTCGGTCCATAAAGAGGTTTAGAACACACATTGGGCACACGACTCAAACCATATAAGAAAAAGACTCTTTTTTTATATAAGTCGGAGGGACGGGATCCCTTTTGAGTTTCTAAGAAAAATAATGGAATCGTCACACTAGTATGTAGACCTTCTCACGATCCCATATAGTCATCGGATTCCATCACATTTGTGAATCCTACATGTGTCGGGATTAAACTAAATTAATGGAGTAAAGAATACATGCGGGGACGGATTTTTTATTTTCGTCGATAATGTAGATACCCCGGGGGAACCACGGCTTGGCTAGAGCGCGTGAATTATCCTAGGATGTCTAATTGTGTTTTAGAGTCGCCACCCACGTTTTTTAGGAACGTAAGAAAACCTAATGTTTATGAGCCTAAGTTTGATTTACGAAAACAGAGATTCTTTGGGATGAGGGGTTCGGGGGTTAGGTTACGAAATGGGAAGTACTTAAACACCCATTTCGCCCGAGCAAAGTCGGTCTTGTTTATTCATAATTCACTTTAAAGATAAATGCGTTCTTCCTATCAGAATGATGATAAAAAGGGGTTTTAAAGTTTAAAATGTAGGGAGATGACTCCTAGGCCAATTCAATGTAATGAAAGGACCATTGGTGTCATGTCCCAAATGGTTTTGGGGTGATTGCACATTTGATTAAAGAAGAAGAAGAAGAAGAAGAAGAAGAAGAAGAAAATGCTTAAGACATTTACCTATAGTATCCTTTGAAAAGCCTTGAAGGAGAGGTTGAATTCTTAGTTGACAAAGGTCTCAAAGAAATCCCAAGGAAAAGTCTAGAAAAGAAATGAGGAAAAGATCTAAAAGGAGTAATGTCCAAGGTCCCCTCCAATGATGGATTGGAGGGGTTTTTATAGTTGAAAGAGGACTGTTTTTGGAGCCAAACGGAGTCTCCAAGTAATCTTTCCCGGGCAAAATCATATATAATGAGCAAGGGAGAGATTCTTGGGCAGAATTTGTAACTGACACACCCCAGAAGCGCGCGCATCCCACCTAGGCGGCGGAAGGCGCGCGCGTCTTGCCTCAAGGGGCGGAGGTGCGCGACTCTGAAAAGCGATTTTTGACAGAATGGAATAGAAAGTTAGAACTGTTATTCAGTTTAGTCCCGGGACTTAACGGAGTCCGTCTAGAACTTAACCAAAGTAACAGAAACTAACAGAAAACACTTAAAAGAGGGAGAAACACAAAATCAAGTGTGCAATCGGGGTGAGTGGTCCAAGGCGGGGTGTCTACAGAGCCCCTCAGTGGTGTGGATTGCGAGGCAAATGCGCCGACGAAAAACAGACATCCGCCTAGGACATCACCAAGAAAAAAAAAGACTCGATAAAAGCAGGGATTTGAAATTGCAGGGGATAGAGGTGCACTCCCTGTGTGAGCGGCTTTGAGAGATAAGGGTGCGCTCCCTATGTGAGCGACTTTGCCAATAGCGGGATCCGTTTGATGAGAGTGGGATCTGTTTGCTGGAAGCGGGACCTGTTTGCTGATAGGGAGATCCGTTTGCTGGAAGCGGGACCTGTTTGCTGATAGTGAGATCCGTTTGCTGAAAGCGGGACCTGTTTGCTGATAGCGAGATCCGTTTGCTGGGAGCGGGACCTGGGGGACCGTTTGCTTGATGTGTGGGGCCTAGAAGACCGTTTGCTGAAGTGCGGGACCTAGAGGACCGTCTGCTGAAGTGCAGGACCTAACGGACCGTCTGCTGAAGTACAGGGCCCGGAGGACCGTTTGTTGAAGTGCGGGACCCAAAGGACCGTTTACTGAAGTGCGGGACCTAGAGGACCGTCTGCTGAAGTGTGGGACCCAGAGGACCATTTGCTTTGAATGGATGTAGATTTTGCTTGATGAGGAAGCGGTGATTCTGTGGCTCACTCTGGACCAAGTTGTTGTCGTGAGTCGTACTTTGATGTCGACTGTTGGACTTTGACTTTCGATGGGGTACGGGCACAGTTGACTGCGGAGTGCTTTGTGCTGGGGATGAGTTGTAAAAACTGATTTTTTGAGAAAATATCAGACACCCTACTTTGAGTGGGAGTTTTTAGCTTATTTTAGTTTTTAGACATGCCTTAAGGGCGGACCAAATTAATGTGTGCCCAGCTGAGTGTTTGCTGTCGTCGTTTGAGCTTCTCTTGTTGCTGGGATCTGATTTCTTGCAGGTTGAAGGCGTTCGAACGTGCCTGGGCTTCCTTCTGGAACTGACAAAGACTATTTCTGGAGCCTTTTTCTACCTCGGACGCGGGCGCTTCCTCTCTTAGAGACGGGACACGCGCGCCTTGTAGACTGGTGTCGGGAGGCGCGCGCCTCTAGGAGGCAAAACTCAGGGCCTGATATTTGCTGACCAAAAGATCCCTCAACAGCTATAACATCAGCTTCTGGTCGGTAATTCGATTCCAACAGCTTTCTTTTGCCATTGTTGAAGGATTTATTGATATTCGTTTATTCTTTCAAGAACCTTTCCTCTGACAACCCCAAAAGTGCACTTTGCGGGATTGAGTCTCATGTTGTGTTGCCGAAGTCTTTCAAAGAACTTGCGAAGATCGGTCAAATGTTGACCGTTGGTTCCTTTCGAATGGATGATCATGTTGTCTACATAGACCTCGATCTCTTTATGAATTATGTCATGGAATAGATCTGTAACAGCCCTCTGGTAGGTAGCCCTAGCGTTCCTTAGTCCGAACGGCATGACTGTGTAGCAGAAAGTACCCCACGGTGTTGTGAAAGCTGTCTTGTGTTGGTCCTCTTCAGACATGAGAATCTGATTGTAACCGGCAAAACCGTCCACAAATGAGAGGACTTCATAGTTGGCAGTTGAATCGACGAGCATGTCGATGTTTGGTAGTGGAAAATCATCTTTCGGGGAAGCTCTGTTCAAATCCCGGAAGTCCACACAAACTCGAACCTTGCCGTTTGCCTTTCTGACTGTCACAATATTGGCTAGCCAAGTCGGATACTCAATGACTTTGATGAAACCCACACTGAGGAGCTTTTCAATCTCTTCTTTGACCTGTAGAGACCATTCTGGCTTGATCTTTCTGAGCTTCTGCTTTACTGGCTTGGCGTCCTCTCTGATCGGAATTCTGTGCTCCGCGACCTTTCTGTCCAAACCCAGCATGTCTCTGTATGACCCTGCGAATACATCCAAAAACTCTTTGAGCAGTGCAGTCAATCTGTCTTTGTCTTCCCTCTTGAAGAAGCTGCCAATCTTCCTTTCTTTCGGCTCTTCGTCGGTACCCAGATTAACAACATGCAATTCCTCATCAACCCTGGACCATTTTCACCACGACAACGAACCTGTTGAGCTAGTTCATTTAGGTATATTATGTTTTCGTGGTCTATTTCATCATAATTTGAATCGTTATTAACTTGTTCATTAAGTTCGTTATTAGTTAATTCATCATTTATGATGTTTGCAATCTCGGGGTACTCAGAAATATCAAATTTTTCATTAGCAAAGAAAGGAAACACACGCTCGGCTATTGCCTCCATATCCTCTTGGGTGATGGCATTAGAAACACTCTCGGACTCGAAAGTAAGTGTGAGCCGTTCTTCCTTTGTTGCTATACGGGGTATGCAACCCATTTCTCGGATCAAGAAATCCTTGGATACTATGGGCCCCTTCGTTGAATACCAGTTGTTGATTGGCTCGGAGCTTGGCGGGATCTTACTGATGGTTTCCTTTCTGACGACGGTGTCGTAGATGGCGTTGACTTGACAATCGTCCATGATGGCAAATTCTTCAAACATGGAGGTTAGATCGGATAGTTCTTCCCCCACGGTAATCTCTACCTTGGACTCTATAGTCACTTTCTTGCCCCACCACTCTCGGGGTGACATTGGAGTAGGCTCCCTTTCTTGTGTCGGCATTTCACAATCAGTGAAGATCTCGAGACCGGGCTTTCTGACTCCCTTATTGTTAACCCATGGTTCGGTAAAGATCATGTACGGAACATCTTCCCATTGGCGAACAAAATAACCGTTTAGTGTTTTGCGGTAAGGCCTCAAGTTAGGGATTTCATATTGTCGACCTTCTTTGCGAGCTCGGGTTTTTTGACTCTTGACTGCTTGCTCGTACTTTAAGTCATCTTCGGTAGGCTCGTACCCCAAACCAAACTTGTTCTTGACAAAAGGAACTTCTACGGGGTACAATATCCCTTGTTGATGCTTCCCTAGGCCTAGACCGGGAAAGTGATTCATGTTCCTCATTATGCGGAGGATTTTAGGATTGCCGAGGGTCCATTGTTTGTTTCCCCCTTCTTTGTCGATGGTGTTGACGCCGGAGAGAGTGGCATCTTCTATCCCATGTTGAACTTGGTGAACGGGTTGCCCCCCATTTCTGTGGATGGTGACATTCCCGGCCATGACGGTGACTATCTCGTCCCAATTTCTGATCTTGACACATTGATGGAGAGTGGAAGGGACAGCATTAGAACTGTGGATCCAAGGTCGGCCCAAAAGTAAGTTGAATGAAGCAGGGACATCAAGTACTTGGAATGGGACGGACATGACCATGCTTCCAAATTTGATATCAACTTCTAACATTCTTATGACTGTACAGGCAGTGTTGTCGTACCCTCTAATGACTTGTGCGGAGGGTTGTAAATCAGAGCTTTTGAGCCCCAGTATGCCCATGACTCGGCTCGGCATTAAGTTGAGTGCAGAACCACCGTCTACTAGAACTCTTGAAATAGGTCTCCCCCTTGCCCTTACTTTGAGGTAAATGGATTCATTGTGTTCGGACCCAAATGGCGGGAGGTCCATGTCGGCAAAAGTGATGACATTGCCGAAGTGAATGTGACCTATCATTGCTGTGAGTTCCTCAGGAGTCGTGTCGGGAGAGTCTGATGTGTCATCCAAGTTCTTGATGACAAGATCTTGGTATTTCTTTGATGATGCAATAAGGTCCCAGATGGATATGTTGGCTTGCGTCTTCTTGAGTTGTGTTAACAAAGGATCTTCGGGTACATCGCGTGCTTGCGATCTTTGAGAAGAGGTGTTGGTCGCTACGGTATTGGGAGGGACTGTGCTCGTTGTTACTCGGCCACAGCGAGTGAGCACGTTCACGGTCCCGTGTAGCTTCTTCTTCCTATTCTCTAAGACTTCCCTCATAATCTCATCATAAGTCACAACATAACAAGAATTATCAATTTTATTCATATCATCGGAGCCCTCAATCACAATTGGGATCGAATGAGTGGTTCCTTCAAACTCTCCTACCTCTATTACATTGACACCACCCTCATTAGGGATTATGAATTCCTTCTTGTCTATGAGGTCTTGGATGGTGTTGCGGATGGAGAAGCAATCCTCGGTGAGGTGGCCGGTGCCTTGATGGTAGTCACACCATTTGTGGTGGGCATGATTGGGACGGAGCGGTTGTGGTTGCTTGTACCCTTGGAGAAGGGTGATTTGTTCCTTGGCCTTTAGAGCTTCATAGGCCTCGGTGATGGTCATGCCATAGAGATGAGTGTAGACGCGGTCATTTTGGAACCGCTTGCTTTGTGGTGGAGGGACCTTCTTGTAATTCCCCTTGTCGGTAGTAACGGCATTGACAAAAGCCTCTTTGTTTGAACTAGAGGCGGCCTTGTATTGGTAAGTAGGAGTGGTCTTCTTAATCTCCTTGAGCAAGTAATCCATGCGTACCCCCTCCTCATACATTTGGGAGAAGTCGGAGTAGCAATACCCACTTAGGTGGGTGCGGAGATCAATCTTGAGACACTTGAGAAAGATGTCCATTTGATCTTTTATGTTTGGCCTTTCAACAATTTCAGAGAGCTTGTCATTCCATCTCCTTGTGAAGTCAATGAAGGACTCGTTGTCTCTTTGAATGGTGTTCTCGAGCTCTTTCCTTGTGGGCCGGTGGGTGGTGTTGCCTTGATATTGATTTTTGAAGGCAAGCATAGTGGCATCCCAATCAAGACGGACAGTGAGCGGGAGTGTTTCATACCAATCCTTTGCCGCCCCCTCGAGGGTGAGAGGAAAGCATTGAGCCATAACTTTTGGGGATACCTTCTTCGGAACCATAGCCCAAATGTAAGTCTCGATGTGAGCCATCGGGCATGAGTTGCCCTTAAACTTGCTAATGTCGGGCATCTTAAATTTGTCGGGGAGAGCGGCCATCATGCTCATGAGGATGGATGACTGATAAAGGATTGTGTTGGAGCCTTTTCCCATGTTGAGGCCGTCGAATTTCTGATCAATGTAGGCCATGATGGAATCGACCATTTTGGGGTCGTTGTTGTCGGTGCTTGGTTTCCCCACTTTTTTGGTACGAACACTGACATATGGGATTTCAAATAAACCCTCGGTCCACTCAGATTCCTCATTGTCACCCCTTGTTCTTGGAGAGCTTGAGGAGCTTGGCTTTCAATTGGTCAACCTCGGCCTCATGGGCCTCTCTTTGACTGTCGACATGAGCTTGCCACAAGGCTTCTTTGGTTTGAACCTCTTGGTTAAGGGTAGAGACTTGTTGTTGGAGTGCTTGAACCATGGCAGAAAGCTGTTCGAGGGTCATGGCGTTGTTGGTGCTGGAGTCGCCGGCCATTGATGATGTAGAAGCTGTTGGAGTGATCGGTTCACGGACAAGCCTGTTGGATGAATACCTGTAGATGCGGAGAGTACCAATCGGACCTATAATTGGAGAAGTAGCCCTTGTCATTCTCGGTTCACACTTTCCGTCCATGAAGAGGTTAAGAATACACAGTTGGGCACACGACTCGAACCACATAAGAAAAAAGACTCTTTTTTTTATTTTATAAGTCACAGGGAATGGGTCCCTTTTGGGGTTTCTAAGAAGATAATGGAATCGTCACACTAGTATATAGACCATCTCGCGGTCCCATATACTCATCGGATTCCATCGCGTTTGTGAATCCTACATGTGTCGGGATTAAAATAAATTAATGTAGTAAAGCATACATGCGGGGACGGATTTTTTATTTTCGTCCAAAAATAACCACTTTTGGGGACGGATTTTTATTGCGTCCGTTTCAACAAGTTGGCATGTATGATTTGAAAACATTAGTTTAGGGAAATCTCGGTACATGGAAACCGACTTGGTCACGGAGTGTTAGACCCTAACTAGAATTGTGTGGTTTGTGCTCGGCTAAAGAGAGGCTTAAAGGTCACCCCCGGCATGTAGTCATGAACTACGCCACCGGCTGAGGTTTACCGCTTCGAAAGAGCCAAGGTCGAGTGGAGCTTGAAACTTTCTACGACGGGCCTCGACGGGTTTGAGGTTGGACCAGTGCGACGCGCAGTTAATAGGAATTAAGTGCGCGTAGTGTGAGGTCCATCACGTGACAAAAAAAAATCTTTTTTTTTTTTTTTTTAAAAGAAAAGATAAAAACACGTAAGCACGTAAATTACAACTCCCGAATCACCCGTGTGACCGGTAAATAAAACACAAAATTAAACAGTCCAAGGGTCCGATTTTGTTCTGATGCAGGCAACTGTGCCCACACCCCACTGTTCTGTTCAGTCACTGAAACCTGCTCTTGCCCTGGAAATTGGCCCAGAAGCGCGCGCCTCGGGCTGGTGTTGTGGGAAGCGCGCGCCTGGCGCATTGCATCTGGGAGGCGCCCGCTTCTGGGCTCACCTGTCAGATTATCAGAAACTTATGGACTCAGGGTATTGCCCTGGTCCTGATTGTGTAATGGAACCCCTGCAATGTTTGTTAGCACGAAATAATAGGAAGAATAGGAAGAGCACATGGAAGGCGGGCGATTCTGGAATTTGACGCGGGACGCGTGAGCTTTGGACCATGATGGTCCGAGGCGCGCGCTTCCCATATCAATTTCTAGAATGCCCAGAAAAGTGAATTATGAACAGAAACACAAGTTTAACCCTTAAGCAGTCCCCAGCAGAGTCGCCACTGTAGATACCCCGGGGGAACCACGGCTTGGCTAGAGCGCGTGAATTATCCTAGGATGTCTAATTGTGTTTTAGAGTCGCCACCCACGTATTTGAGGAACGTAAGAAAACCTAATGTTTATGACCCTAAGTGTCACGACCCGAAATATAGGCTCTATTTTATTAATAATTAAATGATTATTATTTAATTATTTGCTTGTTTGTTTATTTAAATTATTATTTATTTAAATATTTAGGTGTTCATTTTATGTGTTATAATATTTATGCCTAGCTTTGTATTGAGTTATTTGGGCTAGTGTGGAAGTGTTGGGTCTTAATAGTTAGTAGGGAGTGTAAATAAATGTGCTAGTAGATGGGGGAGGGGCCCGAGTGTAATATTTTGAAATAATTCCCCCTACTCCCTCCCTACTCCTCCTCTTTCACCCTCACACTCCACCCCCATTCTTCTTCTCCCAGCCATTCCTCTCTCTCTCTAAGCAATAGTGGTAAGTTTTCTTCTCCTTCTTCTCTCTTCATTTAAACCTTATTCCTCTCATCTTCTCTCATTTCTTAAATCATGAAATGTGTTTAGATCGTCGTTAGGATCGCGTAGAGCCAAAAAGAATCGAATTCCGTCAACTTTCATTATTTCCAAGTAAGTTACTTTTCCCCCATTTTGATGTTAAAATGTTCATATCATGTTCATGTGATGTTTGATGTGTTATTTTCGAAGTTTGATTGAGTTTTGAATTTATTTTGAATTTATTTGAGTTCTTGGGAAGAAAATGGTGATTTTGAAATGTTGGGTGTGATTCTTGGTTTTGGGTTGTTAGATGTTGTTGGTTAGGTTCCCTAGATGTTTAGATGTAGTTTTGGTACCTTGAAAACTAGTTGAAAGCTTTGATTTTGAGCATTTATTGAAGATTTGTGTTTTGGCTCGAAAATGGTGAACCCAGCTCTGATTTTCCGACCCAGATCACTTCCGAGCGCCCGCCCTTAAGCCCTTAGGCGCCCGCCCACTGGAGAATTTCTTGACCATAAGTTTCTGCCACTCGCAAGCGCCCGCCTGCCCCATTCCAGGCGCCCGCCCGCCCCTGTTCCAGGATTTTGACCTTTTGCTTGGTTTAAGACTTAAGGCTTAATTAGTTTAGGGTTGTTGCTTCTAATTAACTTAAGATAACACTGTGGAACACTTTATTGTGTGGATTTGATTCTTTTGTGAATAAATATGATGTGAAATTTATTTAAGCACCGCTTTGGTAATGTTGGGCATCTTTGTTGTGCAATTTGGATTGGCTTACCCTTGTGGTAATTTAATTGGATTGGTTCCCTACTTTGGAACCTTAAGATGTTTACTTAAGCTAGTATTTATTACTTAGCATTTATTTGAAATTCCAGCTGGTATTTTGTGTGTGTTTGGGCGATGGGAAAGATTATAATGGCAAAGCCAAGTCCATTATAATGTTGACCATTGTTTTGCCCCCTTCTTTACCCCTTCTCCAGATTGGCCTTGGAAAGGATAAGTCAGCGTTCCTTTGTGAATGTATCTGGCTAGCGGGCATGACTTTGTGTCATGGTCCTTGTCCTTTGTGACACTGTTATGATTATTGGTTCCGGTACCGGGGTTTTCTCTTCGGCTTTCGTGCCATTATGAAGATGATGATTTGTTGATTATTGAAGCTGCGCAGCGATCCTTTATTTGGATGTTCCGGTTTGGAAAACCTTGGCTATATCCTTTGTTATGTGTTTATTTCCGCTGCTATCTGATATATGATAATTGTTATGTGCTATGTGATAATTATTATTGTTTATTGCTTCTTGCATCATAGCATGTCATGTAGTTGCATTAGTAACTTATTGAGATTTATCTCACCCCTTTTCTTTTATCTTTGTTTTTCCTTAACCCCCCCCCCCCAGGTGCTAAGGATTAGTCTCGCTGATCACGAGATAGAGGACGTCGAGTGTGGATCCGTTCTTTTGGGGAAGGTTGATATAGGTTGGTTTCCATTATGTAAATGTGTAACCATTTTGGGGTAGTTGTACCAAACAATGACGTCTCTAAGGATTGTATATTTTTATTTGTTGGGCATAAACTTGTGGAAGTTTATGATCGTTGTATTTAGTCTTTTTCAAACTTTGATTTGTAAAACTTTGGATTACCCTTTTGGTATCAAATGAAATTTTTAACTTCGGTATTTTGGAGTTTATTGTTAGAGTCGACGTCCAGCTCGCGGTCCCGGGGCCCGCGGGGTCCGGGGTCGCGACAGTTGGTATCAGAGCTATGGCATTAGCTCTATGTATAAGTCTAGGTGGATTAGTATGACCTAGGTGGGTAGTAGTGTGCGGAGTGATTAACGGTTGATGTCTTATGCAGGTAATTACTCGCAATGTCTGGAAGAAGAAACAGAGGAGGTACTAGCGGGGCACAGAATCAGAATGATACAAGGGATGAAGCCCGTGCCATGTTTCAAGGCATGTTTGAGGCGGCCATGAAGGCGATACATGATCAAGGTCCGAGGGTAGAGCAAGCACCACCTCGTTATGGTTTGGAGCAATTCTTGAAGTTGAAACTGGTTGAATTCAATGGGGAACCAGATGTTCGGAAAGCTGAGTTGTGGATTGAGTCTATGGAAAAGATTTATGATGTGTTTGGGTGTTCGGATGAGGATAAGGTCCGGTTCGCGGCTTACAAGCTTGTGGGAGCCGCCGAGCATTGGTGGAAGGGCGTTAAAGCTACTTGGGATGATACTCGCACGGTGTATGCGTGGGAGTTGTTTGTGCGCAAATTCAAAGAGCATTTCATTCCGGTTGTGGATCAAAACCGAAAGGAGATCGAGCTACTCAACTTGGAGCAAGGATTGTTGTCTATAGCACAATACTCGGCTAAGTTCATAGAATTAGCCCGGTATTGCGACTATTTGGTGAGGACCGAGGAACAAAGGGCTATGAGATTTATTCGGGGATTGAAGGCCTCCATTCGTACTTAACTGATTGCTCAACGGATAGTGACATTTCAAGATGCGGTGGACCGAGCCTATTTGATAGAGCAAGATATCAGGGAGCATAAGAGGAAGACCGAGGTGGCCAACCCGAGTAAGCAAGGAGCTCAAGGCAAGCCACAACACCGTTCCGATAACCGAGGTAACTTTGGGGGACAATCTCAGTCCCGAGGGCAACCGATCCCAAGGAACCTGGGTACCACTTCCGGGAACCAAGGGAGCCAAATTAGGAAGCCTTGTACCTTTTGTCAGAAGGTAGGCCATGCGGAGGATAGGTGTTGGAAAAAGCAAGGCAAGTGTACCAATTGTGGTGAAATGGGGCACTTTGCTAGAGATTGCACGAGGTACCGAGGTCAAGCATCCGGGTCCGGAGTTGATATTAATCAGGGTCAGAAAAGGGATGCCGCCGGGAAGCCCAAGGTCCAAGGAAGGGTATTTGCCATGAATCAACAACAAGCTACCGATGATCCATCCGTTATTGGAGGTATTGTTTCTGTGTCTAATGTGAGCGCACGAGCGTTAGTAGATCCAGGATCATCTCATTCACACATTTCTGTGCAATTTGCTTCCATGTTAAATGCTGCATTCGAGTCTTTACCGTACGTGCTAGAGGTGTCGACCCCTATAGGAGAATGCTTGATTTCTGATCGAGTCTTTCGTGCTTGTGATGTGGTTATTTGTGGTCGTGTCCTTTGTGCGGATTTGGTAGTTCTTCCTATCCAAGACTTTGATGTCATTTTGGGTATGGATTGGTTGAGCAAGTTTTATGCTTTTGTTGATTGCCGTAAGAAAACTGTTACTTTTTCTATTCCCGATGTGCCTAAATTTGTGTTTGAGGCTAGTCCTCTGAGTAGAAGGGTTCGCTTAATTTCTTTTATGAAAGCGAGACGATTATTGCATAGTGGTTGTGAGGGGTATTTGGCTAGTGTTCTTGATACTAGGAAAGAATCCCCTAGTCTTGATAGTGTTCGGGTAGTTCGGGAGTTTCCCGATATTTTCTCTACCGAGTATGATATGCCTCCCGATCGTGAGATTGAGTTTTGTATAGACCTTTTGCCGGGTACGGCTCCGATTTCGAAAGCGCCTTATAGGTTAGCTCCCGCAGAGTTGAAGGAATTAAAGGTTCAGTTGCAAGAGTTGCTTGATAGAGGGTTTATCCGCCCTAGTGTTTCCCCGTGGGGAGCACCGGTTTTGTTCGTGCGGAAGAAAGACGGTTCGTTGAGATTGTGCATCGATTACCGGAAGTTGAATCAGGTCACGGTGAAGAATAAGTATCCTCTACCGCATATTGATGATTTGTTTGATCAGCTTCAAGGATCCGTGGTTTTCTCTAAGCTTGATTTGAGGAGTGGGTACCATCAGTTGAAGGTTCGATCGGAGGATATTCCGAAGACTGCTTTTCGCACTCGGTATGGTCATTATGAGTTCTTGGTTATGCCGTTTGGGTTGACTAACGCGCCGGCCGTGTTTATGGATTTGATGAACCGAGTTTTCTATCCCTATCTTGATTCGTTCGTGGTAATCTTCATCGACGACATTCTTGTTTATTCGAAATCTCAAGATGAGCACGAGCAGCATTTGAGGACTGTTTTATCCGTTCTTGCGAGGGAGAAATTATTTGCAAAGTTTAGTAAATGCGAATTTTGGCTCGAGAAGGTGTCATTTCTGGGTCATGTGATTTCTAAAGATGGGATTTCTGTGGATCCGTCTAAGATTGAAGCTATAGTGGATTGGAAGAGACCCGAGTCAGTGACCGAGATTCGTAGTTTTCTGGGTTTAGCCGGGTATTACCGAAGATTTATTGAAGGGTTTTCGAGGATTGCTACTCCGATGACTCAGTTGACCCGGAAGAAGGTTCCGTTTGTGTGGACCGAGAAATGTGACAAGAGTTTCGAGGAATTGAAGAAGAGGTTGACGACCGCACCGATCTTGACTTTGCCTAATGGGAGCGATGGCCTAGTGATTTATAGTGATGCTTCGAAAGAGGGTTTGGGTTGTGTGTTGATACAGAATGGGAAAGTAATTGCGTATGCTTCGAGGAAGTTGACCCCTAGTGAACAGAATTACCCGACTCATGATATGGAGTTAGCGGCTATAGTCTTTGCGTTGCACAAGTGGAAGAACTATCTTTACGGGGCGAAGTTTGAGATTTTTACGGATCACAAGAGTTTGAAGTACCTTTTCTCCTAGAAAGAGTTGAACAACCGACAGCGCCGATGGATGGAATTGTTGAAGGATTATGATTGTACGATTTCTTATCACCCGGGAAAGGCGAATGTGGTAGCCGATGCGATTAGTAGAAAGTCTTATGTGGCTTCGATGATGGTCCGTGAATGGAAAATGCTTGAGGATGTTCGAGATTGGTCTCCTCGTGAATCGAGACATGGGGCTATTTTTGCGAATATTAGGGTGTCTCCGACTCTAATTCAGAGGATAAAGGAAGCTCAGAGAGAAGATCCCGAGTTAGTGAAGGTAATGGGTAAATTGAAGGAAAAGAACTTCGAGGATTTCTCTATTAGCCCGGTGGGAGTGTTGACTTTCCGTGGTCGTTTGTGCGTACCCGATGTTGATGGAATTAAACAGAGAGTTTTAGATGAGGGTCACAAATCGAGGTATACTATTCATCCGGGTAGTACGAAGATGTATCAGGATTTGAAGCAACAATTTTGGTGGATTAATATGAAGAGGGAAATAGCTGAGTATGTTTCGAAGTGTTTAACTTGTCAGCAGGTCAAAGCCGAGCATCAGAGACCCGCGGGGTTACTTCAGCCGTTAGAGATTCCCGAGTGGAAATGGGAGCATGTGACTATGGATTTCGTTACGGGACTGCCTCGTACCCGTAGGAAGTATGACAGTGTTTGGGTAATAGTGGACAGATTGACCAAGAGCGCCCATTTCTTGCCTATTGATATCAGATATTCGATGGAGAAGCTTGCGACCCTTTATATCGATGAGATTGTTAGATTGCATGGAGTTCCGGTTAGCATCATGTCAGATCGAGACCCGAGGTTTACTTCTAGATTCTGGAAGGCGTTTCAGGAAGCTTTGGGTACAGATTTGCGATTCAGTACAGCTTTTCATCCCCAGACCGATGGTCAATCCGAGAGGACTATTCAGATTTTGGAGGATATGTTGCGAGCGTGTTCGATAGACTTTTCTGATTCTTGGGATTCGCACCTACCGTTAGCGGAGTTCTCTTACAACAACAGTTATCAGGCTAGTATCGAGATGGCACCGTATGAGGCCTTGTATGGAAGGAAGTGTAGATCGCCTATTTGTTGGGATGAGGTTGGTGAAGCGAAGATTGTGGGTATTGATTTGCTTCGGGATTCGGTTGAAAAAGTTAAGGTGATCCGGGATAGATTGAAGACAGCCCAGAGTCGACATAAGAGCTACGCAGACAACCGAAGGCGAGATCTTAGTTTTCAGATTGGTGATTTGGTATTCTTGAAAGTGTCTCCAAAGGTGGGTATTCGTAGATTTGGGAAGAAAGGCAAGTTGGCTCCGAGGTTTATAGGTCCGTTTGAGATTTTGGGAAAGGTTGGACTTCTAGCGTATCGTCTTGCGTTACCGCCATCTTTGGACCGGTTGCACAACGTCTTTCACGTTTCTATGCTTCGGAAGTACGTTCATGATCCATCGCACGTGTTACCGAGAGTACCGGAGGATATTGAGCCCGATATGTCTTATGAGGAACGACCGGTTCGGATCTTAGATTCCAAAGTCCAAGAGTTGAGGAGCAAAAGCATTTCATTGGTTCGAGTCCTTTGGAGGAATCATAATATTGAGGAGTCGACGTGGGAGCTCCGAGATGAGAGCGAGAGGAAATTTCCGTGGCTTTTTGTTTGAGGTGAGTCTCGTTAAAATTCGGGTCGAATTTTCTTTAAGGGGGAGTGAATGTCACGACCCGAAATATAGGCTCTATTTTATTAATAATTAAATGATTATTATTTAATTATTTGCTTGTTTGTTTATTTAAATTATTATTTATTTAAATATTTAGGTGTTCATTTTATGTGTTATAATATTTATGCCTAGCTTTGTATTGAGTTATTTGGGCTAGTGTGGAAGTGTTGGGTCTTAATAGTTAGTAGGGAGTGTAAATAAATGTGCTAGTAGATGGGGGAGGGGCCCGAGTGTAATATTTTGAAATAATTCCCCCCTACTCCCTCCCTACTCCTCCTCTTTCACCCTCACACTCCACCCCCATTCTTCTTCTCCCAGCCATTCCTCTCTCTCTCTAAGCAAAAGTGGTAAGTTTTCTTCTCCTTCTTCTCTCTTCATTTAAACCTTCTTCCTCTCATCTTCTCTCATTTCTTAAATCATGAAATGTGTTTAGATCGTCGTTAGGATCGAGTAGAGCCAAAAAGAATCGAATTCCGTCAACTTTCATTATTTCCAAGTAAGTTACTTTTCCCCCATTTTGATGCTAAAATGTTCATATCATGTTCATGTGATGTTTGATGTGTTATTTTCGAAGTTTGATTGAGTTTTGAATTTATTTTGAATTTATTTGAGTTCTTGGGAAGAAAATGGTGATTTTGAAATGTTGGGTGTGATTCTTGGTTTTGGGTTGTTAGATGTTGTTGTTTAGGTTCCCTAGATGTTTAGATGTAGTTTTGGTACCTTGGAAACTAGTTGAAAGCTTTGATTTTGAGCATTTATTGAAGATTTGTGTTTTGGCTCGAAAATGGTGAACCCAGCTCTGATTTTCCGACCCAGATCACTTCCGAGCGCCCGCCCTTAAGCCATTAGGCGCCCGCCCACTGGAGAATTTCATGACCATAAGTTTCTGCCACTCGCAAGCGCCCGCCTGCCCCATTCCAGGCGCCCGCCCGCCCCTGTTCCAGGATTTTGACCTTTTGCTTGGTTTAAGACTTAAGGCTTAATTAGTTTAGGGTTGTTGCTTTTAATTAACTTAAGATAACACTGTGGAACACTTTATTGTGTGGATTTGATTCTTTTGTGAATAAATATGATGTGAAATTTATTTAAGCACCGTTTTGGTAATGTTGGGCATCTTTGTTGTGCAATTTGGATTGGCTTACCCTTGTGGTAATTTAATTGGATTGGTTCCCTACTTTGGAACCTTAAGATGTTTACTTAAGCTAGTATTTATTACTTAGCATTTATTTGAAAGTCCAGCTGGTATTTTGTGTGTGTTTGGGCGATGGGAAAGATTATAATGGCAAAGCCAAGTCCATTATAATGTTGACCATTGTTTTGCCCCCTTCTTTACCCCTTCTCCAGATTGGCCTTGGAAAGGATAAGTCAGCGTTCCTTTGTGAATGTATCTGGCTAGCGGGCATGACTTTGTGTCATGGTCCTTGTCCTTTGTGACACTGTTATGATTATTGGTTCCGGTACCGGGGTTTTCTCTTCGGCTTTCGTGCCATTATGAAGATGATGATTTGTTGATTATTGAAGCTGCGCAGCGATCCTTTATTTGGATGTTCCGGTTTGGAAAACCTTGGCTATATCCTTTGTTATGTGTTTATTTCCGCTGCTATCTGATATATGATAATTGTTATGTGCTATGTGATAATTATTATTGTTTATTGCTTCTTGCATCATAGCATGTCATGTAGTTGCATTAGTAACTTATTGAGATTTATCTCACCCCTTTTCTTTTATCTTTGTTTTTCCTTAACCCCCCCCAAGGTGCTAAGGATTAGTCTCGCTGATCACGAGATAGAGGACGTCGAGTGTGGATCCGTTCTTTTGGGGAAGGTTGATATAGGTTGGTTTCCATTATGTAAATGTGTAACCATTTTGGGGTAGTTGTACCAAACAATGACGTCTCTAAGGATTGTATATTTTTATTTGTTGGGCATAAACTTGTGGAAGTTTATGATCGTTGTATTTAGTCTTTTTCAAACTTTGATTTGTAAAACTTTGGATTACCCTTTTGGTATCAAATGAAATTTTTAACTTCGGTATTTTGGAGTTCATTGTTAGAGTCGACGTCCAGCTCGCGGTCCCGGGGCCCGCGGGGTCCGGGGTCGCGACACTAAGTTTGATTTACGAAAACAGAGATTCTTTGGGATGAGGGGTTCGGGGGTTAGGTTACGAAATGGGAAGTACTTAAACACCCATTTCGCCCGAACAAAGTCGGTCTTGTTTGTTCATAATTCACTTTAAAGATAAATGCGTTCTTCCTATTAGAATGATGATAAAAAGGGGTTTTAAAGTTTAAAATGTAGGGAGATGACTCCTAGGCCAATTCAATGTAATGAAAGGACCATTGGTGTCATGTCCCAAATGGTTTTGGGGTGATTGCACATTTGATTAAAGAAGAAGAAGAAGAAGAAGAAGAAGAAGAAGAAGAAGAAGAAGAAGAAGAAGAAGAAGAAGAAGAAAAATGCTTAAGACATTTACCTATAGTATCCTTTGAAAAGCCTTGAAGGAGAGGTTGAATGCTTAGTTGACAAAGGTCTCAAAGAAATCCCAAGGAAAAGTCTAGAAAACAAGTGAGGAAAAGGTCTAAAAGGAGTAATATCCAAGGTCCCCTCCAATGATGGATTGGAGGGGTTTTTATATTTGAAAGAGGACTGTTTTTGGAGCCAAACGGAGTCTCCTAGAAATCTTTCCCGGGCAAAATCATGTATAATGAGCAAGGGAGAGATTCTTGGGCAGAATCTGTAACTGACACACCCCAGAAGCGCGCGCATCCCACCTAGGCGGCGGAAGGCGCGCGCGTCTGGCCTCAAGGGGCGGAGGCGCGTGACTCTGAAAAGCGATTTTTGATAGAATGGACTAGAAAGTTAGAACTGTTATTTAGTTTAGTCCCGAGACTTAACGGAGTCCGTCTGGAACTTAACCAAAGTAACAGAAACTAACAGAAAACACTTAAAAGAGGGAGAAACACAAAATCAAGTGTGCAATCGGGGTGAGCGGTCCAAGGCGGGGTGTCTACACATAATAACCACTTGGGGACGGCTTTTTATTTCGTCCATGATAACCACTTGGCATGTATGTTTTGAAAACATTAGTTTAGGGAAATCTCGGCACATGAAAACCGGCTTAGTCACGGAATGTTAGACCCTAACTAGAATTGTGTTGGCTTGTGCTCGGCTAATGAGAGGCTTAAGGTCACCCCCGGCATGTAGTAATAAACTAAGCCACGGGCTGAGGTTTACCGCTTCGAAAGAGTCAAGGTCGGGTGGAGCTTGAAACTTCCTAGGACGGGCCTCGATGGGTTTGGGGTTATGAACTTTGTGTGACTCTATAATGAGCAATTTATAGGAATTCGTGCATGTAGTGTGAGGTCCAACATGTGACAAAACATTTTTTACTTTTTTTTTAGGAAAGAAAAGTAAATAAGCACGTAATTACAACTCTCGAATCACCCGTGTGACCGATAAAAAACATAAGACAAATCAGTTTAAGAGGTCCAAATCAGTCCTTGATGCAGGCAACTGTGCCCACATCCCAATCATTATGCTCTGTTCTGAAGCTGTTTCTATTCTGGAAAACCACCCAGGAGCGCGCGCCTCTGGCCTGTGTTGTGGGATGCGCGCGCATGGCGCAGAGTCTGTAGGAAGCACCCGCTTTTGGGTAAACCTGTCAGATTGTCAAACTTTGGACTCAGGGGATTTCCCTAGTCCTGAATATACATTGTAACCCCTGCCGAAATGATTAGTGTAGAAAAAAGAAGAATAATAGGAAGAATATATGGGAGGTGGGCGATTCTGGTCCTTGATGTGGGACGCGCGCGCCTTAGGCCAAGAAGGCCAGAGGCGCACGCTTCCCCCATCAGGAACCAGAATGCCCAGAAAAATGTGGACTTTCAACAGAGATGCAAGTTTAACCCTCAAATCTCCCCAGCGGAGTCGCCACTGTAGATACCCCGGGAGGGCACGGCTTTGGCTAGAGCGCTTGTTGTTATTCCTAGGATGTCTATTTGTTTTTTATTTATTTAGAGTCGCCGCCTATGTTTTAGAGGAACATAAGAAAAACCTAATATTTAGCCTAAGTTTGATACGAAAACAAAGATTCTTGTTATGAGGTTCGGAGGTTAGGTTACGAGATGGGAAGTACTTAAACACCCATCTCGCCTAACTAATGTTGGTCTTGCTTGTTCAAAGTCTACATAAAATAAATGTTCTTCCTATTCTTAATAATGATAATGGGGGTTTAAAAAGGGGTGTTTGAAAGGTAGGGAGATGACTCCTTAACCAACTTCAATGAAATGAAGTGATCATTGGTGTCATGTCCCAAAATGATTTGGGTGATTGCACGTTTGATTAAAATAAAAGAAAGTGATGAAGTAGAGAAGAAGAAGGAAGATGGACTTTTACCTATGCTTCGAAGGACTTCAAACACTTCTTGGTGAATTACTTGGAAAAACTTTAGAAATGATTTCGATATAGTTTTTGTAGAGAGAATTTTCGGTCCTTTGAAATGGTTGAAAATTGATGTTTTTATGGGTGAAAACAAAGTGTTTTTGGTGCCAAAACTCAGTCACCAAGAAATTTTTTCTGGGAAAATCATGTAAAATGAGCAAGGGGGGGATTCTTGAGCAGAAATCTGTAACTGACGCCCAGAGGCGCGCACTTCCTACCTCGGGGGCGGAAGGCGTGCGAGTCTGGCTCCTTTGGTCAGAGGCGCGCGACTTAGAGGTGGCTTTTTTGATAGAATGGACTAGAAAGTTAGCCCTGTTATTCAGTTTAGTCCTTGGACTTAATGAAGTCAGTCAGGAACTTAACGGAAGTAACAGAAACTAACAAAAGACACATAAAATAGGGAGAAACGCAAGATCAACCGTGCAATCGGGGTGAGCGGTCTAAGGCGGAATGTCTACACACGCTAGAGACCGAAAGGGCGAGTCGAGTGCTGCTAATCACCTTCTCTACTCGTAACATAGCCCCCGAACCCACTTTTCAAATCAAAAAAAGGTTTTATCTCTATTTTCATAAAATAAAATGAGGTGGAGACTCTATTTTCAAAACCAAATTAAGGAAACCATTGTGAGGACGCGAGCGCGGGATTAAGGTTTCAAGCGCGGGCTCTCATACCCACGAAAATACATTAACTAGATTTGGGTGTGATTTTGTCCAAGACAACACGTTTCTCAAAAGCATCACATCATAAATCTTTATGAAAGACAAAATAGGTTTTCTTTCATTCCATATCTAATATGCTATCATTTAGAACCTCCTTAGATGAAACTCAATTTAGTGTAAGCGCAACTGCTTCCAGCACATAATCCAAAAGGATAATTAAAGATTAGTTTGACTTATCATGAGGTGAAAAACAGCAGTTTGCAGACAATCTACAGGTTTCTGTAAACAGGGGTCGTACGCCTCATTATTAGGCGTACGCCTAAATTGCAGCTGTACGGTTGTTTTTTCCAGATTCTGTTTTTCTTCTTCTGCAGACTTTCTGCAGAATTCTCATCAAGTCCATGGTTCAAATATTTATTACTTTGATCACATCAGATTACATCAATACTTTTGCCATAAGTTATCGAAATCATTTCTAGCATTATTATTTTAATGAACTACATACATCAATATGTATTAGTTCAAAAGAGCACTTCCTTTTACTACTATTAGTAAGAGGTGTCTTGATCAATTTCTAAGATTCACATATATTGCATGATTCGAAATCATGTGAGTTTAAAAGTCCGTCCCATGGAATTTTAGATATGTGTTTCTTATCATTTCATATAGACATCAATGCTTTAAGAATGTAACGCATACATCCTTAGATTTAGATTTCCACTATTTATGTTATACTCATTATTTTGTTCTTCTAAGATAAGGATATAAAGTCCCATTATATGATTAACAATACAATAAAGTGAATCATATTTAATGGAGAACCTTCTTATTCAAATAAGAAATATCCGTAATCTTTCCATGAAGAAACCAAAATAATATTTCTACTCAAAGTAGGAACATCACAACATTTGTTCAAAACAAATATGAACTCACTAGGTAAAGACACTTCGCAAGTTCCTATGATTAATGTTGCAACATTTGCATCATTATTATCACATAGGTTAATCTTTACCTTCCTTAAATAGTTTTTCTATTTCTCAAGTCTTACACATTTATACAAATGTGGGATCCACATCCGGTATCCAATACCTAAGAACTTAGAAGTATAATTTTAACATAAATACTTGAAGTGGTAGTCCTACTACCCTTCATTTTTTATCTTTTAATTCAAATTGTAATTACTCCTATGGTTAATCACATTGCCATGAGAGTAATTACATCCTCGGGATTTTAGGTTTAGCCACAAATATTTCTTTTAGGCTTAACAACTCTTGTCTTGCCTTTATCTTAAATCCTTGTTCTTATTAACCTTTAGAGTTTGAGAAGGTTTACATTTGATATTAAGACTTAGCATTTTTAAACATCAAATGTCTCTTATGAGTTAATATCAAATCCGTTTGTTAGTTTCAAACTAATTTGATTACCAAGCCAATTAGGGTAATTAATATGTGATGTAGGAGGTTCCTCGGGTACAGCAGCACATAGCCAGGCCGACAAGCGAGCGCCCGCCTGCTCCCATACGAGCGCCCGCTTACCTCATGAATTCAGAGGGTAGAAACTGATTAAAAGTGAGCGCCCGCCTGGTCTTCACCAGGCGCCCACGTGGTCTACGCGCAGAAAAGTCCCAGTTCGCGTTTTTATCGTTTTTATGCTAGAATTAGGTTAATTTCGGGATTTATGTTTTATTTAGGTTATGTTATTTTGTTAGGAGTATAAATACTCTTTTCCTTTCATTGTTTTAGGGTTACATTATTATTCTTATCAATTGAACTTTGTTCTTGGAGATTTATCTCTATATCTTGGTGGATTCAAAGGTTTATGTGTTTGAGGTTTCATCGCTTGTGAAATCTTGTGTGTAGTGCGCTACTTACAAAATCTATCACTTCCATACTGCGTCAGTTCGTATCAGAGCAGGCCATATCCTGTCTTTTGCATCACTGATTCGTTATGGGGGATCAAGGAGGAACAAAAGGTGATATCGAGGGTATGACCACCGCTATCACCAACGCTATCGCTGCTTTAACAACACAGATCACTGCGTTGACAGCCGGTCAATAGGGTCAGAATGTTAATCAGAACCGTATGGGTGAGAGAGATAGGGTTGATCAAGTTCGAGGTCCAGTTCGACGTCCTCAACAGGCCGAGAATCAGGATGAAGAAGAATCCAGTTCTGAAGAAGAGGTTGTTGATGATGAAGAACCAGTTCAAGGTAATAATCGAAACCGCCATGATTATAGAATTAAGGCTGATATTCCTTTGTTCTATGGAACCATGGGGATTGAAGATTTCTTAGATTGGCAGAATGAAGTTGATCGTTTTTTCGATGTTATGGAAGTACCTGCAAATAAACAGGTAAAGATGGTGGCGATCCGATTGAAGAGTACTACTGCAGTTTGGTGAGATAAACTAGCAGTACAGAGATGATGGCAAGGAAAGGGGCCAGTTAAAACTTGGAGGCGTATGAAGCAGCTAATTTCTGAGAGGTTTTTACCGGCGGATTATGAGCAGATCTTGTATAAACTGTATCTCAATTGTGTGCAGGGAAAGAGAACAGTTGATGAGTATACTACTGAGTTTCAGAGGTATACTGCGCGGGTTGAGATTGAAGAGTCTGAGGATCAGAAGGTTGCTCGTTATATTAATGGCCTGAAAAGTTCCATACAAGAGAAGATGGGATTGCATCAGGTGTGGAATTTGATGGATGCTTACACTGGCTTTGAAAGCCGAACTCATAGAAAAGTCGAGTACGAAGAATTTTAACCCTTCTTTTCGTAAATGGGTTCCACAGAGTAGTTCTGAAGCGGGGACTGATAAAGAAAAGTTGGCGGTGAGTAAGGACCCAACTTCGCAGACTAAGGGTACTGTCAATCCTAGTAGTTCTGCAGGAAGCAAAGCTCCAACACAGAAGGCACCCAACCCGTATGCCAAACCAACGGGGGATCGCAGATCCAACATTTGCCCCACTAGGTGAACTGCTGCGATACTGGAGAAGGAAGAGGAGGAGGAAGAAGAGGAGAACAACGAGTATGAAGGGGTTGAATTCGCTGAAGAGGAGTCTGAGGAGCGAGTGGGTTTTGTTCTCCAACATATGCTACTATCTTCCAAGGATGAGGGACAAAGGAAGAATCTATTCAGAGCATACTGTTCTGTCAAGAACAAGGTATGTAATTTGATTATTGATAATGGTTGCACCGAAAACCTAGTTTCGCAAAAGTTGGTTGATTTCTTAGGGTTGAAAACTGAACCTCATGAGAAACCCTATAGTTTGGGATGGGTCAATAAGGGTTCAGAACTCAGAGTGTCACGGACTTGCAGGGTCCCTATTTCCATTGGTAAATACTATAAGGAGGAGGTTGTATGTGACGTTCTCCATATGGATGTCTGCATATATTGCTTGGTCGCCCATAGCAATATGACCATGACATTACTTATCGGGGTAAAGACAACGTAGTAATGTTTAAATGGGATAATCATAAAATTGCTATAGCTCCTGTTCTGCGTTTTGAGAAACAGGTTGAGAAGGATGAACTGGTTGTGATGCTTATACAGAATGAAAAGGATCTTACAACAGCTATTGAAGAGGAAGAGTATTTTTTTCCAATAATTATTAAGGGTCTGTTCAGTTCTTTAGTATGGAGATCGGGTTACCAAGGGATATCGAGGAACTTCTTGCGGGTTTTCAGGAGTTGATTTCTGATGAGTTACCCAATGACCTCCCTCCTATGATGGACATTCAGCATCAGATTGACTTGATTCTGGGAGCTAGTTTGCCAAACCTCCCACATTATCGCATGAGTCCCAAGGAGAATGAGATAATCAGTGAGCAGATTGAAGAATTACTGCGGAAGGGGTTTATCAGGGAGAGTATGAGCCCGTGTGCAGTACCGGTCTTTCTTGTGCCAAAGAAGGGTAATCAGTGGCGTATGTGTGTTGATAGCAGGGCCATCAACAAGATCACCATCATGTATAGATTTCATATCCCTCGTTTGGAAGATATGCTTGATGAGTTATCCGGTTCTAAGGTGTTTACAAAACTGGATTTGCGCAGTGGGTACCATCAGATTCGGATCAGACCTGGGGATGAGTGGAAAACGGCTTTCAAGAGCAAGGATGGACTTTATGAGTGGCTTGTCATGCCATTCGGGCTATCAAATACCCCTAGCACTTTTATGAGGCTGATGAACCAGGTATTCCGACCTTTTATTGGCTCATTTGTTATAGTCTATTTTGATGATATCCTGATTTATAGTAAAGATAGAACTGTACATTTGGAACACCTTAGACAAGTGTTACAAGTTTTAAAAGACAATCAGTTGTATATCAATCTTAAGAAGTGCACATTTTGCACCAACAAATTGCTTTTCCTGGGCTTTGTTGTTGGTGAGGATGGGATACAGGTTGATGAGGAAAAAGTGAGAGCAATCAGGGATTGGCCAGCCCCAACGTCAGTCACGGAGGTGCGTAGTTTTCATGGTTTAGCTACATTTTACAGGAGGTTTGTACGTAATTTCAGCACTATTACTGCACCTATCACCGAGTGTCTAAAGAAGGGTAAGTTTCAGTGGGGTTTTGAGCAAGAACAGAGTTTTGCCTATTGGGTTTTGATGCATCATGCGTAGCGGAATAAACAGATATAATCAAACACCCAAAAGCCCGGATCCGTGCATGTTGATTAAATTAAATACAAGATGAAAGAAACATACCCTTGAAGATCGAAACCATGAACACGGACTTTAAGGTGCTAAAGGAAACACCCTCTATCGGTATCCACACATCGAACGGACTCAAGAACGCTTCTTGATTTGACTGCTAGATCCTTAGGCTTGAAAAACATGATTGAAGAACCATTCTTCAATCTCCCTTTGATTATTATGGTTTGATGATGAGCAAAAATCAAACCCCAATAACCTAAGTATATTATGTGTTTTTCTCTCTCCAAGAAACTCTTTTTGATTTCCAAAATAAATGCCTAAGGCTTAGTTTCCGGCTGAAGAGAACACAGAATATATACTGGGAGAAACCTAATTCCATTAGGCTAAAGGATTCCTTTCCCAGAAAGAAATCTGACAAAAACTCGTCAGCGGACAAACTATCCGTACGGCTAGTCCAAACTATCTGTACGGCTGGTTTTTCCACTTCCCAGTTTTTCTCGTTTTTCGTGCCAAGTAAGATCCGTTCTACGTGTGTGACCCAATAGGATTATACTATGTTGGCAACGAGTCCGAAGACCTCGTAAATTATAAGCGGACTCTAGCAATCCATTATGACTACCCCATTAGTATAACTTTGAAAGCCCAAAGTTACCTTATAGAACATATCATAATTCCTTTGTCACGCGATATCATATTGGACATAAGTCATGGTCCATGTCAACTTATGTTGTCCAATGCTTTCTCGATCCCGAGTAGATTGATATGAAATAACATTGAACGCTTCAATACATTTGGGTACGGCCGTACAACTTTATCAATCTCACTCATCGAGTGGCCAAGCAGATATCTCTCTTGAGAGAGGGACAAATTCCATCTTGACATAAAACTCATGCTAGCCCTTCATAAGTGCTAGGGACAATGATCATTATAATAAACATGCAAAAGATATAATAATCAGGTTTGTTATCTCTATAACAATGAAGCTATGATATAACGCATAGGCCTTTCTCAAGGGCCTAGGGCATAATATCCAACAATCTCCCACTTTCACTAGGCCCAATCAACGCGTATCCAATACCCATTGAGCTTAGTTATGATCTCCATCATAATTGCAAACGAGCTTATGTAGGATAATTATCCTTGTTATTATCATGAGGTATTTTGCATATTTTGACATCTCCCATCTTTGACGATTTCTCGAGTAAGATAGAAATGTCTGAGTATATGTCTAGATAAGATATTAGTCCCTTGACTTGTGTAATAACGATTATTGACACAATGAAGATACATTAAATTAATGACACTAGAAACGATTTCTAGTTTACTAATTAGAATCTTAATCTTAACATTTTCTAGTTGCATCTCATGCCACTAGACACTCAACCCTTTTTAGAATAGTAATTGTCCATTGAGAACTTTTCTAACACCATTATTAAACTTAGACATGTATTTATACTGCAATATTTATCTTTGATGGTTTGTAAGAATGCATCTTTGTAATTATTTACAGGATCATTTTATATTCCATCAAAGATCAAGAACGCATCCTTTAGTTCCTTTTAGAGAACATAAGAGTGTTTCTTAACTAGTGAATCTCACTAGGATCTGATTGGTATCATCTCATCATACTTCCAAGTATATAAGACATACGGTCTTAGTACATTTACATGGCTTACATGATAGATCCAATTGCCGAAGCATATAGAATCCTAATCATGTACTCTTGCTCATTAGTCTTCCAGTAAGACTAAATCTTGCAAAGATTAATGCCATTAGACTTTCACAAGTAACCTCTCCAAGAGTCTTGCATGGTGAACTTTTCACTGTCTTGTCTTTATTAGTACTTTGACTTTAACCAATCAACGTTTTAGATTTATCTCCATAAATCAGTTCAAGGATGTAGGCGGCTTCATCCAAGTCTTTCATTTAGAAACTCTTTCAAAATGATTTATATATCAACCATATATATATTAGACTATGAATAAAATTACGCTCCCACTAAATTTATTATAATCACAAGTCTCATCCTTGATGCATTTCAAACTCTTTGAATACTACATCAAAATGAAATTTCACTCCAAGTAGTTTGCTTCAATCCATCTCATGGATTTCTGCAACTTGCATATTTTATTAGAATTTTATGGATCAATCAAAACTTTTAGGTTGTATCAAACACATCCTAATGTAAGTTCCTATTAAGGAATACAGTTTTGACATCCATCTGTCATATTACATATTCAAAATATGAAGTCATGACAATAAGAATTCTAATAATATTAAGCATGACTATGGGTGATAAAGTTTCATAATAATCAACATTATGAATTAACTTTACTCATTTAGTCGTGCTTTATAAATATGCACCTTGCGATCCATGTACGTTTTCTCCAAGAAAACTCATTTTTCTATCCTATGGTTTTTAAGCTTTAGGGTAGAACAATCAAGTTCGAAACTTGATTATGATACATGGATTGCACTTTTAGACTTTATGACTCCAAGTCATTGATCTAAATCCGGAGCGTACTTTGCATCTTGATAGGTAATAGGTCAATCATTCGCAATGATATCTTCCTAATTACTTTCTATTACGAGAAATCAATATTTCTTGTTATAGATAGTATTCTATCAGTTATGCAAATTTCTTGTGTATAGTTGAACGAATTTCCACAACTCCTTGTGAAACTTTATTCAACTTCCATCTTAGGTTCCATGTTATTTTCTGGGTCTCGAACTCTTCGAGATACATTTTACTCCCACTAGTTCTTTAGAGATAAACAATTTATCTAAAAAGTGCTATTTAGAGTAACAAACGATTTGTGCTCTAAAGGTGTAAAATTAACATCTTTGAGATATCCCATTAAATAACATTTATAAGATTTAGGTGTGATTTTGTCCCAGACAACACTTTTCTCAAAAGCATCACATCATAAATCTTTATGAAAGACAAACAAAGTTTTCTTTCATTCCATATCTCATATGGCATCAGTCGGACCTCCTTAGATGAAACTCAAGTTAGTGTAAGCGCAGCTGTTTCCAACACATAATCCAGAAGGATAATTAAAGATCAGTTTGACTTATTATGAGACGAAAAACTGTAGTTTTAGACAATCTGTAAACTTCTGGAACGGGGTCCGTACGGCTTTAGATTAGGCGTACTCCTGATATTCAGCCGTACGGATCCAGTTTCAGTTTTTCTTTTTCTGCAGACTTTCTGCAGAATACTCGTAAAGTCCAGGGCTCAAATATTCGTTACTTTGATCAGATCAGAGTACTTAATGCTTTTGCCATGAAATACCAAAAACCTTTCCAAGCATTGTTACTTTAATGAACTTCATACATCAATATGTATTAATTCAAAAGAGTTCTTCCTTCTACTACCATTAGTAAAAGGTGTCTTCATTAATTTCTAAGATTAACATATATCACATGATTCGAAATCATGTGAATTTAAAACTCCGTCCCATAGAATTTTATATATGTATTTCTTATCATTGATATAGACATCTATGCTTTAAGAATGTAGCGCTTACATCCTTAGATTAAGATTTCCTTTATTTACGTTTATACTCATTATTTTGTTCTTCCAAGATAAGGATATTAAGTCCCATTATATGATTAGCAATACAATAAGGCAAATCATATTTAATGGAACACTTTCTTATTCGAAATAAGAAATGTCCATAATCTTCTAATGAAGAAACCAAAATAATATTTCTACTTAAAATAAGAACATAGCACCATTTGTTCAAAACAAATAGGAACTTATTAGATAAAGACACTTCGCAAGTTCCTATGACTAATGTTGCAACCATTGCATCATTATTGCCACATAGGTTAATCTTTACCTTCCTTAAGTAGAATTTTAACATAAATATTTGAAGTGGTAGTCCAACTACCCTTCCTTTTGATCTTTTAATTCAAATTGTAATTTCACCAACGGTCAATCCTATTGCCAAGGTACAAATTACATTCTTTGGATTTTAGGTTTTGCCACAAATATTTCCTTTTAGGCTTGACAACTTTTGTCTTACCTTTATCTTAAATCCTTGTCCATATTAACCTTTAGAGTTTGAGAATGTTTCCATTTGATATTAAGACATAGCATTTTAAACATCAAATGTCGCTTATGAATTGATATCAAATCCGTTTGTTAGTTCCAAATTAACATGATAACCAAGCCAACTAAGGTAATTAATATGTCTCTCCATGTTCGAAACACGAGAACTTATTAATATACCTTTCAGTCATCGCATGAATGTTAGGCTCTAGTCAAACTCAAACTCTTCTTGCCTTTCTTGCTTGTAGCAACGCTTCCTACGTGATTGCTTATCACATAAGCATTCATATGTTTTAGATACTTCTAAAGTTCCAAACACATGATAGCAAGTCGTAGGACGATCGACATCTATAGAATCATCCACATGTTTCTAATCAATGTCTTTGTCCACCTTTAAGGCATTAGTTTTCTCAGAAATAGGATTTATTAAGAATTCATAACTTCCGATCTTGCTTTAGAACAATTCTTAAGCTTATGACTAGGTCATGAAAGTTAATCTTATTCTTCTTAAAGTGGGGTTTATCGCAGTAATTATACATGATTATAGTTTAAGACATTCTACAAAATATGCAAATAAATATACACATATATTTCATACCATTATCATTTAGAGATATATAATGTATTTCATAAATACTCCCACTAAATTATACACCTTCAAATACAACAATTGTATAATATAATTTAAGTAGGCTAAGATCCGTATTTCACCCAACTTTGAGTCGGCTAGGGCACGACTGCTCAAAATCAAGTTATTTAGGTAGATAACTCTTTATCAATCACATCATATGTGACTCGTAGATCTTTTATGATAATGTTAGACATCTTATGTCAAACATGTTTTAATCTCATCTGTGCCTTAGGCCCAAAACTGTTTTGATAGCCCAATTAAGTCAAACCATTTTAAACGTATAGGAAACTCTGATTCACTCATCTTGCTCATAGATGAATAGAATTAATGCGCCTACGCTAGGGCGTAACCCACATAAAACTACTCATGTACTCACAAGTGTTTTAATCATGGATTGGCACAGGACATAAGTTTTTAAGAAGGTTTATTACATAGAGATATGCATCATATATTTAATTATGTCAAACATAATATAATATAGTCTTTGCATAACTGATGTTAACTAGTCCAATTAATTAACAGAAGCAAAATCTTGTGATTTAATTATGAAGCAACATAATGGGGACGGAATCTAAATTATCTGTAAGTATTTTACAGATTGGATATTTCATTCGCATTCCCAGAAACAAGGCGTGAGCCTGCCATTGGTCCATGCAATGAATTAATCCAAATTTAGTTTCTTTCTTTTGCAAACAATTTGCACTTTGTATAGGGATAAATTCTGAAACTTTGAGATTACACTAACCTTAAACTCCTTTAAGATTATGATCTCAGTAACTATCTGGACTTATGAACTGAAATATGTTTCAGGAAACACGGTTTCCAAAACCTGTCGTCTGAAACAGATCAGAATCAGTAATGCCCAAACCATCCGTACGGATGTTTCTGGAAGCATCCAGATTTATCCGTACAGCTCTTTCATACACGTCACATAAACTCTGAACTCTTCAGAATTCTGAAACTGTATCCGCAGAGCATCTGGAAATTGAAAGCACAAACCGCACGACCGAAACTAAGCCAAAAGCCATCTACATTTCCGTGCTAAGATCAAGAAACCAAGCAACTTCTCTATACGGTCGAAACTAAGCCAAAAGGCATCCACATTCCCGTATAGATTAGATACTTGTTTCAAGATCTTTCATTGTCTCTTAATCTCACAGATTACAGCAGTTCTAAACTCTTTAGAACTCTGATTTCTGCAATTCCTTTTGAATTCTTCGGCCGAAAACTGTTTCAAGAAACACGGTTTCGGAAACCAGCCGTCTGAAAGCAGTTTCCAGTTTCCAGATTCAAATTCTGTAAACAACTTACAGAATAATCTGAACACCAGAAAACAAAATCAAATCTGAGAATTTCCAAACTATCCGTACGGATTAGTTTGGAATCATCCAAACCAGCCGTACGGATCCATTTGTAGGATCCCAGATTTCCAGGTTTTTTCTGAATTTCAGAAATTCGACCAAATCCAATATCATGTTTATACATAATCAGATTACAGAAACATGAATTTACAGATTACGAATTTAATTAGATCTAATTAATATCATGAATAAACAATTTATTACATACAAAAATTAGATCCAAATTATCAATACACATAATCCAATTATTTATTGATATCCTAAACATGCAATTATTCATATGGATCAAATCAATACAATAATTACATAACCCCATATTAATGCTCATAAATTTTATATCTCATATATAAAACTCAAATCACACATTCATCTTATTATCATGTAGATATTATATAATCGAATTAAACAATTTCAACATGATATACTAAAATAATCAACAATGAACAGGGCTCTGATACCACTGTTGGGTTTTGATGCATCATGTGCAGCGGAATAAACAGATATAATCAAACACCCAAAAACCCGGATCCATGCATGTTGATTAAATTAAATACAAGATGAAAGAAACATACCCTTAAAGATCGAATCCATGAACACGGACTTTAAGGTGCTAAAGGAAACACCCTCTATCGGTATCCACACATCGAACGGACTCAAGAATGCTTCTTGATTTGACTGCTAGATCCTTAGGCTTGAAAAACATGATTGAAGAACCATTCTTCAATCTCCCTTTGATTATTATGGTTTGATGATGAGCAAAAATCAAACCCCAATAACCTAAGTATATTATGTGTTTTTCTCTCTCCAAGAAACTCTTGTTGATTTCCAACATCAATGCCTAAGGCTTAGTTTCCGGCTGAAGAGAACACAGAATATATAATGGGAGAAACCTAATTCCATTAGGTTAAAGGATTCCTTTCCCAGAAAGAAATCTGACAAAAACTCGTCAGCGGACAAACTATCCGTACGGCTAGTCCAAACTATCCGTACGGCTGGTTTTTCCACTTCCCAGTTTTTCTCGTTTTTCGTGCCAAGTAAGATACGTTCTGCGTGTGTGACTCAATAGGATTATACTATGTTGGCAACGAGTCCGAAGACCTCGTAAATCATAAGCGGACTCTAGCAAGCCATTATGACTACCCCATTAGTATAACTTTGAAAGCCCAAAGTTACCTTATAGAACATATCATAATCCCTTTGTCACGCGATATCATATTGGACATAAGTCATGGTCCATGTCAACTTATGTTGTCCAATGCTTTCTCGATCCCGAGTAGATTGATATGAGCAAATAACATTGAACGCTTCAATTCATTTGGGTACGGCCGTACACTTTTATCAATCTTACTCATCGAGTGGCCAAGCAGATATCTCTCTTGAGAGAGGGACAAATTCCATCTTGACTTATCATTCTTCCCTACAGGAATCCGATTATGCCAATCGTAGCCTTTATAACCACCCAGTTAGGGGTAGCGTTTGAGTCCGTCAAACATAATGTTCATCATGTGGAAGACTATGATAAACTCAGGTCTAAGGATAAATGATATAACTATTATGAGATTTAATTATGACATCTGACCATGACATAAATCTCATAACGGGTCTATCCAGTACTTGTTTTCCAACATGTACCCACAAGTTTAATCTGCATCCTATGCGCTATAATCATCATATGATTATCCATCAAACTCATGCTAGCCTTTCATAAGTGCTAGGGACAATGATCATTATAATAAACATGCAAGAGATATAATAATCAGGTTTGTTATCTCTATAATAATGAAGCTATGATATAACGCATAGGCCTTTCTCAAGGGCCTAGGGCATAATATCCAACATTGCCCTCATCAAGGAAAAACTTTGTACTGCACCAGTTCTTGCACTACCAGATTTTGATAAAATATTTTAAGTGGAGTGTGATGCTAGTGGTGTTAGGACTGGGGCTGTTCTCTCATAAGAAAAGCATCATGTGGCTTTCTTTTGTCGCGACCCCGACCCCGCGGGCCCGGAGTACGCGAGCTGGACGTCGACTTGGAACCAAAACACCAAAGACACGAAGATAAAAATTCTCTTTTTATGCCAAAAGGTGATACAAGGTTTTGTAAATTCAAGTTTAACAACAAAATACAACTAACATAAGCTCCACAAGCTTATACCCCAAAATATAAAATATACAATTCTTAATGACGTCATTGTTTGGTGACACTATCCCAAGGTTATACATTTAAATAATGCCAACCGAATAACAACCTTCCCCAAAAAGCTATATCCACACTCGACGTCCTGTCTCGTGATCAGCGAGTCTAATCCTTTCCACCTGGGGGGGTTAAGGAAAAAAAAAAAGACAAAAGAAAAGGGGGTGAGATAAATCTCAATAAGTTACTAATGCAACTACATGACATGCTAATATGCAATAGGCAATAAACAGTATAATAATCCATGTAGCACATAACAGTTTTCAGATAACAGGTAGCAGCGGAAATAAACAATTAACAAAGGATATTAGCCAAGGTTTCCAAACCGATAGACCCGAATAAAGGATCCCTGCGCAGCTTCAACAATCAACCAATCAACATCTTCATAGTAGCATGAAAGCCGAAGAGAAAACCCCGGTACCGGAACAATAATCAAGTAACATGTCACAAAGGACGGGAGATATGCCACAAAGTCATACTCCAAAAAGTTAGCTAGACTACTTCACGATGGAAGCTAGCTCATCTCGTTCTAAGGCCAATCTGGAAGAGGAAAATATGGGCAAAACAATGGTCAACATTATAATGGACTTGGCTCGTGCCATTATAATCTTTCCCATCGCCCGACACAACCACAAATAACCAGCTGGAATTTCAAATAAATGCTAAGTAATAAATACTAGCTCGATAAACAACCAAAGATTCCAAAGTAGGGAACCTTATCAAGAAGTCACCAAGAAAGTGAAATGAACCAACAACACACAATTAAAGTGTTCCAATAATTTCAACAAAGATAGCATAATTCCCAAATCACATTTGATCACAAAGGATCCAGTTAACTCAAGCACTCAACCAAGACTACTCACTCATCTCTAAGAGCTCGAGGATAGCTTTAAAACGATAGCTTATACACCTAAAACGGAGTCCGGATGAGGAAGTTATGAACTATCGAAGATTGTCTGCGAAGAGTACAAGAGGGTGAAGCTCAGGGCTTGTACAACGGAGGGGGCGCACGCCCGTGCAAGAAGGGTGCGCGCGCCCTAGAAGATCAGAAGGTTTGTGCAAAAGGGCCAAGGGGAGGGTGCGCGCGCTCGCGAGGAAAGGGTGTGCACGCCCCAAGGCATCAGAAGGTTTTGAGTTTGATGAAACAATGAGCGAGCGCACGCCCTCAAGAAAATGGTGCGCGCGCCCTCGATCAACAGAAGGTTTAGTTACAAAGGGGCATAAGGGTGCGCACGCCCCCTCCCAAAGGGTGCGCGCGCCCCCTTGCCCGGAGGGGCAATTTCCGGCCAAAATTCTGGGTTTCCTCCATTTTCAACCCAAAACTCAAATCTCTTTATTTCAAAGTTTCTAACAAGTCTAACCATGAATTCAAACAACTATGAACTGGGAGGGGACCTACATATCAACACTAGACAACCCCAAACCAAGATTTAACCCAACATTCAACAATCACCATTTTTAACCAACAATCAAAATAAATTCTAAATAAATTCCCAAACTCAACCCAACATCATATATATCATTTAAAACACCATTCAAGCATGAAATGAACATTTTAGCATAATAATGGGGGAAAAGCAACTTACTCGGATTTTCTCAAAGATGACGGAATTCAAATATTTTTGGTTCTTTGCGATCCTATCGACGATCTAAACACATTTCGTAAAATGAGCACTAAGAAAAGATGAGAGGAAGAGGAAGAAAATGAAGAGAGAAGGGAGAGAGAAATGTTACCTTTCTTGGCTATGGAGGAGAGAGAGAATGCTGGGAGAGAGGGAGTAGGGTGAGGAAGAGAATGAGGGAGAAGGAAGAGTAGGGAGGGAGTAGTTAAAATTATTTTTGAAAAGTTACACTTAGGCCCCTTCCTCCACGTACTAACTCAACTACAATACTCCCTACTAACAACTAAGACCCAAACACTACACTAGCACAAATGACCCAAATAAAATACTAGGCATAAAATATTATGAAACATAAAATGCACACATAATTACCCAAATAAATAATTCAAATAATTAATTAAGCAATTAAATAAATAAATAATCATTTTATTACCAAGAAAATAGAGACGGGTTTTCGGGTCGTGACATTCACTCCCCCTTAAAGAAAATTCGACCTGAATTTTAAAGAGACTTACCCGAACCAAAAAGCCACGGATATTTCCGTTCCATCTCTCCTCGAAGCTCCCACGTTGATTCCTCAACATCATGATTTCTCCAAAGAACTCTAACGAACGATATGCTCTTATTCCTCAACTCTTGGACTTTAGTATCTAGAATCCGAACAGGTCGCTCCTCATAAGACATGTCGGGCTCGATATCCTCGGGTACCCTCGGTAACACGTGAGATGGGTCATGCAAATACTTACGAAGCATAGAAACGTGGGAAACGTTGTGCAAACGATCAAGAGAAGATGGCAATGCAAGTCGATACGCCAGAAGTCCCACTTTATCCAAAATCTCAAACGGTCCAATAAATCTCGGAGCCAATTTACCCTTCTTTCCAAACCTACGAATACCCGCCTTCGGAGATACCTTCAAAAACACAAAATCTCCGGTTTGAAAATTAAGATCTCACCTTCGGTGGTCCGCATAGCTCTTATGTCGACTCTGGGCTGTCTTCAATCGATCTCGAATAACTTTAACCTTCTCAACTGAATCCTGAACCAAATCGATACCCCAAATCTTCGCTTCCCCAATCTCATCCCAATAAATAGGCGACCTACACTTTCTCCCATACAAAGCCTCGTAAGGTGCCATCTCGATACTAGCCTGATAACTGTTGTTGTAAGAGAATTCCACTAACGGTAGATGTCTATCCCAAGAATCAGAGAAGTCTATCGAACACGCTCGAAGCATATCCTCTAAAATCTGGATGGCCCTCTCGGATTGACCGTCAGTCTGAGGATGAAAAGGTGTACTGAATCGCAAGTCTGTACCCAAAGCCACTTGTAACGCTTTCCAAAATCTGGAAGTAAACCTCGGGTCACGATCTGACACAATGCTAACCGGGACCCCATGCAATCTCACAATCTCATTTATATAAAGGGTCGCGAGTTTCTCCATCGAGTATCGAATATCCATCGGTAAGAAATGAGCGGTCTTGGTCAGTCTGTCCACAATTACCCATACGCTATCATATCCCCTACGGGTACGAGGTAGTCCCGTAACAAAATCCATTGTCACATGTTCCCACTTCCATTCTGGAATCTCTAACGGTTGGAGTAGTCCCGCGGGTCTCTGATGCTCGGATTTGATTTGTTGACAAGTTAAACACCTCGATACGTACTCAGCTATTTCCCTCTTCATATTGTTCCACCAAAATTGTTGCCTCAGATCTTGGAACATCTTCGTGCTACCCGGATGAATAGTGTATCTCGATTTGTGACCCTCGTCTAAAACTTTCCTCTTTATTCCATCAACATCGGGTACGCACAAACGACCACAGAAAGTCAACACCCCATTCGAACCAATAGTAAAATCCTCGAAATTTTTCTCTTTCATTTTTCCTATTATTTTTACCAACTCCAGATCTTCTTTCTGAGCATCCTTTATCCTTTGAATTAGGGTTGGAGATACCCTAATATTCGCAAAAATCGCCCCACGTCTCGATTCGCGAGGACACCAATCTCGAACATCCTCAAGCATTTTCCATTCCCGAACCATCATCGAAGCCACATAAGATTTTCTACTAATCGCATCGGCTACTACATTCGCTTTCCCGGGATGATAGGATATCTTACAATCATAATCTTTCAAAAGTTCCATCCATCGACGCTGTCGGTTATTAAGCTCCTTCTGAGAGAAAAGGTACTGCAAACTCTTATGATCCGTGAAAATTTCAAACTTCGCCCCGTAAAGGTAGTGTTTCCACTTCTGAAGAGCAAATACGATAGCCGCCAATTCCATATCGTGCGTCGGGTAATTCTGCTCACTCGGGCTCAACTTCCTCGAAGCATACGCGATAACCTTCCCATTCTGCATCAAGACACAACCCAAACCTTCTTTCGAAGCGTCACTGTAAATTACTAAGTCATCATTCCCATTCGGTAACGCAAGAATTGGTGCGGTGGTCAATCTCTTCTTCAACTCCTCAAAACTGATGTTACATTTTTCAGTCCACACAAACGGAACATTCTTTCGGGTCAACTGAGTCATCGGTGTAGCAATCCGCGAAAATCCTTCTATAAACCTCCGGTAATACCCAGCTAACCCCAGAAAACTTCTAATCTCAGTCACGGTTTCCGGTCGCTTCCAATCCACAATGGCCTCTATTTTCGAAGGGTCCACGGAAATCCCATCTTTAGAAATGACATGCCCCAGAAATGAGACTTTCTCAAGCCAAAATTCGCACTTACTAAACTTCGCAAATAGTTGCTCCTTCGTAAGGATGGATAAAACTGTTCTCAAATGTTGCTCATGCTCCTCTCGAGATTTTGAATAGACAAGGATATCATCGATGAAAACCACTACGAACTAGTCAAGGTAAGGATGGAAAATTCAGTTCATCAAGTCCATAAACACGGCGGGTGCATTAGTCAACCCAAACGGCATAACCAAGAATTGATAATGACCGTACCGGGTGCGAAAAGCAGTCTTCTGAACATCATCCGATCGAATCTTTAGTTGATGGTACCCACTCCTCAAATCGAGTTTAGAAAACACAACTGAGCCTTGAAGTTGATCGAACAAATCATCAATATGCGGTAGGGGGTATATATTCTTCACCGTCACCTGATTTAACTTCCGGTAGTCAATACACAATCTCAAGGAACCGTCTTTCTTCCGCACAAACAAAACCGGTGCTCCCCACGGGGAAACACTAGGGCGGATAAACCCTCGATCAAGCAACTCTTGCAACTGAACCTTTAGTTCCTTCAACTCTGCTGGAGCCATTCTATACGGTGCTTTCGAGATCGGAGCTGTACCCGGTAAAAGATCTATACAAAACTCTATCTCACGATCGGGAGGCATATTATATTTGGAAGAGAAAACATCGGGAAATTCCCGTACCACTCGAACACTTTCCAAACCAGGGGATTCCTTCTTGGTGTCTAACACACTAGCCAAGTAACCCTCACAACCACGATGCAATAATTTTCTCGCTTTCACATAAGAAATTAAACGAACATTTCTACTCAAAGGACTAGCCTCAAAAATAAACTTAGGCACGTCGGGAATAGAAAAAGTAACAACTTTCTTACGACAATCAACAGAAGCATGAAACTTGCTCAACCAATCCATACCCAAAATAACATCAAAGTCTTGAATTGGAAGGACTACCAAGTCCGCACATAAGACACGACCACAAATAACCACATAACAAGCACGAAATACTCTATCAGATATCAAGCATTCTCCTATAGGGGTCGACACCTCTAGCACATAAGGTAAAGACTCAAATGCAGCATTTAGCAAGGAAGCAAATTGCACAGATATGTAAGAATGCGATGATCTTGGATCTACTAACGCACGTGCTCTCACATTAGAGACAGAAACAATACCTCCAATAACGGATGGATCATCGGTAGCTTGTTGTTGATTCATGGAAAATACCCTTCCTTGGACTTTGGGCTTTCTGTGAGAGCCCGCGCCCGTACCCGCGTGGGGATCCATGCGAAACGCGGCTAGAATCCGCTCGGTTTCTTATAATGGTTACCCTACTTTGGTTTTGAAAAGAAGAGTCGCCACCTCATTTTATTTAGGAAAATAGAGATAAAACCTTTTTGATTGAAAAGTTGGTTCGGGGGCTATGTTACGAGAGGAGAAGGTGTTAGGCACTCCGCTCGCCCTTTCGGTCTCTAGCATGCTTCCGCCTACGCTTGATTTTAGTTTGCCTTTTGAAAATGTGTTTTATGTCCTAACTTATAAAAAATGTGTATGTTTATGTATAAAGGAGTCTCCTATTCTAGGTCGATTCATTTTATCACAACCGGGAACCGGTTTGGGTGGATTCCCGATTGGTTTTGAAAAAAGGTTTGAATCATATTTACAAGTATGAGCAATTAAAGGGGGAAGGGGGAATATTGTACAAATAATACAATTAGGTGAAAAATGGGAAATATCCCATGAAAGCAAATATCCAAGCCAAGGTTGATCTCCAAGTTCATGGGGCTGCTGTGGATCGCCATGGGTGTACCTGTGAATGACCTATCCAAAAACAGATCCAAAGCTTGGGATTAACTCCCAAGATGTTAGAGCACATGTATGAATTTTTTTTGGATTTATGGGTTGATATTTCATGCTCAAATCAGGTCAAGAACATTTATGTAAATTCCGCCCAGCAGAGGAAAAGATATCATAGCAGGTTTTGATGAGCAATTTACACTATCATATCTTAATAATATGGAAAAGAATAAAACACAAAAGTTGAAGATCATATATTAAAAATAATGTGTACCAAGTTTCAAAGTCAGAAAGAAAGTTTTGGTTCTTCAAAAGTGATCTGACATTCGCATGTCAGAATCTGGGAAATATGAATCTGGAAGCAGGCACTTGATTTAGAAAATGGAAAGAAGCCTTTACAGAGGTCATAAAATTGTTTCAAAAGCATGAAAATATTAATTAGTCTTTTAAGAACAATTTTCATGTTTTGACTTTAACTAGAAAATCTAGTTTTGGTAGGGTTTTAGACTAGAAAACTCAGATTAGCCAAAACTGCAGCAAGCAAAGCAACATATTCGAGCTACGAAAATGACTACCAAAAAATGACCTATACATGGATTTAGACCACAAAACTTGGCAATAATCATATTAAGTATATAATGAACAAATTTCATGTTTAAAGACACATCTAGAAACGAATTTATGATTGAGTAAAAAGCTCATCAAAAGGCTTGGTTGAAACAGAACATGCTGGACAGATTATACATGGCATGAAGATTGAAATCAAAACATGGCATGGAGTCAGATAAAACCCATATAACTTGGGGAAATTATTTATTGATATATTATTAACATTATCATGTGTCTATTTATGAACAAACATAAACAAAAATGAGAATAAACAAGAAAGAAGGAGATGAGGGCAGAATATACACATGCTGAGCAAATGGACTATATCTTGCTGAGATTTGAGATATAAAGCATGAGATTAACACCAAAATGAACTCAAGACATATATACACATGCTAGGACTGAAGTATGAACATTTAGAATATATAGAACATGTTTATTTACAAAGTAAAAACATAGATTACATAGGTAATAAGGGGAATCTAGTCACTAGTTGACTAGATTCCCAAACAACTCATTTAGACTTACATTTTATCAAATCTATGATATATAAAAAGGAAACTTACCTAGATTAAAAGAGGGTGGTGTGCTTCCTTTGTCTCCAAGGGAAGACTTTTTTTTTGTTTGATTGAAGTTGTTGTTGTGGTTGTGGTTGTGGTTGTTGTTGTTGTTGTTGTTGTTGCTTGTTGTTGTTGTTGCTTGAGATTCGAAGGGATTGTTTGAGGTGTTTGGGTGATGGTTTAGTAGTGGATATGTGGTGGAGGAGTGGTGGTAGTGGTGGTGGAATGGTAGTAGTAAGAGCAAGAGTGAAAGTGTATGGAGGGAGTGTGTAGTGTAATGTGTGTGTTGAAATGAGTCAGCCCCTTTTCTTGGATCAACATGGGAGTATATGGAGGTGGGAGGTAAGTTTTCTTGGACCATAATGTCCCTAGGAGTAAGGGCAGTATGGGGGGTGAGTTGATGGCCCGAAATCATGCAAGAAGGGTGGAAAAATTGGCCAAAAATGATGGTGTTGTCTTGACTTTGTGTAATTTCCACTTTTTGAATGCCACTTGTCCATTTTTGGTTGATTTTTGGCCCATGTGACCCCCCTCCCCCCCTAATGCAGCCATATGTCCAGGAAATGTGGGTGCTTTGACTTGGATGCATTGATATTTTCTCGGGCTCCATGTTCCCACTCCGCAACAGCTTGCAACTGCTCCGTCGTGCGCGTTCCGGTGTCCCGGTTGTCCGCGGGTCCAACACAAAAGTTGCTCCTCGTATTATTCTGGTCATAATGGCATATCTATAATATGTTAATAAGTAAGGAAAGGAAGAAATATAATTTTAAATGCAATCGATGACCGGTAAAAGGCGTTCTAGGGGTGCGGGGCCCGCCGTAGGGTCCCGACGCTCAATTTTTGAAGAATACGCCTGTTTACTTGGTTTTGAGCCCTGATCATGAATTCAGGCTTGGTTTTTCCATCCGATGCACCGATAAGGCGGTCGGTAGTCCCGAACGGCCAAATCTGGGGTTTTAGGTCAATTGTCGCGCTTAGACCAATTTAAGGGTTTGGTTTTAGGGGTGCGAGATCGGGGTGTCTACAGAGCCCCTCGTCGAATTCACTTGTGATGTAAAGGGGATTTGATGATCCAATATAGACAACCGATCTCTTCTAGGGTTCGACGGCCGAGCCCAAAGTAGGGCTTCCTACGTATCCCTTGCGGGAATCAAGCCTCCGTAGTTCTACTCAAGCAAGCAAACAACAAGTATGGTCGAACCTGGGTTCCCAAGTTTCCTACGTATCTCTTGCGAGAATCAGACCAATCGTAGTTCGGATGGATGCTGGGGATGCATTGAGAAACCGAATTCTCTTTGCTGGGGATTGGAATGGGTGAACGGCTTATGGGTTGGTGAGATCACATACATCTCTGAGCCGGGGGTGAGGTAACACGATATTCGAAAGAACGTCCGACTGAAACTCTTGTTATCGAGCTGCCTACGTATCCCTTTCGGGAATCAAGTCAGGGTGTAGTTCTGAGGGAGGTCCAACCCGAGCGCTCGAGTGGACCAGAGAGTAACCAAACATTCGAGGGGGTCAGATTCAGATAAATCCGAAAGGACCAGGGTAACCAAGCATTTCGAAAAGAAGGGGTGGTCATGCCTGAGGTGACAGGCTGCCTACGTATCCCGCATGGGAATCAGACCAGTCACGTAGTTCAACGGGGAGATTCAACTCGAGCCTTCGAGCGAACCAAGAGGTAACCAAACATCATTCGAGGAGGTCGAATTCGGGGGTGACCGAACAGACCTGGGAAAACAAATCATTGAAATGGAGGGTGATGACTTCTAGGGGGTTGGTCAGCCTATTAGTCAATGATATTGATGGGACTCTAGGGGGTTCGTCAGCCTATTGGTCAAAGATATTGAAGGGACTTCTAAGGGGTTCGTCGGCCTATCAGTCGAAGAGATGTCATTAGAGGGGTCTAATTCGGGGGTGCCAAACAGACCAAAGTAACTGAATGTTTTGAAAAGGTCAATTTCGGGTGATAACCAAATTGACCGAAAGTAACCAAACTTTTCGAAAAGGTCAAATTCGGGTGTAACCGAATAGACCGGAAGTAACCAAATGTTTTGAAAAGGTCAAATTCGGGCGCCCGAATAGACCGGAAGTAACCAAATTTTTTGAAAAGGTCAAATTCGGGTGTAACCGAATAGACCGGAAGTAACCAAATTTTTTGAAAAGGTCAAATTCGGGTGCCCGAATAGACCGGAAGTAACCAAATGTTTTGAAAAGGTCAAATTCGGGTGCCCGAATAGACCGGAAGTAACCAAATTTTTTGAAAAGGTCAAATTCGGGTGTAACCGAATAGACCGGAAGTAACCAAATTTTTTGAAAAGGTCAAATTCGGGTACCCGAATAAACCAGAAGTAACCAAATTTTTTGAAAATGTCAAATTCGGGTGTAACCGAATAGACCGGAAGTAACCAAATTGTCGAAGGTCAGATTTGGATAAATCCGAAAAAGACCGGAGGGGAACCAAATAGTCGAGGGTCAGATTCGGATAAATCCGAAAAAGACCGGAGGGGAAGCAAATTTTAAGACTCAGGATACTCTACAGATTAAGAGAAGTATCGTGAAAAGAGATTCGAGGATGCTGCAGGTCGAGATTTTACTCCGATTCTTTAGATTTCGAGATTGCTTCGTGATGAGATCTGAGCCTCGCCTTACAGTGGAACACCATTAGGCGGGAACGGAGTTGATAAGTTTTGGGGCGCACCTGTTCAATCAAGAAACATTTGCAAAGACGATCAACCTGCTCAGAAGATTCCCGCTACAACGGACCTCACAACGCTACCACTTGATTTCCTGGGGGGGGGTTAAGGAAAAACAATTTGAAACAAGAAACGGGGTGAGATAAAATCTCAGTAAGTTACTAAATGCATCTACATGGCATAATATCATGCAAATCAATTATATAACTGAGCAAGTAAATCATATAACAACAAATGAGAAAGCTCCCTATCGCCAACCGTCCCATACCAGTTGGAAATAACGACTAACTCATCATGCAGCACATAAGACTGAAATAAACACGTTACAAAGGATACTGAGCCAAGGTTTAAACCAAAGGATATAACAATTGCTGCGCAGCTTGAACCAATTCCAATCAACCAATCTTCGTGTTAGCATAAACAGCTGAAGACATCCAATCAACGTAGCAGCATAAGAGCTGAAGGAAACCAATCAACCAATCTTCATAGTAGCATAATAGCTGAAGAGAAAACCCCGGTACCGGAACCAATAACAACAAGGGGACGATGACACACAGTCAAAGCCCAAAACCAATAGCTATAATGCTCACAAAGGGGCTAGCTCATCTCACATCCAAGGCCAATCTGGAGGAGGGTAATAATGGGGCATAACAATGGTCAAGAATTATAATGGACTCAGCTCATTGCCATTATAATCTTTCGCATCGCCCGAAACAAACACAAATACCAGCTGGACTTTCAAATAAATGCTAAGTAATAAAATACCAGCACGGTAAACAACTAAGGATTCCAAAGTAGGGAACCCTACCAATTAATCACCATAAAAGATGCAAACGATTACTCAAGAAGAGTTCAACAACAATAAACACAAGGAGTTTCTCATAAAAGAATCCAACAACGATAAACGAGATTGCTCATAGAGAGCCCAACTACACTGACCATCAAAACATGATGACTCCAAGATAAGGCACATACCAAACACATCCTAAAGATGATACTCACAAGTTACTCGTAAAGTGTACAACCCAAACGGTCGCTCACAAATAGTACATTGACTATTACCACAATGACCCTAACGTCTACTCATAAAGAGTACTACAACCAGGAACTCAACCATTTCTTTACACCTGGAATTCCAAATAGGAAATCCGGATAAATACACCTTAAGGCTAATCAAAACCACAGGTGCCCGATCCCGTATCACGCTTTACCAAAACCGCACACTACCAAATAGCACTACTAAAACCGCACTACCAAACTGCCGCTAATAAACTGCCACTACCAAACTGCCCTACCAAACTGCCACTACCAAACTGCCACTACCACTACCAAACTGCCCTACCAAACTGCCACTACCAAACTGCCACTACCAAACTGCCACTACCAAACCGCACTACCAAAACCGCACTACTAAACCGCACTACCCACACACCGCAACTCTCAACCCACCATAGACGGCCGGAATTCGGCAAGAACACCTGGGTTTGTCAAAAATTCAACCCAAAACCTCACCCTTTCAAAACTACTCAAAATCAATACTTCTAACTAGCTTACCCAGGTACTAAAACGACTTCTAAACTCATAAAAGGTCTATACCACAACAACCAAACAACTCAAATCAAATAATGATCCAAACTCATATTTTCACAAAATGGGTATAATGACAATTAACTCAAATTCCAACCAAGAAGTAATATTTATCAACAAAAGCATCAGATGAGTTTAGGATGAACATTTTAACATAAAATGGGGGAAAAGCTACTTAATTGGGATTTATCAAAGATGAGGGAATTTGAATTTTCTTGGTGATAAATGATCCTAGCGACGATCTTTTCTCAATAATGGAGGAGAGAGAGAGAAAAGACTGATAGTGATTTTGGGAGGGGGAGTATGCGCAGGGAAAGAGGGAGGGATGGGTATTAATAATTTAATTCACCCAATTTACAAATTGGTCACTCAAAGTTATCCTATTCGAAAAATCCCCAAAGTTCAAATATGGCCAAACGACCCCCGAACTTTTATTTACACTACGAACCTTAAAGTTTCAACATAGCAAAACTAACTCAAATAAATCATGAAAATGATTAAATAAGTAATAAACAAGGTGCCAAGGTTTCGGGTCGTTACAATCTACCCTCCTTAAAAAGAATTCGCCCGCGAATTCACTCATCAAAATCACAACGCGCGGTCATAATGAGGCGACAAAATATCAATTCACATAAAGCACTCATAACCTCTATCAAGTACCAATTAAATATTTCATACATCGCCCCCACGACTCAAATAAACCAACACATTTGAACACATACGCATCTCAAGTATACTCGTATCAAACATTCTAAAGTTAACTTCCTCTTTCATCCCGAATTTCAAATTCTCAAGACTATCACTTGTTCACCAATTCTAAGACATAGCTGATTCGATCCTGATTAGCATTACGCTCTCCATCAACCCTTAAATCATCAACATCCATGAGTTTTACTTTTCCGGTTCATCCGCACGCATTGACGATCTACACATCAACCCACGTAATCATACTACTACCCGAATAAATAAGAGAGGGAATAGGGCTAACGATTATTGTCACCCAAAGACTCAATGATGTACTCAAAAGTTTACCGTCATCAACTATCCGATCAAATGAGATTCCACTACCACACTCACTTCCTCATGAGATAAAACATAATACAGTCATAATCTTTGAATTTCTCAACTACTTGCATTACCTCATACTTAGTTATCTAAGGAGTTATATCCACCAACTCTTGATGTCTGTCATCAACGTTTCAACTTGGTCCCAAAATAGAATAAAATATATAATCCGCTAAGGCAATATCAACAGAATCACCACCAATCCCAAATCATAGATAGTTCCATTTATTAAGCGTTACTCCTCGAAACATATACAAATACTTTATCACCCAAAATCGTTACATACCTCCATCTCTATTTGGAAGCATCACTAGAGGTAATGGATTTATCAATTTTCGCTATAATGGAAAACTTAACATATCTCCAAGAAAACATAACACTGATCACACCTTTTAAGGTAACAGTGATACCAGCCCAAACCACGAAACTACATTAATACCGAAATTATTATCATTACATTACTCCAATCCTTGAAAGTTTAAAACAGTTCCAAGTACTCAGTAGTCCGCAAACAATCCAAATTTTATCTTCAAAAGATTTCCTCTAACTCCCATTTAAGTTAATAATCCGTGCTTATATACCCAAATGAATTTTAACAAATTCTAAATCTTCAATGGCTAACCCAATTTAGACTTTCACGTGTACATTTATTAACCCAATATTACTTATGCTCAACAGTATTACCAACATAATAATCCAATTAGCGAATAACATTTCAACTGACCAAATGCAAAATCATTGCATCCTTTAATATGCCCAAGTATCTATACCCAACTTCCTTTACACATCCTTAATCCGAACGAGAAACGCCACAAAGAAAAGATCCAGAACCATGTAACAACTTTTTAACCAAAACCCAAAATGCCTTTAATATAGCCCGAGAATTTCTTACCTTCTCAAAATGCGTTTACTCCTTTAAATTTAACGCGCTTACCCTCATTAATGATTATAACTTCCACAATATACTCATAACTCATTTTGCTTTACTCAAATCCAGTCATGTACTAAAATGATCCCAAAAGTATCATAACTCAACTTCTTAATATAACCCATGATAATTTAAGTATTTCCGCATACTAAACAATTCCGATGCACTCACGAAGATGTACTAAAAGTAAAGAAAAATCTCCTATCAAGAAATTCTCAATTTGAATCTTTAACACTTTTAACCCAATCGATACTATATGATCACTGATTCACCTATCAGTATTATATCCCATAACAACTCCTCAAATAACCTAGGTTCCCTATCGGTCAAACGACATATTGCACCCAATATAAGTTATCCCAAGATTTCAAAATTAATATTGCCAACCGAATTAGCTAAATTCCCAGCACAACCTTATAATAAAGATTTTCTGATTTCAATATAGAACCTGAACATTATATATATACCTAGTATGCTCCTAAACAAGGTCAAACGTCTAATATAGAAATATTCACCACCCATCGATGGCACACAAGAAATTCGTAACACATAGAAAACTAAACCATACCACTAAACTCATCAATATCCCGCATAGGTAACATAACTAAATCACCTTATATACCATAAGAAATCACGAAGTTCCGTATTCGAGAATACACTTCAATATAAATCCATGAATGATAACAAACATGCGGACATAGCACGAAACGTTGTCCACTTTACGAAATAGATATGCCAGAGTCTTCAAAACTTGCACTCTCGATTCCCAAACCAACTGACCCCAAGGGGACCAACACTATTAACACCAATCCTATACTTGATATACCACAAGAGAAGAAACATTCGACGTCAATATCGCGACTCATAACTCAACCAACTTCTACCTTAACCTCATCTTTCAAGAAAACTTAGTTTTCTAAACCGCTCACAATTATAACACCCAAGTATTGAAAGCTATTCAATATCAGAGTTCTTATTCTCCTTCAAGATCTAAAACCATTGCTCTGATACCAACTGTCGCGCCCCAGAAAATACTAAAATCCTTAAACATAAAATTTACAAAATATTCATCTCCAAAATGCTAAATACCAAAACGGGCGCGTGAATTCTACTATAAACCAATACCAACAAACAATACCTCAACGAGATTATAACTCGGAGACTAGAAACAAACGCGGAAGCAAGAACAGCTAATAACCAAATATCCAAAGTACAACTGTATATACAAAACACTGAACGACTACGAACCCACAATAAAATACATAAAGGCTCCGAAGAGCAACTATCCCAAAGACGATCAACCTGCTCAGAAGATTCCTGCTACAACGGACCTCACAACGCTACCACTTGATTTCCTGGGGGGTTAAGGAAAAACAATTTGAAACAAGAAACGGGGTGAGATAAAATCTCAGTAAGTTACTAAATGCATCTACATGGCATAATATCATGCAAATCAATTATATAACTGAGCAAGTAAATCATATAACAACAAATGAGAAAGCTCCCTATCGCCAACCGTCCCATACCAGTTGGAAATAACGACTAACTCATCATGCAGCACATAAGACTGAAATAAACACGTTACAAAGGATACTGAGCCAAGGTTTAAACCAAAGGATATAACAATTGCTGCGCAGCTTGAACCAATTCCAATCAACCAATCTTCGTGTTAGCATAAACAGCTGAAGACATCCAATCAACGTAGCATCATAAGAGCTGAAGGAAACCAATCAACCCATCTTCATAGTAGCATAATAGCTGAAGAGAAAATCCCGGTACCGGAACCAATAACAACAAGGGGACGATGACACACAGTCAAAGCCCAAAACCAATAGCTATAATGCTCACAAAGGGGCTAGCTCATCTCACATCCAAGGCCAATCTGGAGGAGGGTAATAATGGGGCAAAACAATGGTCAAGAATTATAATGGACTCAGCTCATTGCCATTATAATCTTTCGCATCGCCCGAAACAAACACAAATACCAGCTGGACTTTCAAATAAATGCTAAGTAATAAAATACTAGCACGGTAAACAACTAAGGATTCCAAAGTAGGGAACCCTACCAATTAATCACCATAAAAGATGCAAACGATTACTCAAGAAGAGTTCAACAACAATAAACACAAGGAGTTTCTCATAAAAGAATCCAACAACGATAAACGAGATTGCTCATAGAGAGCCCAACTACATAGAGAGCCCAACTACACTGACCATCAAAACATGATGACTCCAAGATAAGGCACATACCAAACACATCCTAAAGATGATACTCACAAGTTACTCGTAAAGTGTACAACCCAAACGGTCGCTCACAAATAGTACATTGACTATTACCACAATGACCCTAACGTCTACTCATAAAGAGTACTACAACCAGGAACTCAACCATTTCTTTACACCTGGAATTCCAAATAGGAAATCCGGATAAATACACCTTAAGGCTAATCAAAACCACAGGTGCCCGATCCCGTATCACGCTTTACCAAAACCGCACACTACCAAACAGCACTACTAAAACCGCACTACCAAACTGCCAAGCTAATAAACTGCCACTACCAAACTGCCACTACCAAACTGCCACTACCAAACTGCCCCTACCAAACTGCCCTACCAAACTGCCCTACCAAACTGCCACTACCAAACTTCCACTACCAAACTGCCACTACCAAACCGCACTACCAAAACCGCACTACTAAACCGCACTACCCACAGACTGCAACTCTCAACCCACCATGGACGGTCGGAATTCGGCAAGAACACCTGGGTTTGTCAAAAATTCAACCCAAAACCTCACCCTTTCAAAACTACTCAAAATCAATACTTCTAACTAGCTTACCCAGGTACTAAAACGACTTCTAAACTCATAAAAGGTCTATACCACAACAACCAAACAACTCAAATCAAATAATGATCCAAACTCATATTTTCACAAAATGGGTATAATGACAATTAACTCAAATTCCAACCAAGAAGTAATATTTATCAACAAAAGCATCAGATGAGTTTAGGATGAACATTTTAACATAAAATGGGGGAAAATCAACTTACTTGGGATTTATCAAAGATGAGGGAATTTGAATTTTCTTGGTGATAAATGATCCTAGCGACGATCTTTTCTCAATAATGGAGGAGAGAGAGAGAGAAAAGACTGATAGTGATTTTGGGAGGGGGAGTATGCGCAGGGAAAGAGGGAGGGATGGGTATTAATAATTTAATTCACCCAATTTACAAATTGGTCACTCAAAGTTATCCTATTCGAAAAATCCCCAAAGTTCAAATATGGCCAAACGACCCCCGAACTTTTATTTACACTACGAACCTTAAAGTTTCAACATAGCAAAACTAACTCAAATAAATCATGAAAATGATTAAATAAGTAATAAACAAGGTGCCAAGGTTTCGGGTCGTTACAATTTTCATAAAATCACGTTTTTACCAAAGATTATGATTAGAAATGACGTGATGGTGACTGCAATTACGATGTTAGCATGATAAGTATATGGACGTGAAATGACATGCTGGGGATGGGGGTGCAACATCGTATATGACATGACATGATAATGGCATGATAGGAACAAGATGATCTAAAATTCAGCACACATGCATGTTTGATTAATCAAGGATACGCTGCAAGCTGTTACCATGTGCGGATCCTTTGGCTTTATAGTTGCTGTGTGATGAGATTTTTGATTCTTGACTTGAGGAGAGCAATCCAATCATCATGTTTTCATGTCGGGACCCGTTTGGATTTGTCGGGAGGCCATCTCGAGTTTCTGCTAGATGTGGAGAAGCTGCCTTTCAAATATTTGGATGTGTTTCTTCACGTGACCAACTTCCCCTTTTTAACATTTTGATGCGTTTGTGGTTATGCTTGCGGTGCCAAGATCTCCTTTGCAACGTTTTGATGCGTGTGTGGTCGGACCTGAGGTGACAGGCTGCCTACGTATCCCTTTCGGGAATCAGACCTTACGTAGTTCGAGTTTATGAAAAACTAGAAAAACATAATTTGATTGGAACAGATGTGTTGTGATGTTGAAGAAGACCTTTCTTGAGGGGTTTGGACATGACCTGGCCTCGGAGATTGGATTTGAGTACCTGCATAAGACCTTTCACAAGCATACATATATATCGTGACATTCATGTGCAGAGAGTGTCATACACGCAACCAAATCATCATGATTAAAAGATTGAGAGATAAAGAACATATCACGTTGAGAACTGCTCGCTTTCCATCATTTCGATGTGTTTGTGGTCGGACTCGCCGAAGCAAGCTGCCTACGTATCCCTTTCGGGAATCAGACCTTACGTAGTTCGAGTTTGTGAAAAACTCGAAAAACACATTTTGATTGAAGTTTGGAACATCAAAAAACTGAATTCCCTAAGCAGAAACATCTTGATGGATTCATTGGTGGACGGAATAAAACGAGCAGACTTCCCGTGTGGATGAGATGCAGCGGGTGTTGGAAACATTCCTGCAGAAAATTTCACAAGTATGAAATATACAAGTGATATCGTGACATTCATGTGCAGAGAGTGTGTCATACACGCAACCAAATCATCATGATTAAAAGATCGAGAGATAAAGAACATATCACGTTGAGAACTGCTCGCTTTCCATCATTTCGATGTGTTTGTGGTCGGACTCGCCGAAGCAAGCTGCCTACGTATCCCTTTCGGGAATCAGACCTTACGTAGTTCGAGTTTGTGAAAAACTCAAAAAACACAATTTTGTTTGACAGACGATTTGTTGGAGATGACCCTTCTTGCGATGGGGTACCTGCATGGGATTAGATTTGGACACCTGCAAAAGATTTTCACAAGTATGCAATATCACGACGCGCATTTTTCACTTCAAAAACTTCTCATTGTCATTGATGATTGAAGGACTTCAAACGAGGATTTCCTTTGCAAATGATTTTGAAATTTAAATCTTGCCATCTTTCTTTCAGAATTGAAAACACTCTCTTTTTTTTCATTTTTTTTTGACACATGTGCATTGCTTGTATTTCAGCCTTTGCTTTTTATAAAATGAACAAAATGTTTATGTGCAAAGAGGGAAAATCGGGAAAGGAATGAACTGTGCATTTTTCTTTTGAAAACTTTGCGAGGAACGAGAGTCATGGTGAGATATATGGTGAATCGAGGTTGGAGGCCTAGCGCGAGTACTCGAAAGGTCAATTCTCTACACCCATTTGATCAAGTTTACTCGACGGTGTCTCTCATGTTGGATTGCTTTTACTTGCCCCCAGATGTCGGTTGTGGAAGCCCCAGTGCTTTTTTCAGAACCAGCCCCCAGATCTTCAATTATAAAAGCCCCACTTTTTCAAGGATCAGCCCCACATTTGATGGCTCATTTTCTGAGGACCTCGTTGTTCATAAGAGCGGTCATAAGCTCTGAAGCCCATACTGTTATCCCAAGGTGATTCTTGTACTGTTTATCAGTTTGAGGCAGCTCCATGCCTTGATACTCATACTGCTTTGGGACCTAACTGTCGTTGAGAGTTGTTACAGATTTGATGTTCCACTGCTGGGAGTAACTCACACAATGTGATAGTCACATTCACATTCGACGCTTTGATGGTGGAACTCAACTGTCTTCAAGAATTAACCAATTATACACAGCCCCCAGTATTGCCGGCGATTGAGCTTTGTGACCTGTGCCCCAAACTACTAATCTGAGAAACTTCCCTCCGATGATTCTCTTGAAAGGGACCTAACCATCTGTGACGGTTGTCTCACAAATTCTGATGATTGTTGATGTTAAAACTTCCAAGGACCAACTATTTGTGAGAGTTGTCCTACCCCTGAGACGTTTTGCATTAACGGGGAACCCATCTATCATTTCTGAAACCTGATGCGCAGCCCCAGTTCACATTCATTCATTTGGGCATACTCCTTGATTTTGTATTTTAAGAGTCAGAGGATCACATTCCTCTGTCTCCCTTGCTGTGACAAATTACAGGAATTGACTGGGGAAGGCACAATGCCAGTGTTTTGGGAAAGCAAAGAAAGATCCCGTGGGATCTTTGACATTGTGTTTGCGCAGAAAAAATTGACGGAAGGACGAGAGTAGGGGGAAGCCCCTAGACTCGAGGAAATTGCTCACATTCGAAATCAATGACTCAAGATTAGAATTCGCATTAATGGTCAAGTGCTTCAAAATCAAAAAGTTAATTTCTATTTTTTAGAAAAGATTTATTTGGACTCAAATTAGACCGTGACAAATCGAGATGAGAACACCACCAAACAATTGTAATTAGCACCGCCTGTTGACCTCGTGGGTGGGAGGTCCTTGTCGTCGTTGTCGCACTTTTTGAGATTGATTAGAGGCTGTATGACCTTTGGCCGCAGGGCTCCCTCAGTGTAAGGGTTTGGCAGAGCATGTTGGTCTCCAACAAAAGACACCAGTTGTCGTCGTTGATGGTGCTTGCCCAAAGTTGAAAGATCGAGATCTTCTTTAGTGCAGATTGGCCTCGCATACGCGGTGCTCCTTGAAATTGATGACGTCACATGAGATTGTCGGACCCTCGGTCCATGCCTTGCCTTTGTGCAACAAGTGATAAAATCTTCATAATGAAATGCCAATTGCCGTCGTTGACGGCACATACATGAATTTGTAGTGTCGCGATATCCTTTCTAAAACAATTGAATTAAACAATAAAGCAAATGGAATATGTACCAAAATAAATGAATAATGCTTCTTCTTCTTTTTTTTTTTTTTTTTTTTTTTTTTTTGACCTCCCCTTTTTTGCTCTCTTTCGATTTTTTTTTTTTTTTTTTTTTTTTTTTTTTTACACTCAAGAAGAAACATCATAGCGTTCGGAATACAACAATTTTTACAAAAACATAAACATACAATATGCGAGAATTTACAATGCATCATACATTAAAGGAAAATCGCCGACACTTGCATTGGCATGACTGTGATAATCTTCGGCCTTTACCATTTGATTGGCCTCTTTGATTATGCCCTTGATTGCACCCTGAAATCTTCGTTCGTCGGATGACTTTGCCGATCGCCTTCGTGAACTTCGTTGATTACCTTCGTTTGTGAATTCCGTTGAGCACTGTCAACCCTAGTTCTCACCTCAATTAATCGCAGTCTAAAATTAGTCCCGTTTATTATCGTTTGCTTGTAATTAAGTGCGATTAATCATTTGTGGGACCAAATTTATAAAATATGTGATTATGAAGGCACTTGATTATAACGCGAGTTCATTAACTGAAAACATATTTACAAGACAAGCAAGCAAATAAATATACTACAGAAAAGATGACACGCAAGCATGGAGTTGGAAAGCAAAAGAAGTGTGAGCGCATTTTAGGAAGGGCCCGAAAGCAAAAGGGATTAGAGTTGGGCGGTGTGCCCTATTTATAGCAAAAGAGACATAATCCCCCGGGTCAACAAACTTCCATCATTAGCAAAACATTTTCCCGAGTCGATAAACTGCGGTCATCATCAAACAAAAGACAACTCCTTCCTTGGGGCTCGGTGAGGATAACCATTCTTGTATTGAAGTCAAGCTTGAGACTTCTCAATCACCCTGCTGTCGATGAGGTCCTGAATTGTATTTTTGAGAGACCAGCATGAGTCAGTGGCATGTCCTAGCCATCGGTGGTACTGGCAGGACTCGAGAGGATTCCAACCTTTAGTAATGGCCGGGGGTATCGGTACTTCTCTAAGGGTTTTATGAGTCCGTGACTTATTAGAACACGCAGGATCTTAGCCATCGGCGCACCAAGTTCATCAAATGACCTGTTTGCGGCAGCAGTGGGTTTCTTGATAACCTCCTCATCAATGAGGCTTTGGAAAGCATGTCGGAGGTAGAAGCAGTTATCAGTGTCATGGCCAATCGATTGGTGATACTGGCAGTAGGCAGTAGGATCCCATAGCTTGGCTGGTGGCTTGTATCCTTCAATTGGTTTCATCACACCTTGATCTACGAGGTCATTGAAGACCACAGACATAGGAGCATCCAGTTTGTCAAAGTGCCTATCATAGGGAATGAACCTCCTTGAACCGATCTTAATTTTCCGGTTACAGAAACATCAGTCTCAAATGGAGCTTTCCCTTTTCCCAAACCATGATATGAGAAATTTGTCCCGGCCCCTACATATTGCATCATCTCGATAAAGGAAGTAAAAGTTGGTACAGTGTTTTGAGTTGGATCTGGGTAAGCATATGGTACTTGTTGAAAAGAGGCATTCGTGAATGTTGGAACCATTTCTTGTGACTGAACTGGGGGCGGCATAATGCCCGAGACAACATATGATTCGGGGTCTTTGAGCCTCTCATAGTCTAGCATTTCCTCTCGGTGTTCCTGGGGAATACTCTTCATGTACTTTGTTTGGGCTTCCAATTGCCTCTCCAACCATTTTTTCATCGCATTCCTTGGCTCAAAGTTGAATGAGCCCCTAGTTCCATTTCCAGATTTTTGTCCGTTATTGGCCATGCTTGATGAGAGAACCCGGAGTAGACCTTAATCAAAGTGATGCTTGGAACGGACCTTGAATGTCGTGCTAGAAAAAGAAGCTAGATTCTCCCTCTACAATAATGGATTGGAAAAAGAATGATTTAGATTTTGAAATGGGCTTTCTTTTATGTACAAGAATAAAAGCACAAAGAGAAGAAAAGTATAAAGAACAAAATCATTTTTGAGAAAGGTTGAAGCACAAGCAACGCATAAAAACCTAGGAAGCCGGACAAGCACCTCACTTTGTTTTGACATGTTCGATTATTAAATCCTGGAATAGTGGATACCGTCTCCAAAGTATAGGACCAACGTTTTTCACCTGTACTAATGGCCGTCCGAAACCCCTAGCGAAGGGCCTATACTCTTTCTGGGATCCACCATTCGGGTTACGGTCTATGTGAAGGTCTTGATAATTTCGGGTCAACCCAATCGTTCCAAAATATCCACACTTTAGGTTGTTTATAACCTTTTAGGAATGCATAGGGTTAAAGAGAAATTATTAGACAAAAACCGGCTTAAAGTCGAGGACGTGTCATTTTGAAAATTCGGACATCGAAGCTGTTGATGGATGGCTTGCATGAGGCTTACACCCGCAGCGACGACTAGTAGCCGCGCTTTAGGGCGGGAATGTCAACCGGGAGCCCTATCGGAGGATCGGTGACCCCCCTTCACTCACCTGGCTGCACCCCCTAAGGTTTGTACAGTTGCTAAGTCGCAAGTTTGAAAACGTGAACCGTGTGTGAAGTCTCTAATTTTGAAAAATGATTTTTTGAAAGAAAGAAAGGAATTTTTTTATTTTTTTATTTTTTTTCTGTTTTCTTTTTATTTACACAAACAAAGAGAAGGTAAAAAACCTGCAAGGACATGTATATACAAGGCAAAGGCAAGTAATGGCGAAAGCACACAAAATTGAGTCTAGCCCACTTTTGAAAATGATCCCCAGCAGAGTCGCCACTGTGAGAGCCCGCGCCCGTACCCGCGTGGGGATCCGTGCGAAACGCGGCTGGAATCCGCACGGTTTCTCATAATGGTTACCCTACTTTGGTTTTGAAAATAAGAGTCGCCACCTCATTTTATTTAGGAAAATAGAGATAAAACCTTTTTGATTGAAAAGTGGGTTCGGGGGCTATGTTACGAGAGGAGAAGGTGTTAGGCACTCCGCTCGCCCTTTCGGTCTCTAGCATGCTTCCGCCTACGCTTGATTTTAGTTTACCTTTTGAAAATGTGTTTTATGTCCTAACTTATAAAAAATGTGTATATTTATGTATAAAGGAGTCTCCTATTCTAGGTCGATTCATTTTATCACAACCGGGAACCGGTTTGGGTGGATTCCCGATTGGTTTTGAAAAAATGTTTGAATCATATTTACAAGTATGAGCAATTAAAGGGGGAATATTGTACAAATAATACAATTAGGTGAAAAATGGGAAATATCCCATGAAAGCAAATATCCAAGCCAAGGTTGATCTCCAAGTTCATGGGGCTGCTGTGGATCGCCATGGATGTACCTGTGAATGACCTATCCAAAAACAGATACAAAGCTTGGGATTCACTCCCAAGATGTTAGAGCACATGTATGAATTTTTGTTGGATTTATGGGTTGATATTTCATGCTCAAATCATGTCAAGAACATTTATGTAAATTCAGCCCAGCACAGGAAAAGATATCATAGCAGGTTTTGATGAGCAATTTACACTATCATATCTTAATAATCTGGAAAAGCATAAAACACAAAAGTTGAATATCATATATTAAATATAATTTATACCAAGTTTCAAAGTCAGAAAGAAAGTTTTGGTTCTTCAAAAGTGATCTGACATTCGCATGTCAGAATCTGGGAAATATGAATCTGGAAGAAGGCACTTGATTTAGAAAATGGAAAGAAGCCTTTCCAGAGGTCATAAAATTGTTTCAAAAGCATGAACATCTTAATTAGTCTTTTAAGAACAAATTTCATGTTTTGACTTTGACTTGAAAATCTAGTTTTGGTAGGGTTTTAGACTAGAAAACTCAGATTAGCCAAAACTGCAGCAAGCAAAGCAACATATTTGAGCTACGAAAATAACTACCAAAAAATGACCTATACATGGATTTAGACCACAAAACTTGGAAATAATCATATTCAGTATATAATGAACAACTTTCATTTTTAAAGACACATCTAGAAACGAATTTATGATTGAGTAAAAATGTAATAACCGGAAAAAAATTTTAAATTTATTTTATTTTCGGTTTTGTTAAACTAATTAAATGATAATTAGAGTTATAAGGTAATTGAAAGAAGTGGGCCCAAGGAATTTGTATTGGCCCAAAATTTGTATTAGTAAACCCAACCCAATTAGGAATCAACCCAAGGTATAAATTAATGAGTTAGTCAACTTAGGAATTCCTTATTATCATAAACTCAAAAAAAAAAAAAAAAAAAAAAAAACAAACCCTAGCCTACTATAGCAGCCGCCGGCCGAACACTAGGAGGGGGGAGAAGAAATTTTCCGGCCATTGTTTTGGAGATACAATCCGATCATTCTCAAGGTAATGTTAAATCCCACTCTCCAAAATTTATTTCATTGGATTTGGATGTTTAAAACATAAGTTAGGCATGTTTTAAGAATACAAGTATTAGGGTTTGCATGCTAAGAATTTATGATAAAATTTTAAAGGTTAATGGAAGTTGATCTAGATGCTATGAAAAAAAAATATAGTAATCTTGATACTAGTTTATTTTTAAGATTGAGTTTTATAATCTTGAATTGAATTGATTTATATTATACAAGGCTTGGGAATTGAATATATAAATCATTGAGGTTGAATTGGGTTTATCAAAAGAAGAAAAAAATATGGATTTCCCCCCTTGAACATGTTTCGTCCGAATGGCCCTAAGCCATGGAAAATTGATTTTGTTGATTTAAATGATCCTCGTTAAGTGTATTGTAAATAATATTGATGTTTGGGAATTTAGAAAAATTTAAAGAATTAGAAAATTGATCAAATAAATGGATTTTGGATCATACATGTTTCGGCCATGATGAGGAATTATGGGTGTTAATTCTTGATTAAAGATGTTAAGAATTGGGACGGAAAGTTAGTGTTTTCGTTAAGTTTCTAATGGAAAGAAAACAAAATCGTTAAAAGGATTGTTAACAAGTTAGAAAAGTAACTTGAGGAAATAGAATAAACACTTGGAAGACCTTGAAGGTTAAAAAGTTAATGAGAAAGGAAAAGATTAGAAGTTTCAGTTAGTTTCCTAACGGAAAATGACTAAACTGAAAAGAATTAAAGTTAGAAGGAATAAAAGGAAACCTTTGAAGTTAGAGGGGCCTAAGTGATTGAAAAGAGAAACTTAGGGGACCTTATGAACAGAACCAAAGTCCAAGGACCTTTCTGTAATTAAAGGAAAGTTGAAGGACTAATCTGCAATTAATCCAAAGTTGAAGGACTAAATTGTAATTGAACTAAAGTTGAAGGACCAATTTGCAATTAACCCAAAATGGAGGGACCAAATTGTAATTAACCCAAAGTTAGAGGACTTAATTGCAATTATATCAAGTTAAAGGACTGACTAGTAAATCAAAGTCAGAAACTTAAACATAAAGAAAGAAGTAACGAAGTAAAGAAGTTAAAACGCATCTCTCAGTTAACTAAGTAGAAATAGTTAACAATGTAGAGAGTACTAAAGTAAATTACTCCGTGCCTTGTAGATTTGCACAGAGAGGAGATTGCGAGGAAAAGCAATTCAGGTAAGGGATTACGTTTCTTACAGTATTTGAACTCCTGTTTATTGGAATTCTGTATCTTTCTAAAGTTAGCTATCAGTATGGCATGATAGTATTTGAATGAACTCTGCGTTATTGAACGTTCCTTGAAAGAATCTATACTTAGTGATGTCCCCATCGATCTACTAAGTATCGAAGTTTGAAACTTGTATCACATACTTGTACCATGGTATGTTCTCAATTTTAACTTGTGAGTTAACCACTTACTCGTTAAGGCATCCAATGTCCAGTTAGAAAAGACATTGACGGACAGTCCAGTTAGAAAAGACTCGTCCTTAAACTAGGGATTGCATGAGTGATCACATGCCTTCTCTCAGGAATTGTCTGATTACAAGGATGATTCTAGACCCCAAGCATATGTGTGTGGATACCATATATGTTACGACCCACACTATTGGCTGAAGAAGCTAGGTGTATGAATTGTACCTTTGGCATTGAGGTTATAATGTACGTAACCAAGGAATTGACGGAAACTTGAATGAATCCCATTGGATTGTAGTGCCATAATCCTTTGAAAGTAAAATCTTAAAAGTAATACGACTGTATTGTTCTGCAGTCTTGAATCTAAAAAGTAACTGAACCTAACCTTGTAAAAGTTATTCAAAGTATTCGTTCTGGTCGTCTCTCCTTAGTAACCGGAGAGGCCACGTATGAACTTACTGAGCATTCGTTCGCTCATCCCTTCTCTATAAATTTTGTTTTCAGGATTTAAGTAGAAGGACAAGACAAGGAAAGCAGCCGTAGAAAGACGGTGGATTGAAGATTCATAATTTAGTAGTTTAAGTACGTTTATTTATTTGATGTAAGTTGAAGTACATTGATGGTTAGGGTTGTTACCTACCAAGACAAGTTTAAGTTACGCTTCCGCTATTGTTTTGAATTATGGTTAAATAAGGGGTCGTTGTGAACCCTAGATTGAAGCATTTATTATTGTTATTTATTGATATTTAAGGCCATTAAATGCTCAGATATTATAAGAAAATTCGGGGTGTTACAAATGGTATCAGAGCGGAACCCCGGCCTTAAGGCTTGCAATTAACCCAAAATGGAGGGACCAAATTGTAATTAACCCAAAGTTAGAGGACTTAATTGCAATTATATCAAGTTAAAGGACTGACTAGTAAATCAAAGTCAGAAACTTAAACGTAAAGAAAGAAGTAACGAAGTAAAGAAGTTAAAACGCATCTCTCAGTTAACTAAGTAGAAATAGTTAACAATGTAGAGAGTACTAAAGTAAATTACTCCGTGCCTTGTAGATTTGCACAGAGAGGAGATTGCGAGGAAAAGCAATTCAGGTAAGGGATTACGTTCCTTACAGTATTTGAACTCCTGTTTATTGGAATTCTGTATCTTTCTAAAGTTAGCTATCAGTATGGCATGATAGTATTTGAATGAACTCTGCGTTATTGAACGTTCCTTGAAAGAATCTATACTTAGTGATGTCCCCATCGATCTACTAAGTATCGAAGTTTGAAACTTGTATCACATACTTGTACCATGGTATGTTCTCAATTTTAACTTGTGAGTTAACCACTTACTCGTTAAGGCATCCAATGTCCAGTTAGAAAAGACATTGACGGACAGTCCAGTTAGAAAAGACTCGTCCTTAAACTAGGGATTGCATGAGTGATCACATGCCTTCTCTCAGGAATTGTCTGATTACAAGGATGATTCTAGACCCCGAGCATATGTGTGTGGATACCATATATGTTACGACCCACACTATTGGCTGAAGAAGCTAGGTGTATGAATTGTACCTTTGGCATTGAGGTTATAATGTACGTTACCAAGGAATTGACGGAAACTTGAATGAATCCCATTGGATTGTAGTGCCATAATCCTTTGAAAGTAAAATCTTAAAAGTAATACGACTGTATTGTTCTGCAGTCTTGAATCTAAAAAGTAACTGAACCTAACCTTGTAAAAGTTATTCAAAGTATTCGTTCTGGTCGTCTCTCCTTAGTAACCGGAGAGGCCACGTATGAACTTACTGAGCATTCGTTCGCTCATCCCTTCTCTATAAATTTTGTTTTCAGGATTTAAGTAGAAGGACAAGACAAGGAAAGCAGCCGTAGAAAGACGGTGGATTGAAGATTTATAATTTAGTAGTTTAAGTACGTTTATTTATTTGATGTAAGTTGAAGTACATTGATGGTTAGGGTTGTTACCTACCAAGACAAGTTTAAGTTACGCTTCCGCTATTGTTTTGAATTTATGGTTAAATAAGGGGTCGTTGTGAACCCTAGATTGAAGCATTTATTATTGTTATTTATTGATATTTAATGCCATTAAATGCTCAGATATTATAAGAAAATTCGGGGTGTTACAAATGGTATCAGAGCGGAACCCCGGCCTTAAGGCTTGCAATTAACCCAAAATGGAGGGACCAAATTGTAATTAACCCAAAGTTAGAGGACTTAATTGAAATTATATCAAGTTAAAGGACTGACTAGTAAATCAAAGTCAGAAACTTAAACGTAAAGAAAGAAGTAACGAAGTAAAGAAGTTAAAACGCATCTCTCAGTTAACTAAGTAGAAATAGTTAACAATGTAGAGAGTACTAAAGTAAATTACTCCGTGCCTTGTAGATTTGCACAGAGAGGAGATTGCGAGGAAAAGCAATTCAGGTAAGGGATTACGTTCCTTACAGTATTTGAACTCCTGTTTATTGGAATTCTGTATCTTTCTAAAGTTAGCTATCAGTATGGCATGATAGTATTTGAATGAACTCTGCGTTATTGAACGTTCCTTGAAATAATCTATACTTAGTGATGTCCCCATCGATCTACTAAGTATCGAAGTTTGAAACTTGTATCACATACTTGTACCATGGTATGTTCTCAATTTTAACTTGTGAGTTAACCACTTACTCGTTAAGGCATCCAATGTCCAGTTAGAAAAGACATTGACGGACAGTCCAGTTAGAAAAGACTCGTCCTTAAACTAGGGATTGCATGAGTGATCACATGCCTTCTCTCAGGAATTGTCTGATTACAAGGATGATTCTAGACCCCGAGCATATGTGTGTGGATACCATATATGTTACGACCCACACTATTGGCTGAAGAAGCTAGGTGTATGAATTGTACCTTTGGCATTGAGGTTATAATGTACGTTACCAAGGAATTGACGGAAACTTGAATGAATCCCATTGGATTGTAGTGCCATAATCCTTTGAAAGTAAAATCTTAAAAGTAATACGACTGTATTGTTCTGCAGTCTTGAATCTAAAAAGTAACTGAACCTATCCTTGTAAAAGTTATTCAAAGTATTCGTTCTGGTCGTCTCTCCTTAGTAACCGGAGAGGCCACGTATGAACTTACTGAGCATTCGTTCGCTCATCCCTTCTCTATAAATTTTGTTTTCAGGATTTAAGTAGAAGGACAAGACAAGGAAAGCAGCCGTAGAAAGACGGTGGATTGAAGATTCATAATTTAGTAGTTTAAGTATGTTTATTTATTTGATGTAAGTTGAAGTACATTGATGGTTAGGGTTGTTACCTACCAAGACAAGTTTAAGTTACGCTTTCGCTATTGTTTTGAATTTATGGTTAAATAAGGGGTCATTGTGAACCCTAGATTGAAGCATTTATTATTGTTATTTATTGATATTTAATGCCATTAAATGCTCAGATATTATAAGAAAATTCGGGGTGTTACAGTTGGTATCAGAGCGGAACCCCGGCCTTAAGGCTTGCGAGCTAGCCCGGGGGTACGATCTGGGTATTGATTGACCTTGCCAGGGACGGCAAGGGTTTGAGTGGGGGAGATTGTGATATCCCCCATCCCACATCGGAAATATGTGGGAATTGAGTGTGCTATATAGAAGGCCCATACACTCCTACTAAGCATCAAATCATCCATTGGACTTTTGGAGGCCTGTGATGGGCTGTGGTTGACCCAATTGAGGAGATGCTTGGTGGGCTAGTGTATGGTACCAATGTGGCGGGTCGGGTCTGCGGACTCGGGTCGTTACAAATGGTATCAGAGCGGAACCGCGGCCTTAAGGCTTGCGAGCTAGCTCGGGGGTACGATCTGGATATTGATTGACCTTGCCAGGGACGGCAAGGGTTTGAGTGGGGGAGATTGTGATATCCCCCATCCCACATCGGAAATATGTGGGAATTTAGTGTGCTATATAGAAGGCCCATACACTCCTACTAAGCATCAAATCATCCATTGGACTTTTGGAGGCCTGTGATGGGCTGTGGTTGACCCAATTGAGGAGATGCTTGGTGGGCTAGTGTATGGTACCTATATGGCGGGTCGGGTCTGCGGACTCGGGTCGTTACAGTTGGTATCAGAGCAATGGCTTTAGGTCTTATGGGAGAAAACTGAAAGTTAGGACTAATGGGAGAACTTAGTACTTAACTTGAATAAGATCTTACTTGAGGAAGTTCAAGTGATAAAGTCTAACTCTAGGAATGATACTAAGAGTGTGCATAAAGTATGAATATACTTGGGGAAATAGGAATCTCTTCATTGTATGTCTATTACATTCTATTAATATGTTATAATGGAATCTTGGGGCTATGTACTAATTAAGTTTACTATGGGTGTGTGTAGGATCATGCCGAGGAGACCCATGAAGTCGGTAAGGTACAGTGCTACCCTAAGGGAAGAAATAGAAGCCAAAGAGGAGATTATTAAGCAGCTAACTAAGGAACTTCGCTCAGCTAAAAGAGAGCTTAGGAAGGAGACTCGAGGAGTCGGCAGTCTACAGAATGTCATCAAAGAACGCGATGAGGACATAATGTATGTAGAAGGAAAGTTAGCAGTACAGCTGAAGAAGGTCAAAAGCCTAGAAAGCCATGTGGTTAGAACTAACCGCGAATGGAATCGAATCAGTGTACAACTGGTAGATGAGATAGAACAAAATAATGAACTGAAAAAGAAGATAGATGAGCAAGCAGCTTATGAGGAAGAGCTTAGGGCTTCAGGCTATCATATTTGGGCTGAGAAGTTAGAATTGCAAGAGAAATATGACCAACTTGCAGCGGAACACGCACACTGTGGGAATTGATGCAATTAATGACAGATAGTTATAAGAATAGATTCTTTTATTTTGTTATTAGTGGGAAATGCAGTTAGAATTTTCCTTATGTTAAGTTGGATTTTGGGTGTATTTTGAGATGGTTAAATCTCACACCTTAGTTGAATAAAGTTAGTTATTTAATTTAAATACCCAAAATTTTGAATTAACTATTGTTATGTAGACAAAAGTTAACTTGTCGAGAAAAGACAAGGGAAAACGTCGGAGTGATTTGAAATAATCTCCGTAACCATGGTATGAAGTAAGACGACCATTGGAATAAGTTAAAGCTAGTTAAGTAATAAAAACTAGTGAAATAAAGAAATAATAATCAACCAAGTAAAACGGTTGTAAATTATGAAGTATGAAAACTCCTGAACCGGAGAAGAAAGGTTAAGTAAACTAACCACATCTGAATAATGGTCTAGTACAAAAGACCTACGAACACGATTCAAAACTAACAAGTAACCGTTAGTAAAAGAATAGTAATGTTAAGTATACCATGCATACTGCACGTATTGTGTAGTGATGAATATTGCTAGAACACGAATTTATTTTAAAGTAAAAGGAAAACTTGCAGATGGCCTCGAATACCAGAAGTGGAAACAACGGAAACGGCAATGGAAACGGCCAAGTAAAGTTAATTTTGATCCATTGAAGAGATCGAAACAAGAATAAAATAACCTATTGAAACGGTTAAGAGTAATAGGCTTAGTGAAACGGCCAAGTGTGAATGAGAGTAGGTCTAGTGAATCGACCTATGATTAATAAGTAAATTCTAGTGAAATGACTTCCCTAAGTAGAACTGGCCTATTGGAACGACCAGAAATCTAGTAGACCGATATTTTATAAAAGTTACGTCTTTTGGGGACGGCATATTTATGTGAAAGTATTAGGCATAGTACAATGCTTGGGTTGACGTGAGTAATAGTGTTAAATGTGCGAGTCAACCTGGAACAAGTAAGAATGGTTTATTGAAACGACCAATGAAAGTGATTATGGTCTATTGAAATGACCTATGAAAATAGAAATGGTCTAATGAAGCGACCCATACGTCTAGTAAAGTTGACTAATGAAGATAGTGATGGTCTGTTGAAACGACCAGTGGTTTAGTGAATGACCTATAAATTGAATGTTAGTCTGTAGAGACGAGCTATAGTATGAGAGTGCGTGAAAAAGTCTCGTATTCATGATAACTAATGATAGTATCATATTATCCGAAAAGTGTTCAAAACGCCAGAGTGGCTGAGTTATGATGCTAACTCAAGGAAGTATGACGGTGAACGACTATGGTACTAGATTCACCGAATTGCTAGAATTTACCCTAACACTCTTCGATGATGAAGTGCAAAAGGCTCGAGAATTTGAAGATGGTTTGAGCAACCGAATCCGATATAGAATCACTCCATTAATACTACCAACCTAGGATTAAGTGTTGGATAGGACAAGGATAGTGGAGAAAGAATCTGATAGTTATCGCAGTAAGCGAAAAGAGAAGAAGAGTCAACTAAGAAAGTGTCGACTGAATCTAAAGGAAGGCTACTGACGATCGCGAAGAGGAAGGTAGTACAAGTAAGTACCAGAATGAAGGCTACGGCAATAGAAATGATGGTAATAAGAACGACGTCAAAGGGCAAGGTTCTGATAAGAAGTGCCAAATGATTGCTTGGCTAATAATATGTATTTAATTCATGAGGCGTTAGAGAATTCTTTAGTTATGGGTATTCAAACTAGAGAATCGATCCCTATTACGTCTATATCTAGGAAGTGTCCTTTGAAAGTGGACGAGGAAGAACTTGAGGTTGATCTCATTAGTTTAGGACATCGAAGAATTTGATGTAATCTTGGGAAAGGACTATAGTTGACTGCATACCATGCCCATGTGGATTGTTTTAAAGAAAGAAGTCCACTTTAGATTACTATCTAGAGAAGAGTGATGTTCTCAAGGAACGAAACCTAGAACCCGATCGAACCTTATATCGGTAATGAAGGCTCGTAAGCTTTTAAAGAAAGGATGAGAAGGATTCTTGGCGTACATTGGTGATACGAGCAAGAAGGAAGTAACTGTAGAATCACTTTCTGTGATTAGATATTTCAAGGACGTGCTTCCTGAGGATTTATCGGGAATACCTCCATAAAGAGAAGTAAAATTTTCTATCAATTGGTACCTGAGACTTCACCAATATCGAAGGCGCAGTATAGAGTGGCTCCGTCAGAATTGGAGAATAAAAAGGAGCAACTGTAAGAGTTGTTGGATAAGAGCTTGATTAGAACGAGTGTATCACCATGGGGTGCACCGGTATTATTTGTGAAGAAGAAGGATGCGTCGATGAGGTTATGTATCGACTATCGTGAATTGAACCGTGTGACGGTAAGGGACCAATACCCGTTGCCCAGAATAGATGATTTGTTTGACCAACTTCGTGGAGCGTGTTATTCCTTAAAGATAGACTTGAGGTCTGGTTATCATCAACTAAGAGTGAAGAAGGATGATATAACTAAGACAACCTTTAGAACAAGGTATAGTCATTATGAGTTGTAGTGATGCCGTGTGGGTTGATTAACGCGCCGGCAGCGTTATGGAACTTAAGAATAGGATATTGCAGAAGTTCTGGATAAGTGCGTGATTGTGTTCATTGATGATATCTTGGTGTATTCGAGGACCAAGGAAGAACATGAAGAGCATTAAGGTTAGTACTGCAGATTTTAAGAGAGCAGAAGTTATATGTTAAATTCAAGAAGTGTAAATTCTGGTTGGAGGAAGTAGCATTCTTAGGACATGTGGTGTCAAAGGATGGGATTGTCATAGATCCAACAAAGATAGAAGCTACTGTGGATTGGGAAAGACCAACTTCAGTAAGTGAGATCAGAAGTTTCTTAGGTTTGGCTGGCTACTATAGGAGATTCGTAGAAGGTTTCTCGAAGTTGTCAGTGCCATTGACGAGGTTAACTCAGAAAGGAGCAAAGTTTGTTTGGTCAGAAGAATGTGAAAGGAGTTTTGAGGAATTGAAGCGAAGATTGGTGTCCGCACCGGTTCTTGCTTTACCGTCTGGATCGGATGGATTTGTAATATATAGCGATGCCTCGCTTAAAGGGATAGGCTGTGTGTTGATGCAGAATGATAAGGTTATATCTTATGCATCTAGGCAGTTGAAAGTATATGAGGGGAATTACCAGACCCATGATTTGGAATTAGCGGCAGTAGTATTTGCCTTGAAAATGTGGACATTATTTGTATGGCGTGAAATGCCAGATTTTTACAGATCGCAAGAGCCTTAAGTACATTTTCACTCAGAAGGAGTTGAACATGAGACAACGGAGATGGTTGGAGCTTCTCAAGGATTACGACTGTGAAATATTGTACCATCCTGGGAAAGCTAACAAGGTGGCAGATGCCTTGAGTAGAAAGAATCACGGAATGTTGGCGACGTTGATCTCTAAGGGGGTAAGTATGTGGAATGATGTCAAGGAGGTGAACTTAGTGGTGAAGGTAAATGGATATTTGGCTAGATTGACGTTACAGCCTGCACTGTTGGACAGGAATAAAGAGGCATAAGAGGTAAACGAGGTGAGAGAAGCCCTAATCGGAAAGGATTATCCAGACACTGGAAGACATGCTGAGGGCTACTTCGTTAGATTGGCCAAACGCATGGGACGAACATTTACCGTTAGTAGAATTCGTATACAACAACAGCTTTCACGCAACCATTGGGATGGCCCCATATGAAGCGTTGTATGGGAGGAACTGTAGATCACCGGCGTGTTGGGATGAAGTCGGTGAGAGGAAGTTAAGTGGACCGGAACTCGTACAAGTCACGACGGATAAGGTACAACAGATTCGAAAGTGGCTACAGACTGCGCAAAGTAGGCAGAAATCTTACGCAGACAATAGAAGGCGAGAACTGGAATTTCAGCCAGGGGATCGAGTATTCCTAAAAATATCGCCTACGAAGGGAGTTATGCGTTTTGGGATTAAGGGAAAGTTAAGCCCACGATATGTAGGACCGTTCGAAATCCTTGATAAGATCGGGGAAGTGGCTTATCGATTGGCGTTACCGCCGGTATTAGCTGGAGTGCATAATGTGTTCCATGTCTCCATGCTAAGGAAGTATGTTCATGATCCGAGTCATGTGATAGAATACAAGCAGTTAAGAGTTCGGGCGGATTTGACGTACGATGAACGACCAATCAAGATCGTCGACAGAAAAGACGAGGTCATAAGAAAGCGTACGGTTCCCTATGTAAAAGTGCAATGGAGCAATCACTCAGAAAGAGAAGCGACATGGGAACAAGAAAGTGAAATGCGCGAATTGTACCCGGACATCTTCTCGGATTAAGAGTTGTCAAAGTTTGAGGACAAACTTCTTTTAAGGGGGTAAGAATGTAATAACCGGAATTTTTTTTTAATTTATTTTATTTTCGGTTTTGTTAAACTAATTAAATGATAATTAGAGTTATAAGGTAATTGAAAGAAGTGGGCCCAAGGAATTTGTATTGGCCCAAAATTTGTATTAGTAAACCCAACCCAATTAGGAATCAACCCAAGGTATAAATTAATGAGTTAGTCAACTTAGGAATTCCTTATTATCATAAACTCAAAAAAAAAAAAAAAAAGAAAAACAAACCCTAGCCTACTATAGCAGCCGCCGGCCGAACACTAGGAGGGGGGAGAAGAAATTTTCCGGCCATTGTTTTGGAGATACAATCCGATCATTCTCAAGGTAATGTTAAATCCCACTCTCCAAAATTTATTTCATTGGATTTGGATGTTTAAAACATAAGTTAGGCATGTTTTAAGAATACAAGTATTAGGGTTTGCATGCTAAGGATTTATGATAAAATTTTAAAGGTTAATGGAAGTTGATCTAGATGCTATGAAAAAAAAAATATAGTAATCTTGATACTAGTTTATTTTTAAGATTGAGTTTTATAATCTTGAATTGAATTGATTTATATTATGCAAGGCTTGGGAATTGAATATATAAATCATTGAGGTTGAATTGGGTTTATCAAAAGAAGAAAAAAATATGGATTTCCCCCCTTGAACATGTTTCGGCCGAATGGCCCTAAGCCATGGAAAATTGATTTTGTTGATTTAAATGATCCTCGTTAAGTGTATTGTAAATAATATTGATGTTTGGGAATTTAGAAAAATTTAAAGAATTAGAAAATTGATCAAATCAATGGATTTTGGATCAAACATGTTTCGGCCATGATGAGGAATTATGGGTGTTAATTCTTGATTAAAGATGTTAAGAATTGGGACGGAAAGTTAGTGTTTTCGTTAAGTTTCTAATGGAAAGAAAACAAAATCGTTAAAAGGATTGTTAACAAGTTAGAAAAGTAACTGGAGGAAATAGAATAAACACTTGGAAGACCTTGAAGGTTAAAAAGTTAACGAGAAAGGAAAAGATTAGAAGTTTCAGTTAGTTTCCTAACGGAAAAGGACTAAACTGAAAAGAATTAAAGTTAGAAGGAATAAAAAGGAAACCTTTGAAGTTAGAGGGGCCTAAGTGATTGAAAAGAGAAACTTAGGGGACCTTATGAACAGAACCAAAGTCCAAGGACCTTTCTGTAATTAAAGGAAAGTTGAAGGACTAATCTGCAATTAATCCAAAGTTGAAGGACTAAATTGTAATTGAACTAAAGTTGAAGGACCAATTTGCAATTAACCCAAAATGGAGGGACCAAATTGTAATTAACCCAAAGTTAGAGGACTTAATTGCAATTATATCAAGTTAAAGGACTGACTAGTAAATCAAAGTCAGAAACTTAAACGTAAAGAAAGAAGTAACGAAGTAAAGAAGTTAAAACGCATCTCTCAGTTAACTAAGTAGAAATAGTTAACAATGTAGAGAGTACTAAAGTAAATTACTCCGTGCCTTGTAGATTTGCACAGAGAGGAGATTGCGAGGAAAAGCAATTCAGGTAAGGGATTACGTTCCTTACAGTATTTGAACTCCTGTTTATTGGAATTCTGTATCTTTCTAAAGTTAGCTATCAGTATGGCATGATAGTATTTGAATGAACTCTGCGTTATTGAACGTTCCTTGAAAGAATCTATACTTAGTGATGTCCCCATCGATCTACTAAGTATCGAAGTTTGAAACATGTATCACATACTTGTACTATGGTATGTTCTCAATTTTAACTTGTGAGTTAACCACTTACTCGTTAAGGCATCCAATGTCCAGTTAGAAAAGACATTGACAGACAGTCCAGTTAGAAAAGACTCGTCCTTAAACTAGGGATTGCATGAGTGATCACATGCCTTCTCTCAGGAATTGTCTGATTACAAGGATGATTCTAGACCCCGAGCATATGTGTGTGGATACCATATATGTTACGACCCACACTATTGGCTGAAGAAGCTAGGTGTATGAATTGTACCTTTGGCATTGAGGTTATAATGTACGTTACCAAGGAATTGACGGAAACTTGAATGAATCCCATTGGATTGTAGTGCCATAATCCTTTGAAAGTAAAATCTTAAAAGTAATACGACTGTATTGTTCTGCAGTCTTGAATCTAAAAAGTAACTGAACCTATCCTTGTAAAAGTTATTCAAAGTATTCGTTCTGGTCGTCTCTCCTTAGTAACCGGAGAGGCCACGTATGAACTTACTGAGCATTCGTTCGCTCATCCCTTCTCTATAAATTTTGTTTTCAGGATTTAAGTAGAAGGACAAGACAAGGAAAGCAGCCGTAGAAAGACGGTGGATTGAAGATTCATAATTTAGTAGTTTAAGTACGTTTATTTATTTGATGTAAGTTGAAGTACATTGATGGTTAGGGTTGTTACCTACCAAGACAAGTTTAAGTTACGCTTCCGCTATTGTTTTGAATTTATGGTTAAATAAGGGGTCGTTATGAACCCTAGATTGAAGCATTTATTATTGTTATTTATTGATATTTAATGCCATTAAATGCTCAGATATTATAAGAAAATTCGGGGTGTTACAAAAAAGCTTATCAAAAGGCTTGGTTGAAACAGAACATGCTGGACAGATTATACATGGCATGAAGATTGATATCAAAACATGGCATGGAGTCAGATAAAACCCATAGAACTTGGGGAACTTATTTATTGATATATTATTAACATTATCATGTGTCTATTTATGAACAAACATAAACAAAAATGAGAATAAACAAGAAAGAAGGAGATGAGGGCAGAATATACACATGCTGAGCAAATGGACTATATCTTGCTGAGATTTGAGATATAAAGCATGAGATTAACACCAAAATGAACTCAAGACATATATACACATGCTAGGACTGAAGTATGAACATTTAGAATATATAGAACATGTTTATTTACAAAGTAAAAACATAGATTACATAGGTAATAAGGGGAATCTAGTCACTAGTTGACTAGATTCCCAAACAACTCATTTAGACTTACATTTTATCAAATATATGATATATAAAAAGGAAACTTACCTAGATTAAAAGAGGGTGGTGTGCTTCCTTTGTCTCCAAGGGAAGACTTTTTTTTTGTTTGATTGAAGTTGTTGTTGTGGTTGTGGTTGTGGTTGTGGTTGTTGTTGTTGTTGTTGTTGTTGCTTGTTGTTGTTGTTGCTTGAGATTCGAAGGGATTGTTTGAGGTGTTTGGGTGATGGTTTAGTAGTGGAGATGTGGTGGAGGAGTGGTGGTAGTGGTGGTGGAATGGTGGTAGCAAGAGCAAGAGTGAAAGTGTATGGAGGGAGTGTGTAGTGTAATGTGTGTGTTGAAATGAGTCAGCCCCTTTTCTTGGATCAACATGGGAGTATATGGAGGTGGGAGGTAAGTTTTCTTGGACCATAATGTCCCTAGGAGTAAGGGCAGTATGGGGGGTGAGTTGATGGCCCGAAATCATGAAAGAAGGGTGGAAAAATTGGCCAAAAATGATGGTGTTGTCTTGACTTTGTGTAATTTCCACTTTTTGAATGCCACTTGTCCATTTTTGGTTGATTTTTGGCCCATGTGACCCCCCCCCCCCTAATGCAGCCATATGTCCAAGAAATGTGGGTTCTTTGACTTGGATGCATTGATATTTTCTCGGGCTCCGTGTTCCCGCTCCGCAACAGCTTGCAACTGCTCCGTCGTGCGCGTTCCGGTGTCCCGGTTGTCCGCGGGTCCAACACAAAAGTTGCTCCTCGTATTATTCTGGTCATAATGGCATATCTATAATATGTTAATAAGTAAGGAAATGAAGAAATATAATTTTAAATGCAATGGATGACCGGTAAAAGGCGTTCTAGGGGTGCGGGGCCCGCCGTAGGGTCCCGACGCTCAATTTTTGAAGAATACGCCTGTTTACTCGGTTTTGAGCCCTGATCATGAATTCAGGCTTGGTTTTTCCATCCGATGCACCGATAAGGCGGTCGGTAGTCCCGAACGGCCAAATCTGGGGTTTTAGGTCAATTGTCGCGCTTAGACCAATTTAAGGGTTTGGTTTTAGGGGTGCGAGATCGGGGTGTCTACACTTTCCCGCAGCATCTCTTTTCTGACCCTGAGTAGTACCAACTCCCGACCCGGATGGTTGTCCTCTACTCCTCGGGCAATCTCTCGAAAAGTGCCCCATTTGACCACAATTGGTACATTTACCCTGTTTCTGCCAACACCTATCCTCCGTATGGCCTTCCCTCTGAAAATAGGTACAATTGGCTCCGAAGGTGGGTATTCGAAGGTGGGTATTCGAAGGTTCGGGAAGAAAGGCAAATTGGCTCCGAGGTTTATAGGTCCGTTTGAGATTTTGGGAGAGGGTGGACTTCTAGCGTATCGACTTGCGCTACCGCCATCTTTAGACCGGTTGCACAACGTGTTCCACGTTTCTATGCTTCGGAAGTATGTTCATGATCCATCTCACGTGTTACCGAGGATACCGGAGGATATAGAGCCCGATATGACTTATGAGGATTGACCGGTTCGGATTTTAGATGCCAAAGTCCAAGAATTGAGAAACAAAAGCATTGCGTTGGTTCGGGTTCTTTGGAGGAATCATAATATTGAAGAATCGACATGGGAGCTCCGAGATGAGATCGAGAGGAAATATCCGTGTCTTTTTAATTCGGGTAAGTCTCGTTAAAATTCGGGTCAAATTTTCTTTAAGGGGGAGTGAATGTCACGACCCGAAAACTAAGCTCTATTTTATTAGTAATAAATAATTATTATTTATTTATTTGCTTATTTATTCATTTAAATTATCATTTATTTAAATATTTATGTGTGCATTTTATGTTTCATAATAATTTATGCCTAGCATTTTATTTGAGTCATTTGGGTTAGTGTAGTATTGTTGGGTCTTATTTGTTAGTAGGGAGTGTAAGTATTTGTGTTAGTAGATGGGGAGGGGCCTAGATGTAACTTTTTAAATAATTTCCCCTACTCCCTCCCTACTCCTTCTCTTCTCCCTCACCTTCTCCCTCACTCTCAGTGTCACGACCCGAAAACTAGGCTCTATTTTCTTAGTAATAAATATTTAATTATTTATTTATGGCTTACTTATTTATTTAAATTATATATTTATTTAAATATTTATGTGCGCATTTTGTGTTTCATGATGTATTCGTGCCTAGCACTTAATTGGTTAATTGTGCTAGTGTAGGGTGTTGGGTCTTAAATGTTAGTGGGGAGTATAAGATTATTGTGTTAGTGTGTAGGGGAGGGGGTCTATGTGTAAATTCTCTAATTTTCCTACTTACTCCCTCTTTTCCCCTCACCTCCCTCTCTTTCTCCCCCACCTCACTCCCATTCCCAGCCATCTCTCTCTCTCTCTCTCTCTTCCATGGGTGAAAAAGGTAAGTTTTCTCTCTACCTTCTCTCCTCATTTTCTTCCTTTTCATCTTGTAATCTCTCATTTCTTAAAACGTGAAATGTGTTTAGATCGTCGATAGGATCGCGTAGAACCAAAAAGAATTGAATTCCATCATCCTTGAGAATTTCCAAGTAAGTTACTTTTCCCCCATTTTTATGTTAAAATGTTCATATCATGTTTATATGATGCTTGATGTATTATATTTGAAGTTTGGTGGAGATTGGAATTTATTGGGAATTTATTTTGAGTTTTGATTGAAAATGGTGATTTGATGAAAGTTGGGATTAAACCTTGATCTTGGTTGATAAATGATGTTATCTAGGTCCTCCTCCTAGTTATAAGTTGTTGTGGTTCATATTTAGGCTTGGTGGGAGATTGTTTGTGTTTGATTTTGAGTGTGGAGAGAAATGGGTAAGAACTTAAGGAACCCAGCTCTCTTTTCCCGGCTGGAATCCAGACCAGGCGCCCGCCCGCCTTGACCCGAGCGCCCGCCTGCACCCCCTTTTCCAGCGGCCTGACCTTCTGGCCAAACAAGCGCCCGCCTGCCTATGCCCAGGCGCCCGCCAGCCCTTATTTCCTGGCACTTATTCTTTCTTTTCCTTGGATTAAATCATAGCTTTAACCCTAGTTTCGGGTATTGTCCTCTTAGACTTAATGGCCACTATGGAATACTCTAATGATGAATTTGGTTCCTTTGTGATTAAGTGTGACTTGGGATATGATTAATTATTGTTTGAGAATCTTGGGACACTTTCGCAATGAGTGGACGTTTAGGGTCACGTTAGTGATAATAGTTGTGTTATTTGAGAGCGACCGTTTGGGTAGTACTCTGTACGAGTAACTCGCGTGTATCGTTTTAGGATGCGTTTGATATGGATCCTTGTTTTAGTGTCATCTTGTCTAATGATCAATATTGTTGGACCCCCTTTGAATAATACAGTTATTGTTATTTGAACTCCGTTATGAGAAATTCTTTGCTATCGTTGTTGTTAAACTCTTCATGAGTAATCATTGTCTCTTTATGGTGATTGTTTGGATTGGTTTACCTTTTTGGTGATTAATTGGTATGATTCCCTACTTTGGAATCAATGGTTGTTTATTGTGCTAGTATTTTATTACTTAGCCTTTACTTGAAAGTCCAGCTGGTATTTTGTGTGTGTTTGGGCGATGCGAAACATTATGATGGCACAGCCAAGTCCATTGTGATGTTGACCATTGTTTTGCCCCATTATTACCCTCCTCCAGATTGGCCTTGGATGTGAGAAGAGCTAGCTCCTTTTGTGTGCATTTTAGCTTTACTTGGAGCATGACTTTGGGGCATGTCTCCCGTCCCTTGTGACACTTCATTTGGTTATTGGTTCCGGTACCGGGTTTCTCTTCAGCTTTTATGCTACTATGAAGATGGTTTGTTCGATCGATGGGTTGATTGGTCGTTTCTGACCGGGGGTTTCTCTTCAGCTTTCATGCCAGTATGAAGATGATGAATTGTTGTTTATTGAAGCTGCGCAGCGACCTTTATTTGGTTCTTCAGTTGGGTGAAACCTTGGCTATGTATCCACTTATGAGTGTTTATTTCAGCTTTATGTGTTGCATGATGAGCTGGTCGTTATTTCCAACCGGTATGGGACGGTTGGCGATAGGGAGCCTCTCATTTGTTGTTATATGTTTATTTATATGACTGATTATTGGATGTTACTGTTCGTCAGCATGTCACTTATTATTCCGCTGCTATCTGTCTTATGTTAATTGCTATTGGTCATTGCATATTAGCATGTCATGTAGTTGCATTAGTAACTTACTGAGATTTTATCTCACCCCGTTTATTTCCATCTTTGTTTTTCCTTAACCCCCCCCCAGGAGGATAAGGATTAGGATTCGCGGATCGAGGAGGACGTCGAGAGGATTGAGATTTTGGGGCAGGTTGTTATGGATCGGTTTACATTATTTAAATGTATAACCTTTTGGGGATAGTTTTACCATTATTGACGTCATTAAGAATTATATATTTTATTCTTTTGGGTATAAGCTGTGGAGCTTATGTTAGATGTACTTCGTTGATTTAAACTTGGATTTGTAAAACCTTGTGTTATCATCTTTTGGTTCAAATGGAATTTTTAACTTCTATATTTTAGAGTTTCGGTTTTAAGTCGACGTCCAGCTCGCGATCTCGGGCCCGCGGGGTTCGGGGTCGCGACACTCAGCATACTCCTTTCTCTCTCTCTCCATTGTCAAGAAAAAGGGTAAGTTTTCTCTATACCTTCTCTCTACATTTCCATCCCCTTCCTCTCATCTTTTCTCATTTCTTTCTATACGAAATGTGTTTAGATCGTCGATAGGATCGCGTAGAACCAAAAAGAATTGAATTCCGTCATCTTTGAGAATTTTCAAGTAAGTTGCTTTCCCCCATTTTATGCTAGAAATGCCATTCCATGTTTAGATGATGATAAGAATGCCATTTATTGCTTCTTGGGTAATTTGAGAGTGATCTATATTTTTGTTCATTTTGTTGTAAAATTTTGGTATTTGAATCATCCCTTGATTGGGGTTGTCCAGTCGATGTTCTAGGGTCCTTTTTGGCTTCTAAATGGTTTGGGTACATTGGGTTACTACTTGGTAGTGTTAACTTTGAATTTGGGTATGAAAATGGTGGATTTGTGTTGATTTTCGAATAAGAACCCAGGAAGGAAGATCTGGGTTTGCTGTTCTTCCTTAGAGGCGCGCGCATCCCCTGCGTATGAGGCGCGCGCACCCTCCTCTCCCCCTTTCTGGTAAAGCTTTCTGATCAAAGGAGGCGCGCGCACCCTCCCATAGGAGGCGCGCGCACCCTCTCCCCTGGTGTGAAATTTATTTTCCTTTTTGTCCAATCTTTCGAGAGCCATATCTCCCTCATCCGGACTCCATTTTAGGTGTATAAATTATCGTTTTAAAGCTCTCCTTGAGCTCTTCGAGATGAGTGAATAGCTTTGGTTGTGTTCTTGAGTTAACTAGTTCCTTTGTGAATGTATGTGATATGGGATTTGATTAAATTATTATTTAGAAATATGAAGCACTTTTATGATGCGCGTTTATTCAATTCATCTTTTTGGTGATTAATTGGAATGATTCCCTACTTTGGAATAAATGGTTGTTTATCGTGCTAGTATTTTATTACTTAGACTTTACTTGAAAGTCCAGCTGGTATTTTGTGTGTGTTTGGGCGATGCGAAACATTATGATGGCACAGCCAAGTCCATTGTGATGTTGACCATTGTTTTGCCCCATTATTTCCCTCCTCCAGATTGGCCTTGGATGTGAGATGAGCTAGCCCCTTTACTTTAGCTATTGGTTTTCGGGCTTTGACTGTGTGTCACTGTCCCCTTGTTATTGGTTCCGGTACCGGGGATTTCTCTTCAGCTTTCATGCTATTATGAAGATGATGATTTGTTGATTACTGAAGCTGCGCAGCGACCTTTATTTGGTTTTATCAGTTGGGAAACCTTGGCTAATATCCTTTGTTAATTGTTTATTTCCGCTGCTATCTGATATATGAAAATTGCTATGTGTTATGTGATTTATTATTGATTATTGCATCATAGCATGTCATGTAGTTGCATTAGTAACTTATTGAGATTTATCTCACCCCCTTTTCCTTTGTCTTTGTTTTTCCTTAACCCCCCCCCCCCAGGTGGAAAGGATTAGACTCGCTGATCACGAGACAGGATGTCGCGAGGGTTGAGCTTTTGGGGCAAGTGTATATTGGTGGGTTTACATTATATAAATGTGTAACTCTTTTGGGGATAGTTGTACCACACTTTGACGTCACTAAGATTTGTATATTTTATTACTTTGTAGCGTGAGCTTATGGGGCTTACACTAGTACATCGTTGTTGTTAAATTGTTTTCCAAAACCTTGTGTTATCATCTTTTGATACGAAATGAAATTTTTATCTCCGATATTTTGGTATTTTGATTAGTAAGTCGACGTCCAGCTCGCGATCTCGGGCCCGCGGGGTTCGGGGTCGCGACAGTTGGTATCAGAGCTATGGTTTGGCTCTAAGTATAAGTCTAGGTGGACTAGTATGACCTATGTGGGTAGTTGTGTTCGGAGTGAGTAACGGTTGATGTCTTATGCAGGTAATTGTTTGAAATGGCTAGAAGGAGAGCAGGCGAAGGCTCTAGTGGAGCACAGAATCAGAATGACTTAAGGGAAGAGAACCGGGCAATGTTCCAAGGAATGTTTGAGGCCGCTATGAAGGCCATTCATGATCAAGGGCCACGAGAAGAGCATGTGGCACCACCGAGATATGAGCTAGAGCAATTTCTGAAATTGAAACCAAAAGAGTTTCACGGTGAGTCGGATGTAAAGAAGGCTGAGATGTGGATCGAGTATATGGAGAAAATTTATGATGTATTTGGGTGTTCGGACGAAGATAGAGTCCGATTTGCGGCTTATAAGCTTGTGGGTACCGCCGAGCATTGGTGGAAAGGAGTTAAAGCGAGTTGGGATGACTCTCACACCGTCTATGCATGGGAATTGTTTGTGCGGAAGTTCAAAGAGCATTTCATTTCGGTAGTGGATCAGAACCGAAAGGAGATCGAGCTTCTCAACTTGGAGCAAGGTTTGTTGTCTATAGCTCAATACTCGGCTAAGTTCACAGAATTAGCCCGGTATTGTGACTATCTTGTGAGGACCGAAAAAGAGAAGGCTATGAGATTCATCCGGGGTTTTAAGACTTCTATTCGTACTCAGCTTATAGCCCAGAGGATTGTGACATTTCAGGATGCGGTAGACCGTGCCTATCTTATAGAGCAAGATATTGGGGAACATAAGAGGAAGACCGAGGTAGCCAACCCGAGTAAGCAAGGAGCGCCGAGCAAGTCACAACCAAGGATTGATAACCGAGGTAACTTTGGGGGACAATCTCAGTCCCGAGGACAACCGATCCCAAGGAACCCGAGTACCACTTCCGGGAAACAAGGGAACCAAAATAGGAGACTTTGTTCCTATTGCCAAAAGGAAGGCCATTCAGAGGACCGGTGTTGGAAGAAACAGGGAAGGTGTACCAATTGTGGTCAAATGGGTCATTTTGCAAGGGATTGTACTAGAGGCAGAGGTCAACCGACTGGGGTAGGAGCTGGGGCTCCACAGGGTCAGAAAAGGGATGCTACGGGAAAGCCCAAGGTCCAAGGGAAAGTGTTTGCAATGAATCAACAACAAGCCACAGATGATCCCACAGTTATTGGAGGTATTATTTCTATATCTAGTGTGAGCGCACGAGCGTTAGTAGATCCAGGATCATCTCATTCATACATTTCTGTGCAATTTGCTTCTTTGTTAAATGCTGCATCTGAGTCTTTGCCCTATGTGTTAGAGGTGTCAACTCCTATAGGAGAATGTTTGGTGTCCGATAGAGTCTTCCGTGCTTGTGACGTGCTTATATGTGGTCGTGTCTTGTGTGCGGACTTGGTAGTCCTTCCTATTCGGGACTTTGATGTTATTTTGGGTATGGATTGGTTAAGCAAGTTTCATGCTTCTGTTGACTGTCGTAGAAAGGTCGTTAATTTTTCTATTCCCGATGTGCCTAAGTTTACTTTTGAGGCTATGCCTTTTGGTAGAAATTTTCGTATCATTTCTTATGTGAAAGCGAGAAAATTATTGCATCGTGGTTGTGAGGGGTACTTGGCTAGTGTGCTTGATACTAGGAAAGAATCCCCTAGTTTGGAGAGTGTTCGGGTAGTTAGAGAATTTCCCGATGTTTTCTCTTCTGAGTATGATATGCCTCCCGATCGTGAGATAGAATTTTGTAAAGATCTTTTGCCGGGTACAGCTCCGATTTCAAAGGCACCGTATAGATTGGCTCCCGCAGAGTTGAAGGAACTAAAGGTCCAGTTGCAGGAGTTGCTTGATCAAGGGTTTATCCGCCCTAGTGTTTCCCCGTGGGGAGCACCGGTTTTGTTTGTGCGGAAGAAAGATGGTTCTTTGAGATTGTGTATCGATTACCGAAAGTTGAATCAGGTTACAGTGAAGAACAAGTATCCTCTACCTCACATTGATGATTTGTTTGATCAGCTTCAAGGCTCAGTTGTGTTTTCTAAACTTTATTTGAGGAGTGGGTACCATCAGTTGAAGATTCGAACGGAGGATATTCCGAAGACTGCCTTTCGCACTCGGTATGGTCATTATGAGTTCTTGGTTATGCCGTTTGGGTTGACCAACGCACCTGCAGTGTTTATGGACTTGATGAACCGGGTTTTCCATCCGTATCTTGATTTGTTCGTGGTGGTCTTTATTGATGATATACTCGTCTACTCTAAATCTAGAGAGGAGCACGAGCAACATTTGAGAACAGTGTTATCCGTTCTTGCGAGGGAACAATTGTTTGCGAAGTTTAGTAAATGCGAATTTTGGCTCGAGAAAGTGTCATTTCTGGGCCATGTGATTTCTAAAGACGGTATTTCTGTGGATCCTTCAAAGATTGAAGCTATAGTGGATTGGAAGAGACTCGAGTCAGTGACCGAGATTCGTAGCTTTCTGGGTTTAGCCGGGTATTACAGAAGGTTTATAGAAGGGTTTTCGATGATTGCTACTCCGATGACTCAGTTGACCCGGAAGGATGTACCGTTTGTGTGGAGTGAAAAATGTCAAAGTAGCTTCGATGAATTAAAGAAGAGATTAACTACGGCTCCTATTCTTGCGTTACCGAATGGAAATGACGATTTAGTAATTTACAGTGATGCTTCGAAAGAGGGTTTAGGTTGTGTTTTGATGCAGAATGCGAAAGTGATTGCGTATGCTTCGAGGAAGTTGAGCCCGAGTGAACAGAATTATCCTACTCATGATATGGAGTTGCCTGCGATAGTCTTCGCGTTGCACAAATGGAAGCACTACCTTTATGGGGGGAAGTTTGAAATTTTTACCGATCACAAGAGTTTGAAATACCTTTTCTCCCAGAAAGAGTTGAACAATAGGCAACGCCGATGGATGGAATTGTTGAAGGATTATGATTGTACGATTTCTTATCACCCGGGAAAGGCGAATGTTGTTGCCGATGCGATTAGTAGGAAGTCTTATGTGGCTTCGATGATGGTCAGCGAGTGGAAAATGCTCGAGGATGTTCGAGATTGGTCTCCTCGTGAATCGAGACATGGGGCTATTTTTTCGAATATTAGGGTATCTCCGACCCTAATTCAGAGGATAAAAGAGGCTCAAAAAGAAGATCCCGAGTTGGTGAAGATAATGAGTAAATTGAAGGAAAGAACTTCGAGGATTTTTCTTTGAGTTCGAGTGGAGTTTTGATTTTCCGTGATCGTTTGTGTGTACCCGATGTTGGTGGAATAAAGAGGCAAGTTTTATATGAAGGTCACAAATCGAGATATACTATTCATCCGGGTAGTACGAAGATGTACCAGAATTTGAAACAACACTTTTGGTGGAACAACATGAAGAGGGAAATAGCCGAGTATGTTTCGAAATGTTTAACTTGTCAGCAGGTCAAAGCCGAGCATCAGAGACTCGCGGGACTACTTCAGCCGTTAGAGATTCCCGAGTGGAAATGGGAGCATGTGACTATGGATTTCGTCACGGGACTACCTCGTACCCGTAGGAAGTATGACAGTGTTTGGGTAATAGTGGATAGATTGACCAAGAGTGCCCATTTCTTGCCTATTGACATCAGATATTCGATGGAGAAGCTTGCGACCCTTTATATCGATGAGATCGTTATATTGCATGGGGTTCCGGTTAGTATTGTGTCAGATCGAGACCCGAGGTTTACTTCTAGATTCTGGAAGGCGTTTCAGGAAGCTTTGGGTACAGATTTGCGGTTCAGCACAGCTTTTCACCCTCAGACCGACGGTCAATCCGAGAGGACCATTCAGATTTTGGAGGATATGTTGTGAGCTTGTGTGATAGACTTCTCTGATTCTTGGGATTCGCACCTACCGTTAGTGGAATTCTCTTACAACAACAATTATCAGGCTAGTATTGAGATGGCACCGTATGAGGCCTTGTATGGAAGAAAATGTAGATCGCCTATCTGTTGGGATGAGGTCGGTGAAGCGAAGATCGTGGGTATTGATTTGCTTCAGGATTTAGTTGAGAAAGTTAGAGTTATCCGGGATCGATTGAAAACAGCCCAGAGTCGACATAAGAGCTATGCAGATAACCGAAGGCGAGATCTTAGTTTTCAGACCGGTGATTTTGTGTTCTTGAAAGTATCTCCGAAGGTGGGTATTCGAAGGTTCGGGAAGAAAGGCAAATTAGCTCCGAGGTTTATAGGTCCGTTTGAGATTTTAGGAAAGGTTGGACTTCTAGCGTATCGACTTGCGCTACCGCCATCTTTAGACCGGTTGCACAACGTGTTCCACGTTTCTATGCTTCGGAAGTATGTTCATGATCCATCTCACGTGTTACCGAGGGTACCGGAGGATAAAGAGCCCGATATGACTTATGAGGAACGACCGGTTCGGATTTTAGATGCCAAAGTCCAAGAATTGAGAAACAAAAGCATTGCGTTGGTTCGGGTTCTTTGGAGGAATCATAATGTTGAAGAATCGACATGGGAGCTCCGAGATGAGATCGAGAGGAAATATCCGTGGCTTTTTAATTCGGGTAAGTCTCGTTAAAATTCGGGTCGAATTTTCTTTAAGGGGGAGTGAATGTCACGACCCGAAAACTAAGCTCTATTTTATTACTAATAAATAATTATTATTTATTTATTTGCTTATTTATTTATTTAAATTATCATTTATTTAAATATTTATGTGTGCATTTTATGTTTCATAATAATTTATGCCTAGCATTTTATTTGAGTCATTTGGGTTAGTGTAGTATTGTTGGGTCTTATTTGTTAGTAGGGAGTGTAAGTATTTGTGTTAGTAGATGGGGAGGGGCCTAGATGTAACATTTTTAAATAATTTCCCCTACTCCCTCCCTACTCCTTCTCTTCTCCCTCACCTTCTCCCTCACTCTCAGCATACTCCTTTCTCTCTCTCTCCATTGTCAAGAAAAAGGGTAAGTTTTCTCTCTACCTTCTCTCTACATTTCCATCCCCTTCCTCTCATCTTTTCTCATTTCTTTCTATACGAAATATGTTTAGATCGTCGATAGGATCGCGTAGAACCAAAAAGAATTGAATTCCGTCATCTTTGAGAATTTTCAAGTAAGTTGCTTTCCCCCATTTTATGCTAGAAATGCCATTCCATTTTAGATGATGATAAGAATGCCATTTATTGCTTCTTGGGTTAATTTGAGAGTGATCTATATTTTTGTTCATTTTGTTGTAAAATTTTGGTATTTGAATCATCCCTTGATTGGGGTTGTCCAGTCGATGTTCTAGGGTCCTTTTTGGCTTCTAAATGGTTTGGGTACATTGGGTTACTACTTGGTAGTGTTAACTTTGAATTTGGGTATGAAAATGGTGGATTTGTGTTGATTTTTGAATAAGAACCCAGGAAGGAAGATCTGGGTTTGCTGTTCTTCCTTGGAGGCGCGCGCATCCCCTGCGTATGACGCGCGCGCACCCTTCTCTCCCCCTTTCTGGTAAAACCTTCTGATGGATGGAGGCGCGCGCACCCTCCCATAGGAGGCGAGCGCACCCTCTCCTCCTCCAAACTTGATTTTCCTTCTGATCAAAGGAGGCGCGTGCACCCTCCCATAGGAGGCACGCGCACCCTCTCCCCTGGTGTGAAATTTATTTCCCTTTTTGTCCAATCTTTCGAGAGCCATATCTCCCTCATCCGGACTCCATTTTAGGTGTATAAATTATCGTTTTAAAGCTCTCCTTGAGCTCTTCGAGATGAGTGAATAGATTTGGTTGTGTTCTTGAGTTAACTGGTTCCTTTGTGAATGTATGTGATATGGGATTTGATTAAATTATTATTTGGAAATATGAAGCACTTTTATGATGCGCGTTTATTCAATTCATCTTTTTGGTGATTAATTGGAATGATTCCCTACTTTGGAATCAATTGTTGTTTATCGTGCTAGTATTTTATTACTTAGCCTTTACTTGAAATTCCAGCTGGTATTTTGTGTGTGTTTGGGCGATGCGAAACATTATGATGGCACAACCAAGTCCATTGTGATGTTGACCATTGTTTTGCCCCATTATTTCCCTCCTCTAGATTGGCCTTGGATGTGAGATGAGCTAGCCCCTTTGTGAGCACTTTAGCTATTGGTTTTCGGGCTTTAACTGTGTGTCACTGTCCCCTTGTTATTGGTTCCGGTACCGGGGATTTCTCTTCAGCTTTCATGCTATTATGAAGATGATGATTTGTTGATTATTGAAGCTGCGCAACAACTTTTATTTGGTTTTATCAGTTGGGAAACCTTGGCTAATATCCTTTGTTAATTGTTTATTTTCCCTGCTATCTGATATATGAAAATTGCTATGTGTTATGTGATTTATTATTGATTATTGCATCATAGCATATCATGTAGTTGCATTAGTAACTTATTGAGATTTATCTCACCCCCTTTTCCTTTGTCTTTGTTTTTCCTTAACCCCCCCCCCCCTCAAGGTGGAAAGGATTAGACTCGCTGATCACGAGACAGGACGTCGCGAGGGTTGAGCCTTTGGGGCAAGTGTATATTGGTGGGTTTACATTATATAAATGTGTAACTCTTTTGGGGATAGTTGTACCACACTTTGACGTCACTAAGATTTGTATATTTTATTACTTTGTAGCGTGAGCTTATGGGGCTTACACTAGTACATCGTTGTTGTTAAATTGTTTTCCAAAACCTTGTGTTATCATCTTTTGATACGAAATGAAATTTTTATCTCCGATATTTTGGTATTTTGATTAGTAAGTCGACGTCCAGCTCGCGATCTCGGGCCCGCGGGGTTCGGGGTCGCGACAACCCGTATTCGATGCCTCGGTTTTCCTCTTATGTTTTCCAATGTCTTGCTCGATTAAGTATGCACGGTCTACCGCATCCTGGAATGTCACAATCCTCTGGGCTATAAGCTGAGTACGGATGGAAGTCTTCAAACACCGGATGAATCTCATAGCTTTCTGTTCCTCGGTCCTCACAAGATAGTCACAATACCGGGCTAATTCTGTGAACTTAGCCAAGTACTGAGCTATAGACAACAAACCTTGCTCCAAGTTGAGAAGCTCGATCTCCTTTCGGTTCTGATCTACTACCGGAATGAAATGCTCCTTGAATTTCCGCACAAACAATTCCCACGCATACACTGTGTGAGTATCATCCCAACTCGCTTTAACCCCTTTCCACCAATGCTCGGCAGCATCTACAAGCTTATAGGCCGCGAACCGGACCTTGTCCTCATCGGTGCAACCAAAGACATCGTAAATTTTCTCCATTGATTCTATCCATAGCTCGGCCTTCTTCACATTGGGTTCCCCATTATACTCTGCCGGTTTCAGTTTCAAGAACTGCTCCAAACCATATCGAGGAGGTGGTGCTTGTTCTACTCTCGGACCTTGGTCATGTATGGCCTTCATGGCCGCCTCAAACATGCCCTAAAACATTGCACGGTTCTCTTCCCGAAGATCATTCTGATTCTGAGCCCCACCAGAACTTTCACCTGTCCTCCTTCTAGCCATTGTGACAATTACCTACATAAAACATTAACCGTTACTCACTCCGAACACAACTACCCTCCTAGGTCATACTAATCCACCTATACTTATACTTAGAGCTAAGCCATATCTCTGATACCAACTGTCGCGACCCCGACCCCGCGGGCCCGGAGTACGCGAGCTGGACGTCGACTTAGAACCAAAACACCAAAGACACGAAGATAAAAATTCCATTTTTATGCCAAAAGGTGATATAAGGTTTTGTAAATTCAAGTTTAAGAACAAAATACAACTAACATAAGCTCCACAAGCTTATACCCCAAAATATAAAATATACAATTCTTAATGACGTCATTGTTTGGTGACACTATCCCAAGGCTATACATTTAAATAATGCCAACCGAATAACAACCTTCCCCAAAAAGCTATATCCACACTCGACGTCCTGTCTCGTGATCAGCGAGTCTAATCCTTTCCACCTGGGGGGGGGGGTTAAGGAAAAAAAAAGACAAAAGAAAAGGGGGTGAGATAAATCTCAATAAGTTACTAATGCAACTACATGACATGCTAATATGCAATAGGCAATAAACAGTATAATAATCCATGAAGCACATAACAGTTTTCAGATAACAGGTAGCAGCGGAAATAAACAATTAACAAAGGATATTAGCCAAGGTTTCCAAACCGATAGACCCGAATAAAGGATCGCTGCGCAGCTTCAACAATCAACCAATCAACATCTTCATAGTAGCATGAAAGCCGAAGAAAAAACCCCGGTACCGGAACAATAATCAAGTAACATTTCACAAAGGACGGGAGATATGCCACAAAGTCATACTCCAAAAAGTTAGCTAGACTACTTCACGATGGAAGCTAGCTCATCTCGTTCCAAGGCCAATCTGGAAGAGGAAAATATGGGCAAAACAATGGTCAACATTATAATGGACTTGGCTCGTGCCATTATAATATTTCCCATCGCCCGACACAACCACAAATAACCAGCTGGACTTTCAAATAAATGCTAAGTAATAAATACTAGCTCGATAAACAACCAAAGATTCCAAAGTAGGTAACCTTATCAAGAAGTCACCAAGAAAGTGAAATGAACCAACAACACACAATTAAAGTGTTCCAATAATTTCAACAAAGATAGCATACTTCCCAAATCACATTTGCTCACAAAGGATCCAGTTAACTCAAGCACTCAACCAAGACTACTCACTCATCTCTAATATCTCAAGGAGAGCTTTAAAACGATAGCTTATACACCTAAAACGGAGTCCGGATGAGGAAGTTATGAACTATCGAAGATTGTCTGCGAAGAGTACAAGAGGGTGAAGCTCAGGGCTTGTACAACGGAGGGGGCGCACGCCCGCGCAAGAAGGGTGCGCGCGCCCTAGAGGATCATAAGGTTTTTGCAAAAGGGCCAAGGGGAGGGTGCGCGCGCTCGCGAGGAAAGGGTGCGCACGCCCCAAGGCATCAGAAGGTTTTGAGTTTGATGAAACAATGAGGGAGCGCACGCCCTCAAGAAAATGGTGCGCGCGCCCTCGATCAACATAAGGTTTAGTTACAAAGGGGCATAAGGGTGCGCACGCCCCCTCCCAAAGGGTGCGCGCGCCCCCCTTGCCCGGAGGGGCAATTTCCGGCCAAAATTCTGGGTTTCCTCCATTTTCAACCAAAAACTCAAATCTCTTTATTTCAAAGTTTCTAACAAGTCTAACCATGAATTCAAACAACTATGAACTGGGAGGGGACCTACATATCAACATTAGACAACCCCAAACCAAGATTTAACCCAACATTCAACAATCACCATTTTTAACCAACAATCAAAATAAATTCTAAATAAATTCCCAAACTCAACCCAACATCATATATATCATTTAAAACACCATTCAAGCATGAAACGAACATTTTATCATAATAATGGGGGAAAAGCAACTTACCCGGATTTTCTCAAAGATGACGGAATTCAAATATTTTTGGTTCTTTGCGATCCTATCGACGATCTAAACACATTTCGTAAAATGAGCACTAAGAAAAGATGAGAGGAAGAGGAAGAAAATGAAGAGAGAAGGGAGAGAGAAATGTTACCTTTCTTGGCTATGGAGGAGAGAGAGAATGCTGGGAGAGAGGGAGTAGGGTGAGGAAGAGAGTGAGGGAGAAGGAAGAGTAGGGAGGGAGTAGTTAAAATTATTTTTGAAAAGTTACACCTAGGCCCCTTCCTCCACTTACTAACTCAACTACAATACTCCCTACTAACAACTAAGACCCAAACACTACACTAGCACAAATGACTCAAATAAAATGCTAGGCATAAAATATTATGAAACATAAAATGCACACATAATTACTCAAATAAATAATTCAAATAATTAATTAATCAATTAAATAAATAAATAATCATTTTATTACCAAGAAAATAGAGACGGGTTTTCGGGTCGTGACGTCTTTAGTGAGAAGTTGAGTGAGGCTCGACAGAAGTGGAGTACGTATGATCAGGAATTCTATCCAGTTTTTCGAGCCTTACGACAGTGGGAGCATTATCTTGTTCAGAGGGAGTTTATTTTATTTTCTGACCATGTTTCTTTAAAAATTTTGCATAGTCAGAAAATAATAAATAAGATGCATGCTCGTTGGGTTAGTTATCTGCAGAAATTTCCTATTATTATTCAGCATAAATCAGGTGTTCAGAACAAGGTTGCCGATGCTTTGAGTAGGAGGGCTTCGTTGTTGCTCACACTGTCTCAGGAAATTGTGGGTTTTGGCTTGCTGAAGGATCTTTATGAGGGTGATTCAGATTTCAAGGAGTTGTGGTATAAGTGTGTGGGTAAACATCCTAGTGCAGATTTTCATATTCGGGATGGTTTTCTGTTAAAGGGGGATCGGTTATGTGTTCCTGTTTCGTCTCTCCAAGAGAAGCTGATTCGATATCTACACGGTGGAGGTCTTAGTGGGCATTTGGGACGAGACAAGACTATTGCTAGCTTGGAAGAGCGATATTTCTAGCCTCATCTGCGGAAGGATGCTGGTTCTATTGTCAGGCGTTGTTATGTCTGTCAGGTTTCTAAAGGTCGGTCTCAAAATACTGGTCTTTATTTGCCTTTACCTATTCCTGATGATATATGGCTAGATTTGTCTATGGATTTTGTGTTGGGTTTACCGCGTACGCAACGAGGTGTGGATTCTGTTTTTGTGGTGGTGGATCGATTCTCCAAAATGTCTCATTTTATTGCTTGCAAGAAGACTGCGGATGCAACTAATATTGTGAAGTTGTTTTTTAGAGAAGTTGTCTGACTACATAGGGTTCCTAAATCCATCACTTCGGATAGGGATACCAAATTTTTGAGTCACTTCTGGGTTACTCTATGGCGCATGTTTGGTACTTCGGTTCACCGGAGTTCTACAGCTCATCCGCAGACGGACAGACAGATAGAGGTTACTAACAAGACATTGGGGAATATAATCAGAAGCGTTTGTGGTAACAAGCCAAAGCAGTGGGATTTATCTTTACCACAGGTGGAGTTTGCTTATAACAGTGCAGTGCATTCGGCCACGGGTAAATCGCCTTTTTCCTTGGTTTATACTTCTACTCCTAGGCATGTGGTGGATTTGGTACCATTACCTAAGGGCCGGGGTCTAAGTCAAGCTACTGAAAATATGGCCAATGATGTGCAAGCTGTCAAAGAGGCGGTCAAGGCTAAGTTGGAAGCATCGGGGTTAAAGAATAAGGAGGCTGCGGACAAGAAGCGGAGGGTCAAGGTTTTCAAGGTTGGCGATGATGTGATGGTGTTTCTTCGCAAGGAGAATTTTCCTGTTGGTACGTACAAGAAGCTCCAACCTCGCAAATATGGCCCGTTTAAAGTGACAAGGAAGATCAATGGCAATGCGTACGTAGTGGCTCTTCCTGATGATTTGAACATCTCTAACACGTTCAATGTTGCGGATATATATGAGTACCACGCTGATGGAGTTCTTTATCCTGGTGAGAACTCGGGGTTGAGTTCTTTAGAGGTGGAGGAGACTGATGTAGGAGGTTCCTCGGGTGCAGCAGCGCATAGCTAGACCGACAAGTGAGCGCCCGCCTGCTTCCATACGAGCGCCCGCTTACCTCGTGAATTCGAAGGGTAGAAACTGATTAAAAGCGAGCGCCCGCGTGGTCTACGCGCAGAAAAGTCCCAGTTCGCATTTTTATCATTTTTATCCCAGAATTAGGTTAATTTCGGGATTTATGTTTTATTTAGGTTATGTTATTTTGTTAGGAGTATAAATACTCTTTTCGTTTCATTGTTTTAGGGTTACATTATTATTCTTATCAATTGAACTTTGTTCTTGGAGATTTATCTCTATTTCTTGGTGGATTCCAAGGTTTATGTGTTTGAGGTTACATCGCTTGTGAAATCTTGTGTGTAGTGCGCTACTCACGAAATCTATCACTTCCGTGCTGCGTCAATATGTATCTCCATGTTCAAAACATGAGAACTTATTAACATACCTTTCATTCATCACATGAATGTTAGGCTCTAATCAATCTCAAACTTTCCTTGCCTTTCTTGCTTGTAGGAACGCTTCCTACATGATTGCTTATCACATAAGCATCCATATGTTTTAGATACTTCTAAAGTTCCAAACATTTGGTAAGTTGTAGGACAATTGACATCCATAGATTCATCCATATGTTTCTAATCAATGTATTTATCCATCCTTAAGGCATTAGGTTTCTTAGGAATAGAATTTATTAAGAATTCATAACTTCCGATCTTGCTTTAGAACAATTCTTAAGCTCATGACTATGTCAAGGAAGTTAATCCCATTCTCTTTAAGTGCCCAATCGCAGTAATTATACATGATTATAGTTTAAAACATTCTACACAATATGCAAATAAATATACACCTATATTTCATACCATTATCATTTAGAGTTAAATAATGTATTTCATAAATACTCCTACTAAACTATACACCTTCAAATACAACTCTTGTATAATATAATTTAAATGGGCTAAGATCCATATTTCACTTGATTTGTGAGTCTGCTTTGGCATGAACCTCAAAACCAAGCTATTTAGGTAGATAACTCCTTATCAATCCTTTATGGGATTTGTGACATCTTATGTCTTACAAGTTTTAATCTCATCTTATGCTTTAGGCCCATAACCGTTATGATAGCCTAATTAAGTTTGACCACTTTAAAAGTATAGATAACCTTTGCCTCATCTTGCTTCTCAAAGATAGAATGATGTGCCCTGCTTTGGCAGATAAACCACACCGAAACGATCAAGGTACTTCACAAGTGTTTAAATAGTGGGTGGCACAAAACTTAAAATTTTGATGAAGGTTCATTTACACAGAGACATGCGTCATATATTTAATTATGTCAAGCATAATTTAATATTAGTCTTTGCATAAAGGATGTTAACTAATCAAATTAATTAACAGAAGCAAAATCTTGTGATTTAATTATGAAGCAATATTATGGGGACAAAATCTAAATTATCTGTAAACAATTTACAGATTGGATATTTCATCCGTATTCCCAGAAACAAGGCGTAAGCCTGCCATTGGTCCATACAATGAATTAATCCAAATTTAGTTTCCTTCTTTGCAAACAGTTTGCCCTTTGTATTGGGATAATTCTAAAACTTTGAGATTACGCCAACCTTAAAGTCCTTTAAGATTCTGATATCAATAACTGTCTGGACTTATGAACTGAAATTTCTTTCAGGAAACACGGTTTCCAAAACCTGCCGTCTGAAATAGAACAGAATCAGTACTGCCCAAACCATCCGTACGAATGTTTCTAGCAGCTTCCAGATTCATCCATACGGATCTTTTATACAGGTCACAGAAACCCATTCTCACCACCCCGGGAAGTTACCGGGAATACCCCATCAATGAAGGTCATGTATTATGACACACCACCCCGAGAAGTTACCGGGAATACCCCATTCTCACCCATGTGACCCAATCGACAGTGCCACAAATCCGTATCACCCTTGGCTGACGCCACCGCGATACTATCCTTGGTGTTGTTCATCAAATACAGTCTTCCTTCCTTATTACCCCGAGCGATCTCACAATTCTCCTTGGTAATAACCCAGATCCTGCAGCTAAAAGTTGCCGTGTAACCTTCTTCACCCAGCTGCCCAACTGAAATCAGGTTCTTTTTCAAACCCAGAATGTGTCTGACCCCGTGTAGATGTAAGACCTTCCCGTCTGATACTCCTATTCTGACATCCCCCTTCCCCTTGATTTCCAAAGGCTCGCCATCCGCCAGATAGACCTTTCAAAATCACCGGAAGTGTAATTTTCCATCGCCCCTGCATGCCCGCATGAGTGGAATGATGCCCCCGAATCCAGCACCCATGATTCTAGTGCACTACTAACACTTAGAATCAGTACATTGTCACCTTCGATTATCACATTCGCCGATTTATCCCCTCGCATGGGACAATCCCTCTAGTAGTGTCCTAACTCCTTACAATGATAGCACTCTACCGATCCTCTTGCAACCCTTGGTCTTTCTTTGTTCTCCACAGACTGATCCCCACCCCCGATTACACTTTCCCTTGACCCTGTTCTCCCTTTATTGCTAGAACCCGGCCTTCCCCTACTAGTTGCCAAGACCGATTCCGAAGTAGACGGTGCCCCCAACTTTATGTGATTTTCCTCGCCCAAGAGAAATTCTTTAACATCATCATACTTCAATTTGTTCTTACCCGCTAAAGCATTTAATGTCGCGACCCCGGACCCCGCGGGCCCCGGGACCGCGATCTGGACGTCGACTCTAACGATAAACTCCAAAATACCGAAGTTAAAAATTCCATTTAGCACCAAAAGGTGATGAACCAAAGTTTTACACAATCGAGTTTGATAAAAACCAAATACAACTTATCATAAACTTCCACAAGTTTATGCTAACAAGAATACAAATATACAAAATCCTAATGACGTCAATGTTTGGTACAAATATCCCCAAAAGGTTACACATTGATATAATGTAAACCAACCTATACAACTTTCCCCAAAAGAACGGATCCACACTCGACGTCCTCTTTCTCGTGATCAGCGAGACTAATCCTTAGCACCTGGGGGGGGGTTAAGGAAAAACAAAGATAAAAGGAAAGGGGGTGAGATAAATCTCAATAAGTTACTAATGCAACTATATGACATGCTATGATGCAATAAGCAATAAGCAATAATAATTATCACATAGCACATAGCATTTATCACATACAGATAGCAGCGGAAATAAACACATAACAAAGGATATAGCCAAGGTTTTCCAAACCGGAACATCCAAATAAAGGATCGCTGCGCAGCTTCAATAATCAACCAATCAACATCTTCATAATGGCATGAAAGCCGAAGAGAAAACCTCGGTACCGGAACCAAATCATAAAAGTGTCACAAAGGACAAGGACCATGACACAAAGTCATGCCCGTTAGCCAGATGCATTCACAAAGGAACGCTGACTTATCCTTTCCAAGGCCAATCTGGAGAAGGGGTATAGTAAGGGCAAAACAATGGTCAACATTATAATGGACTTGGCTTTGCCATTATAATCCTTCCCATCGCCCGATGCAACAAATATGCCAGCTGGGCTTCCAAATAAATGCTAAGTAATAATAATTTAGCATGAATGAACAACTTAAGGTTCCAAAGTAGGGAACCATTCCACTTAAATCACCACAAAGGTAAACCAATACAAACCGTGCATCAAAGATGACCACATTCCCAATACTTAATCAAATTCCATCTCGTATTTATTCACAAAGGAATCAAACCCAATCAATAAAGTGTTCCAACAATGACACTTAACACTTACTTAATTTCAAACACAAACTTGATCACAAAGGACTCAATTCTATCCCTAGAATGCACTACAATGTTCACTAAGGTCAACTAGGAGGACACCCAAGAATTGGATCACAACGCATTCTTTAGTCACACAATTTAACAAAATGTGCATTTTTCAGAGACCTGTGCGGCCGCCCACTATGGGTTGTGCGGTCGCCCAAAGTGCCTCAAAACAAGAACAAAAACTCTCAGAAAGGTGTGCGGTCGCCCAAACTATTTTGGGCGGTCGCACAACATGCCGGAATCGCCAGAATCGGGAAGAACAACTTGGTTTCTTCCATTTTCAACCCAAAACACAAAACACCCAAAATCCAACACTCCCAACAAGATTTCTAAGGTACCCAAACATTATTTAAACAAAGAGGGGACCTTAATAACACCCTTAATCAACCAAACCCAAGATTAAATCAAGGCATTCATCAATTCACCATTTTTAACCAAAAACTCAATAAATTCCAAATAAATTCAAAACTCATCCAAACTTCAAATGTAACACATAAATCATCATATAAGCATGATATGAACATTTTAGCATTTAAATGGGGGAAAAGTAACTTACTTGAATTTTCTCAAAGTTGACGGAATTCAAATCTTTTTGACTCTACGCGATCCTAGCGACGATCTAAACAATGTTTACGTTTTAAGAAATGAGAAAAGATGAGAGGAAGAAGGAGAAAATGAAGAGAGAAGAAGAAGAAGAAGAAAACTTACCCAAACTTGGAGAGAGAGAGAGACTTGTCTGGAAAAATAAATGGGGTGGAGTATGGTGAGGGAGAAGGAGGTGAGGGAAGGTGTAGGGAGGGAGTAGGGGTTTATTTTAAAAACTTACACTTAGGCCCCCTCTCTCACACTACACACTAACAATTAAGACTCAACACTTCCACACTAGCCCAAATAACTCAAATAAAATGCTAGGCATAAATATTATAACACATAAATTGCACACATAATTATTTAAATAAATAATAATTTAAATAAATAAATAAGCAAATAATTAAATAAAAATCATTTAATTACTAATAAAATAGAGCCTATATTTCGGGTCGTGACATTCACTCCCCCTTAAAGAAAATTCGACCCGAATTTTAACGAGACTCACCTCAAACAAAAAGCCACGGAAATTTCCTCTCGATCTCATCACGGAGCTCCCACGTCGACTCCTCGATGTTATGATTCCTCCAAAGGACTCTAACCAACGCGATGCTCTTGCTCCTCAACTCTTGGACCTTGGAATCTAAGATCCGAACCGGTCGTTCCTCATAAGACATATCGGGCTCAATATCCTCCGGTATCCTCGGTAGCACGTGAGACGGATCATGAACATACTTCCGAAGCATAGAAACGTGGAAAACGTTGTGCAACCGATCCAAAGATGACGGCAACGCAAGACGATACGCAAGAAGTCCAACCTTTCCCAAAACGACGGATACCCACCCTCGGAGACACTTTCAAGAATACCAAATCACCAACCTGAAAACTAAGGTCTCGCCTTCGGTTATCTGCATAGCTCTTATGTCGACTCTGGGCTGTCTTCAATCTATCCCGGATAATTTTAACTTTTTCAACTGAATCCCGAAGCAAATCAATACCCAAAACTTTCGCTTCACCAACCTCATCCCAACAAATAGGCGATCTACACTTTCTTCCATACAAAGCTTCAAACGGAGCCATCTCGATACTAGCCTGATAACTGTTGTTGTAGGAGAATTCCACTAACGGTAGGTGCGAATCCCAAGAATCAGAAAAGTCTATCGCACACGCTCGCAACATATCCTCAAGAATCTGAATAGTCCTCTCGGATTGTCCGTCGGTCTGAGGATGAAAAGCTGTACTGAAACGCAAATCTGTACCCAAAGCTTCCTGAAACGCCTTCCAGAATCTAGAAGTAAACCTCGGGTCTCGATCTGACACAATGCTAACCGGAACCCCATGCAATCTAACAATCTCATCAATATAAAGGGTCGCAAGCTTCTCCATCGAATACCTGATGTCAATAGGCAAGAAATGGGCGCTCTTGGTCAATCTATCCACTATTACCCAAACACTGTCATACTTCCTACGGGTACGAGGCAGTCCCGTAACGAAATCCATAGTCACATGCTCCCATTTCCACTCGGGAATCTCTAACGGCTGAAGCAATCCCGCGGGTCTCTGATGCTCGACTTTAACCTGCTGACACGTTAAACATCTCGAAACAAACTCGGCTATTTCCCTCTTCATATTAATCCACCAAAATTGTTGCTTCAAATCCTGATACATCTTCGTACTGCCCGGATGAATAGTATACCTCGATTTATGACCCTCATCAAGAACTCTCTGTTTAATTCCATCAACATTCGGAACACACAGACGACCACGGAAAGTCAAAACTCCACTCGAACTCAAAGAAAAATCCTCGAAATTCTTTTCCTTCAATTTACCATTATCTTCACCAACTCGGGATCCTCTTTCTGAGCCTCTTTTATCCTCTGAACTAGGGTCGGAGACACCCTAATATTCGCAAAAATAGCCCCATGTCTCGATTCACGAGGAGACCAATCTCGAACATCCTCAAGCATTTTCCATTCTCGAACCCTCATCGAAGCCACATAAGACTTTCTACTAATCGCATCGGCTACCACATTCGCCTTCCCCGGATGATAAGAAATCGTACAATCATAATCCTTCAACAATTCCATCCATCGGCGCTGTCGGTTGTTCAACTCTTTCTGAGAGAAAAGGTACTTCAAACTCTTGTGATCCGTAAAAATCTCAAACTTCGCTCCATAAAGATAGTGCTTCCACTTGTGCAACGCAAATACAATAGCCGCTAACTCCATATCATGAGTCGGGTAATTCTGTTCACTCGGGGTCAACTTCCTCGAAGCATACGCAATTACTTTCCCATTCTGCATCAACACACACCCAAACCCTCTTTCGAAGCATCACTATAAATCACTAGGCCATCGGTCCCATTAGGCAAAGTCAAGATCGGTGCTGTCGTCAACCTCTTCTTCAATTCCTCGAAACTCTTGCCACATTTCTCGGTCCACACAAACGGAACATTCTTTCGGGTCAACTGAGTCATCGGAGTAGCAATCCTCGAAAACCCTTCAATAAACCTTCGGTAATAACCGGCTAAACCCAGAAAACTACGAATCTCGGTCACTGACTCAGGTCTCTTCCAATCCACTATAGCCTCAATCTTAGACGGATCCACAGAAATCCCATCTTTCGAAATAACATGACCCAGAAATGACACCTTCTCGAGCCAAAATTCGCATTTACTGAACTTCGCAAATAATTTCTCCCTTGCAAGAACGGATAAAACTGTCCTCAAGTGCTGCTCGTGCTCCTCTCGGGATTTCGAATAAACAAGAATGTCGTCGATGAAAACCACCACGAACGAATCAAGATAGGGATGGAAAATCCGATTCATCAAATCCATAAATACGGCCGGCGCGTTAGTCAACCCAAACGGCATAACCAAGAACTCATAATGACCGTAACGAGTGCGAAAAGCAGTCTTCGGAATATCCTCCGATCGAACCTTCAACTGATGGTACCCACTCCTCAAATCAAGCTTGGAAAACACAACGGACCCTTGAAGCTGATCAAATAAATCATCGATATGCGGTAGAGGATACTTATTCTTCACCGTAACCTGATTCAACTTCCGGTAATCTATACACAATCTCAACGAACCATCTTTCTTCCGCACGAACAAAACCGGTGCTCCCCACGGGGAAACACTAGGGCGGATAAACCCTCGATCAAGCAACTCTCGCAACTGAACCTTTAATTCTTTCAACTCTGCGGGAGCTAACCTATAAGGCGCTTTCGAAATCGGAGCCGTACCCGGTAAAAGATCTATACAAAACTCAATCTCACGATCGGGAGGCATCTCATACTCGGTAGAGAAAACATCGGGAAATTCCCGAACTACCCGAACCCTATCCAAACTAGGGGATTCTTTCCTAGTATCAAGAACACTAGCCAAATACCCCTCACAACCACTATGCAATAATCGCCTCGCCTTCATAAAAGAAATTAAGCGAACCTTTCTACTCAGAGGACAAGCCTCAAACACAAACTTAGGCACATCAGGAATAGAAAATGTAACAATTTTCTTACGGCAATCAACAGAAGCGTGAAACTTGCTCAACCAATCCATACCCAAAATGACATCAAAGTCTTGGATAGGAAGAACTACCAAATCCGCACAAAGGACTCGACCACAAATAGCCACATCACAAGCACGAAAGACTCGATCAGAAATCAAGCATTCTCCTATAGGGGTCGACACCTCTAGCACGTACGGTAAAGACTCGAATGCAGCATTTAACATAGAAGCAAATTGCACAGAAATGTATGAATGAGATGATCCTGGATCTACTAACGCTCGTGCGCTCACATTAGACACAGAAATAATACCTCCAATAACGGATGGATCATCGGTCGCTTGTTGTTGATTCATTGCAAACACTTTCCCTTGGACCTTGGGCTTCCCGGTAACATCCCTTTTCTGACCCTGATTAAAACCAACCCCTGACCCGGATGACTGACCTCGGTGCCTCGTGCAATCCCTCGCAAACTTGATCACAAATGACTCAATTCTATCCCTAGAATGCACTACAATGTTCACTAAGGTCAACTAGGAGGACACCCAAGAATTGGATCACAACGCATTCTTTAGTCACACAATTTAACAAAATGTGCATTTTTCAGAGACCTGTGCGGCCGCCCACTATGGGTTGTGCGGTCGCCCAAAGTGCCTCAAAACAAGAACAAAAACTCTCAGAAAGGTGCGCGGTCGCCCAAACTATTTTGGGCGGTCGCACAACATGCCGGAATCGCCAGAATCGGGAAGAACAACTTGGTTTCTTCCATTTTCAACCCAAAACACAAAACACCCAAAATCCAACACTCCCAACAAGATTTCTAAGGTACCCAAACATTATTTAAACAAAGAGGGGACCTTAACAACACCCTTAATCAACCAAACCCAAGATTAAATCAAGGCATTCATCAATTCACCATTTTTAACCAAAAACTCAATAAATTCCAAATAAATTCAAAACTCATCCAAACTTCAAATGTAACACATAAATCATCATATAAGCATGATATGAACATTTTAGCATTTAAATGGGGGAAAAGTAACTTACTTGAATTTTCTCAAAGTTGACGGAATTCAAATCTTTTTGACTCTACGCGATCCTAGCGACGATCTAAACAATGTTTACGTTTTAAGAAATGAGAAAAGATGAGAGGAAGAAGGAGAAAATGAAGAGAGAAGAAGAAGAAGAAAACTTACCCAAACTTGGAGAGAGAGAGAGACTTGTCTGGAAAAATAAATGGGGTGGAGTATGGTGAGGGAGAAGGAGGTGAGGGAAGGTGTAGGGAGGGAGTAGGGGGTTTATTTTAAAAACTTACACTTAGGCCCCCTCTCTCACACTACACACACAAACACTACACTCCCTACTAACAATTAAGACTCAACACTTCCACACTAGCCCAAGTAACTCGAATAAAATGCTAGGCATAAATATTATAACACATAAATTGCACACATAATTATTTAAATAAATAATAATTTAAATAAATAAATAAGCAAATAATTAAATAAAAATCATTTAATTACTAATAAAATAGAGCCTATATTTCGGGTCGTGACATTTAACGCCGTCACCGTTCCGCTCCAACATCCTGGTAAAGACGCTAGCAATAAACACGCATGAACCTCGTCACCGAAAGTAATCTCCAACGCAGCCAATGAGTCTATAACATCCATAAACTCATCGATGTGTTTAGCTATGGATCTTCCCTCTTGCATCTTGAGACTACCCATCTTGCGTATCAAATCAACATTATTTACAGCAGATGGAGTTTCAAATCTCTCAGTAAGATAATCCAATAGCTCTTTGGTGGTTTTCGCCTTCTTGGTAGTCTTCGCGATCCACTTCGAAAAAGTAGATCGAACCACCCCTAAGGCTTTCCGATCCAAAAGATCCCAATCTTCCTGCTTTTCGCTTTCCGGCTTGACTCCTTTTAGAGGCATATAGAGATCCTTATTATACAAGAGTTCCTCTATTTGCATCCTCCAAAACTCATAGTCAGACCCATCGAATATCTCCACCGCTTGTTTATCCTTGCCCATTCTTGATTGTTTGAACAAACCCTAATCGCCCTATAAACCCGGAACAATAAACCAGAGCTCTAGATACCAGTTGTTGGGACCGCGACCACCACCACCACTCTCCACATTAGTATGATATTGTCCGCTTTGGGCCCAGACCGCACGGATTTGTTTTTTGGCTAACTCCCAAAAGCCTCATACTAATGAAGTGGGTGGGTGCTCTTATATACCTTGCAATTATTTCATCAATTGCCGATGTGGGACTTTGGGTTGCCACCCAACATCTAAAAATTGGTATTGATAGTATTTATAATGGTGCATCAATAACAATTTTTAAATTTTCATTAGAGCAATTAAAAGTTGCTTTAATTATTCCTCAAAGTTCCCTCATAGTAATAATTAAAAAAGATGGACTATCTTTCTGGGGACAGAGCGAGTACGTTCTTAAGCGTGGAATGGGGTAGGGGTAGTAGTGTTAGTATTGATTATCATATGGAGTAACATATACTCCCTCCGTCCCATTTCAAATTGCAAAACTTGCCAAAAAGAGTGTCCCAATTAAAATTGCAAAATCCAAAAATGGCAAGTTTTAACCCACTTGCACACTCACATCCATTAACACACTAACTATTTTCTACCCCACTTTCTCTCTCCCACTCAGCTATCAACACTCACAACACATCACCTTTTTCACTTTTTCCCTTAATCCCCGTGCCAACCTAGTATTTGTAATTTGAAATGGGACGGAGGGAGTATATTTACTCCAAAGTTTAATAATTCACATTTTCATCCCTATTGGTTTTATGGTACCTTTTACTTTTTAGGTTTACATTGAACCCTAGATATGAAAAAAATAAAAATGAAATATGATGAACTCCCTATTTTGCCATTTAATTTTCACATAGTATCCTCTACTTGCTTAAAAAGAAAATCAGATTATTTAATAGAAATAATTATATTAAGTAGAACTATTCATAAGAAATAAATGTTAAATCATTCAGCGAGGGACCTATTTTGAACAAGTTCAACTCCTTAATTCACAGGTTACCCCCTTCAACGTTGTTTTAATTCAATTATGTCCCAACATCATTAAATTTCAGATGAAACATTAACGAAGGGAAAATATATACTCATTTTTAATGAGTTTAGGGGCAAGGTTGGCAATTATCAATATTAGGGGTATATTTGCATCCAAAATCTAAATCTAAGTTCGGTGGCATATTTATCTATTTTCCCATTCCATTAATTTGTGTCCTAAGAGGCTAGACACATCTTAAAACACTGTTGCACAGTTTTAAAAAGCAAGATTTTTTAAAATGGTGATTATTTTGGACGCTATTATTTTGAGCGGCTAAAATGGGCCAAGATTTTAAAAAAGTTTCGCTCGAGAACTCTCCATTGAAACGCTTAATTAGTAAAAGCTGACTTTTTCACTCAATTTTAGACGCCTCGCTCTACCAGACGCCGCCTTAGATTCTCTCTCACTCTCTAACACAACTGCCATTGCATCGTTACAATTAATGATTTAAATTGAGCTAATCGCCTTTGCCTTCAAAATCAAAGGCTGAGATTTGATATACACCGTGAAACTCATTTTGAGAAAAAATATTGATGTTAAATCAAGAAAAATATCTTAATTAAAACCATTTACTCAAGAGGAGTAGCGAAACCTCCTGATGTTCAATGTTCTAAAGGGAAATGCTAGGCTTATAAAAAAAATTTACAAAATGAAGGATACAAGATGTGGTGACGATATTTCATCGATAGTGGACTCGGCACACTCCAATTAAAAACACAAACACAATTATAACACCTCATTTTGTAAGCCACATTTTGTAGCGATCATTTGTAACATTATACTCCCTCCGTCCCAAAATGATCTTCATACTTTTTTCGCCGTTATCACGAAGGAACTTTGGGCAATAATTTTAGGTTGATTTAATTGTTTTAATGGAAATCTAAAACGTGTTACTGATACACCATCAACAATACCATCAATACCAATTTTCAGATTCTTATTACGACAATTATATCAACCTAAAATCATTGCTTAAAATTCCTTCGCGTTAACAGCGAAAAAAGTATGAAGATCGTTGGGACTGAGGGAGTATTATTTCCCATATGTATGAGGTTGGAGCAGGTCATCAGTTGTCACATTTCATACCTTAAGGTGGGCTAAAGGCCATAAATTTGATTGGGCCTGTGAGGTTAACCAAGTATAATTCTCAGTGTCCACTGGACTGGACGAGCAAACCTAGTCTCAATCTTTAAGTATACAATGTGGATCACACTGCCTAAAGCCCAATCACTAAAATATCTAAATAAGAAACCATTCTGAAATGGTTCAACCAGCTACGTGTGTCGCCAGAAGAATTTGAATTGCAATCCGAAAGGCTAAATGAGAGAGTCCAAATCCTCTGTATCACTTTATTTACCACGATCCATCAACTTTATGTTGGTGTTATATACTCCCTCTGTCCCAATTTAAACATAAAAAATAATCTGGGTTCATGAATTAAGAAAAATGTGCTGTATTGTGAGTGTAGATGATTTGGTAAGAGCGAGAAAGTGGGGTAGAGAATAGTTAGTGGGTGATTGTTGTGAGTATGATATGTGGGTGTAGACACCCCATTTTGGACATTCACTCATAATCACACTACTTCTGTGTCTCGTCTTTGATTTGGGTCAAAACTCGTTAAGTTGGACATGTTTCGTTAAGTTTCTAACTGACCCCGTTAGTTAGGGGCCAAAATGAACATTAAAACTACTGCAGAGGGCAAAAAGTGAATTCCAGCACTGAGATGCATCGTACGAGACATTGATGTCTCGTACGAGACATCCCCCCTTGACAGTCGGGTTTTGGATGATCCTAGAGTCCAAAAATACCTCTATGGGAATCAAGTCTTGGATTCCCATCACAACTTACCTTCTTGGCCAAAACCCTAGGTCTAGAACTCCTATAAATAAAAAGGTTCTTGAACCGAAAAAAGGCTAGAATCCTCATTCACCCAAAAACCACTCCAAATCTGATCAAAGAGGTCCCCATAATCAGTCCCTCTTCCTCACCCACGAAATTCAAGCCTCCATAACACCATTCAAGCCAAGTTTATTGGAGATTCGAGGCCTTTAGTCAAGGCCATCCATAGGATTCTTGAAGAACGCTTAGGTAAAACTCTTTGTTTTCTATCTTCTCATCTCCTTCTTTGTCTTTAAAGTAGCGTGATTCCATTAAAGGATCAGCCTAGAGCCTCTCCAATCCATGGAGATGGTCTCGAAGCACATGATCCGACATCCCAAATAAATAAGCAATTATTTATGTGTTCGTTTTCTTTTTACATACATTTTGCATGATTTTGAAACAATTATGATGATTTCTTAGCAAGACCAATCCTAGATTGGGTGAATTGGGTGCTCCTTAACCTTCCCAATTCATAACTTAACCCCCGAATCCAGATATCTCGGTCCGTGTTCCGACAACAACATGGTGGCGACTCTCAAAACAATCAAAAAAGGGTAAATCGAAGGACGAAAAGGCACCTCGAAGTCAAACAAAAACCCGCGCGCAAACAGTGGCGACTCTGCTGGGGAGATCACAGTAAGTGGGTTAGACTTGCGTCGAAAGAAATCATCGTTGTTTCAAAATTCTGCATTCTGTACTGTAATCTGTTCCCCGACTGAGATGCCTCGTACGAGGGATCACTTGTCTCGTACGAGACATCTAAGCTTTGTCCGGCTGGTCTAACTCTCTGGTTTGAAATAGGGTTTTCATTCAGTTCAAACGCGTACACTAGGTTTCAGATCCGCTCTCCCCATATATCATAAGGCTAACCTTTGTTTTGCAGGAGTACTTGCTAATTGTTTCATTCCTTGCTTTACATGCGTTTGCTTTATGTGTGAACTACGACGGCCTGAGTTCCTCCACAAGAGGGAAACGTAGGCAGCCACTTGGCCCGGCCTGGCCATTGCATGTTTTTGTTTTACTTTAAAAAAAAAACTCTCTATTTTCTCTTTGTCACCTAGATCTTGACTCTCACACACGTGCACACATGTAGAATAATTGCACTACATACCCTATAAACCCGGGTCCCAATCGGAGGACGGATGTCGGTCAGCACCCCCATTCTAACAAATGGCCCTTGCCGGTCTCTCAAAAGATGGTGTACCCACTCCGTGACACGCTCCTAGACTGTGTTCATGGGGAGCCTTAGCCGTAAACCTTGCATCAACCTCATGCATACATACTAGTTAATAAGACACTCCTCGAGACCGGTCGGTTCGATTCTTAGGATTGTTTTAATCTTTGCCCAAGATAACGCATCTTTACAATCTATAATCCTCCCTTGTGAATATGACGAATGTCCCTTCGGTAAAATGTTGAACAAAGGATTTTAAAATCATGGAGAACCTCTCTACGGAAATCCGAGCTTGTGTTTTCCTACTTCACTATTCTGTGTGGGATTGTGGATGCCATTTTGGCTTAGTTTCGACCGCACCGTTCAACATGTCCCTTTCGGTTGTCCCTTAAAATTCACAAGGTTTGATTGCATTAATGTGTTGTTTGACAAAGTGCAAAACAACTACGGAATCACGTAGGTTTGGTTAATTGAATGGTGGATTCCGATGAGAATATGTGACCCTTGCCCGAATTGTCCATTTGGGAGAGTGTAATACAGGTGAAAAACAAGGGGCCCATATTCTAGGGTGACAGAATCCACTGTTCCAGGATGAACTAGAGTAGTAACCTCTCAAAATGGATTAAATTCCATCCGACCAATAGGATTAAAATCTGCAAATCTGACTGTCAGGTTAGATGTCTCGTACGAGACATCCATTGTCTCGTACGAGATATCTCTCCTTTTCTGTGAATCTGCCGTGTTGGTTAACCCCTATTTCATAAAAGCCGACTTGTTGGGACCCCAGCCTGGATTTGACACAGTTTCTGCACTCTAGGTCCGTCCGATCAGCAAAGTCTCTCCATACTCCCAACACAATCGCTTCAGTAATTTACATCCGTGATCCCGCGACCAAGAGACTAGACAAGGTTGCAGTAATGGCCGGTACCCCCATCACTGACTTAGAAACCGCCAAATCCGTCATTGCACGACTTGAGCAGCAAGTCAAAGAGCAAGCCGAAATTGCCGCCCGTGAGAGTGATCGTCACGCCAAAGACATAGACACCGTCCTGCAAGAGTTCCAAGAACTCAAGAGCAGTAATAAGAAGTCGAAAACCCCCTCCAAAGACGGGGAGTCCCATGCTAGAAAAAAGAATAAAAGGGATGATGATTCCGACTCTGATTCAAATACATCCGAATCTTCCTCCTCCTCCGATGACGAGGATACTAAGGCAAGTGATAAGAAAAATAAAGCTAGTGATGACACCAACTTCATCAACTCCGCCACTGCTGAGTTTCTTGAAAAGAGGTTTGCACATCTTGGTCTAGCAAAGGGCTCCATTGTTCCATTTGACCCCATTTCACTTCGCAAGTCAATCACTAAGCTACCACAAAAATTCCGCACTCCTTATATAGCCAAGTTCAACGGCACTACCTGTCCTCGTGTTCATGTTGAAACTTACACTTGGGCCATGCTTCTGATGAAAGTAGATGACACTGTCTTGGCCCAAAGCTTTCCCCAAACTTTAGAGGGGGCGGCAAGGGATTGGTACATGTCTCTCCCCTTATCCACAAGGACCGATTGGGCTACTGCATGTGAGGTCTTCCAAAGGCGCTTCGAGGACAATACTACTTACCGTCCCACTAAAAGAGACCTTGTGCAAATCCAACAAGGTACTAATGAGACATTTGGTGACTTCGTCAAAAGATGGAGATCGAAGCTCACCGAGATCGTTGATAGGACAACTACGGACGACCAAATTCACATCTTCCTGAAATTACTCCGTAATGAGTATGAGGACCGCCTCTCCGGTACTTTCTTCCCAAGCTTCTCTGAACTTCATAAAGCCGGTCTTCGACTAGATGACATCTTCAAAAGTAGGAAAGAGGCTAAAAGAGATGGTGGATACCGCTACCCTAGCAAAGACACATTTGTCAATGCTAACGCTTTCAATAATCAAGGGAGGAGCAACTATTCCTCCGTCCCTCCGCCCAACAAGGAAAAGAAGAAAGAGAGAGTCTACAACAAATTGGAAGGTATCACTCAAGGAGAGCTCTTCGACATACTCGTAGAAGCCGGCAAGGTCGCGCCAAGGAAGCCTCCTTCTACTCCAAGGGAACTCCCCCGAATCATTCCCATCACCTCTACTGCAAGTTCCACCAGTTCAGTGGTCACGACACCAATACTTGCAACCACCTCAAAGATGTGATTCAAGATTTCATAGACTCTAAGAAGCTAGGGGTTCCTAATGTAGTGACAAACCCTCTCCTAACTACGGGAGGAGGGATCAATGTAATAGAGATAGCTAGTAAAGAAGAAGAGACTGCTCGCCTAGTTCCAAATGTGGGCGAGAGTACTCCAAATTTTATTAAAGAAGTTTCTTTCTACTACTTGTTGTCTTGGAATCAAACACTAAGTAAGAACAATGATTACTTTGTACGCGAGGGGGAAAACTTGCCATACTTCATGTTCCCTGAACCATGGATCGACCATAGGGGGAAGCGCCAGCCGGGCTTCAAAATCTTCAATGACTGTGATCCATACTCACTTGAAACAGAACCGATGCAATTCTCGTGGCTACCTCGAGAATTAGGGGGTACCAAGGCCGAAGAATTTAGTGAGTGGGACTTTGTGTTGGGAGAAGACCTACTGCGCCAATTTCTCAACCTTTTCAAGCTAGAGGACACTCAGATCAATGCAATAGACAAGGGGGACGCTACGAACCATGACTACACCAAGCTCATCGAGAAGAGTGACGAAGCCTATCCAGAATTGGTATACAACTAGGGGACCCATAGCAAGTGAAGACTTCATGATCAAAGAATTAGGATGTACTCCCCATCCCCATAGAGAAAGAAAATTTGTAACTCTTACCTTAGAGTCAGTTACCGCTACCGATGAGCTCACCTAAGAGGACTTGGATGCCATCGCGGAACGCGTATTCCCTTACTTTCTTAATAAAAAAATAGATCCTTCTGAGTATCCTGAGATTGCCAGCGTCCTAAATGATGAATTAACTAATAACTATAACGAATTAGATAATAATGAGTCATATGACAAGATAGATCAAGAAAATGAACAAATCTTAAAAGAAATTAATAAGAAAGTAGGTCGTCATGGCGGAAATGGTCCTATTGATGCCGAAGAAATGCAAACAGTTAATCTGGGGATGGACGACGATCCGAAAGAGACCAATATTGGCAGTTTCTTCAAGGGGGAAGACTGACAAGCCCTCATAGCGCTTCTCCGAGAATTCGTGGATGTGTTCGCTTGGTCCTACAAAGATATGCCGGGGCTAGCCAATTCGGTTGTTGAGCACAAGATACCGCTGCTTCCCGACTCAAAGCCATTCAAGCAGAAACTCTGAAGAATTAAGCCAGAGTAGTCGGTATAGGTCAAACAAGAGATAGAGAAACTCCTGAGTGTTGGGTTCATCAAAGTAATAGATTATCCAACCTGGTTGGCTAATACTGTGCAGGTTTCCAAGGCAAATGGGAAAGTCCGCATTTGTGTTGATTTTCGTGATCTCAACAGAGTGTCTCCGAAAGATGATTTTCCTCTTCCCAATATAGACATGCTCGTTGATAATACCGCAAAATACGAAGTCGTTCATTTGTAGATGGAATCGCCGGTTACAACCAGATCCTCATGCCCGAGGAGGACCAACACAAGACAACGTTTACCGCACCTTGGGGGACGTTTTGTTATACGGTCATGCCATTCGGACTTAAAAATGCCGGAGCCACTTATCAGAGAGATGTAACTGCGTTGTTCCATGACATGATACATAAAGAAATGGAGGTGTACGTTGACGACATAATCATACACTCCAAAGGCTCCGATGGACAGCACTTCGTTGACCTTAGAAAATTCTTTGAAAGGTTGAGACACTACAAGATGAGATCCGGCCAAGTGCACATTTGCGGTAGTGAAAGGAAAAGTCCTAGGGTAAATGGTCACCGAGCGTGGTATAAAAGCGAATCCCGCTAAGATCAAAGCCATCATTGACATGCCTCCACCTAAGATGCAAAAAGAGGTAAAGGGATTCATGGGTCGCCTTCAGTACATTAGTCGTTTCATTAATCAGCTCACGACGATGTGCGAGCCCATTTTTAAGCTCCTCAAGAAGAATGCATCCCTAGAATGGACCGAAGAGTGCCAAGAAGCCTTCGATAAGGTCAAGGAGTACTTAGTAATTCCACCGGTATTGGTCCCACCACATAAAGAGAAACCGTTGACCTTGTACCTCACAGTTAATGATACTGCATCAGGGGCTATGCTAGCACAAGAGCAACCCAATTCGAAGAAAGAAAATGCCGTGTACTTTGTCAGCCGTCGCTTCCAGGGGGCTGAATTGAATTACTCTGCATTAGAAAAGGCGTGTGCTGCACTGGTATGGGTGGCTGAGAGACTAAAGCCGTACATGGAGGCGTTTCCTGTACAAATTATTGCCGGAATGGACCCAATAAAGTACATCTTCGAGAAGTCGCATGTCTCCTCTAGGATAGCCGAGTGGTACTTTATGCTCGCGGGGTACGATATCACTTACCTCACATAGAAATCTGTGAGAGGAAGAGTTTTCGCGGATCATTTAGCTGAATTTCCATGTGATGAAGCGAAGGGGGAAGACCCGCGATTCCCTGATGAGGACATCATGACAATATCAGAAAATAAGTGGCATTTATTTTTCGATGGCGCAGTCTATAAACGGGGATACGGCATTGGCATGTTACTAGTAGATCCCTCAGATTTCTACACTCCACTCGCAATCCGCCTTGACTTTGAGGCCACCAACAATATTGTTGAGTACGAAGCTTGCATAGGCGGGCTTGAAGTAGCCTTAGAAAGAAATGTGACCGAACTAGAAGTGTACGGAGATTCACAACTGATAATCTATCAGTCACTCAAGAAGTGGAAGGTACAAGATCCTACACTCCAGAAATATAACGACCATCTCCAAGACTTGGTCAAACAGTTCAAAGAGGTCACTTTCTACTATCTTCCTAGAGATAAGAACTGCTTGGCAGACTCACTAGCCATGCTAGCATCACTTGTGGAGATTCCCGAATGAACTGAGGTTAATACCTTCAAAGTCACAAGGCAAATGACTCCCGCTTATTACTCAATCATAGACCTGCATGACTGCAAAGAAGAGTGTGACTCTATTTCCGTAAATACCCTGGACGATAAACCTTGGTATTATGATGTATGGCGTTTCCTCCTAGACGGAACATTCCCATCAGACGCATCACCTAAAGAAAAGATAGCCCTCAAACAGTTTTCCGCCCAATTCGTTATCATAGGTGATCGCCTCTACAAGAAACACCACGAGCAGTGTCTACTCTGTGCTGACGAGCACGAAGCCATAGAAATCATGGACCAAGTCCACCAAGGAGTCTGTGGAACCACATGAATGGCAACATGCTAGCAAAGAAAGTCATTCGACTAGGGTACTATTGGGCTACAATGGAAGTCGACTGCACTGACATGGTTAAGAAATGCCACAAGTGCCAAATACATGCCAACTTGCAACACGCACCACCGTCCGTGTTATTGTTGGGTTTCGTGGTCACATGCGCAGCGGAAATTAGCATTCAAAATTTTATGAAACCCAAAGCCCATAGATCCATTCATATGATTAAATCAAATACAACAATATGAATACTAGAAAAAAAACTAACCCTTGATGGCTTTGAATTTGGTCTTTGATCTTGGTGGAGAAATTGAAACTTTGATCACAAACAAGCAAGAACACGAACTTGAGATGATGAGTTTCACCCTCTAGCGGTATCCACACCACGAACGAATATCAAGAACACTTGATCTTGGTTGCTAGACCAAAATTGTGAAACACGTTTTCACAATCAATATGAACTATATGGAATTTTGTTTGTGTATTATTTTGTTCTTCAATCTAAGATGTCTTAGAACAAAATAAACCTCTCTCAAACTCTTTGGAGAATTGCACAAAAGCTATGATATGTTCTGGCCCGAATTTGGCTGTTTATATACAAGTTAGACCTATTCCAAATAGGAAACTTATGTCTAAACCCGTCCAAAATTCCTTTCCAAAACAAATTAGGAAACCAGTCCCGACACGGTGTGCGGCCGCCCAAAACCCTTGTGCGGTCGCACATCTATCTGAAGGTTCTGGTACTATTTGAACCAAACTGTGCGGCCGCCCAAGTCATCCTGTGCGGTCGCCCACTTGTCCAGATTCCCATATTTTCCAAAATTCCAATATAGTCCTTATTTTAGATTCGTTCTATTGTGTGTGACCCTCTAGGATTATACTAAGTTGGCAATGGGTTCAAACATGAAACCATAAGATATGATTAGGTTCTAGCAAACCGTCATACCTACCCAAATAGTATAACTAGATACAAGTTCGCATTCCTTTAGAATATGTCATAATCCCTTTGTCCACGATGTCATTGAACACAAGTCATGGTCAACAAGTCAACTTGTTTTGTTCATACTTTCTCGATTCCGAATATGTTGATAATACAAATGACATTGATCTAATCAATTCATTTGAGTCCGGCCGAATATTTTCAACAACAACATTCCTAAGAGAGGCCCAAGCTTGACATCTCTCCGAAGAGGGACAAATCCATTTAGCTTATCATTCTTCCCTACGTGAATCCGATTATGCCAATCATACCCTTTATAACTTCCCGGTTAAAGGTAGCGTTTGAATATGTCAAACATAATGTTCATCAAGTGGAAGACTATAATAACTTCATGTCTAAGGATTCAAATGACATAACTAATATGAGATATATGTTCGATATAGACCATGACATAAATCTCATACAGCGGGTCATGTCCAGTACCTTGTTCCAAACAAGTACCCATAAATCTAACATGATCATCCCATGATCATTTAGCCTTTATACTAGTTCTTAATAAGTACTAGGGAGGGAGATTATTATAAGTAAACATGAACAACAATAATAATCAAAATATCTCTTTATTGATATGAAATAAATGATAACAATACAACGTTTATTAAACGTGCCTAGGGCACCACTACCAACAATCTCCCACTTTCCCTAGGCCCAATCTCCCATGTATCTAATACCCATGGACCTAACATGACCTTCATGTTTAGCTTGTGGAAGTCCCTTTGTTAGCGGGTCCGCAACATTGTCATCAGTAGGTACTCTGCATATATTTACGTCTCCCCTATCAACGATTTCTTGAATGATATGAAAACGCCTAAGTATGTGTTTGGATTTCTGATGTGCTCTTGGTTCCTTTGCTTGAGCAATAGCACCATTATTATCGCAATAAAGGTCTATTGGATTAGCAATACTAGGAACCACTTCAAGTTCATTAATGAACTTCTTAATCCAAACAGTTTCTTTTGCAGCATCTGATGCAGCAATATACTCAGCTTCCGTTATAGAATCAGCGGTTGTACTCTGATTGGAACTCTTCCAGCTTACAGCTCCACCATTTAACATAAACACAAAACCCGATTGCGATCGACTATCATCTTTGTCGGTTTGGAAACTTGCATCTGTGTAAGCATTTACCACAAGATCATCTTCTATTCCTCCATAGACCAAGAACGAATCTTAGTTCTTCAGTCATTACTTAAGAATCGCTTTAACATCCATCCAGTGATTTTCATCGGGGTCGGATTGGTATCTACTTGTCATGCTTAAAGCATACGATACATCCGGCCTAGTACAAATCATGGTATACATGATGGACCCAATTGCCGAAGCATATGGAACATCATTCATTTTCTCACGCTCATCTTTTGTCTTAGGACATTGAGTCTTGCTTAGAGAAACTCCATGTAACACTGGTAAGGTTCCTCTTTTAGAATTTTCCATACGGAATCTTCTAATGACCTTGTCAATGTATGTACTTTGGCTTAAACCAAGTAGCCTCCTTGATCTATCTCTATAGATCTTAATTCCAAGTATATATACGGCTTCACCCATATCTTTCATTGCGAAGCAGCAGTCTTTTCCTAACCAAGTCTTTACGGACTGAAGTGTAGGAATATCGTTTTCAATGAGTAATATGTCATCCACGTATAAAATAAGGAATAGCACTATGCTCCCACTAATCTTCTTGTATACACAAGGCTCATCTTCGTTCTTGATGAAACCAAACTCTTTGACCGATTCGTCAAAACGGAGATTCCAACTCCTAGAAGCTTGCTTCAATCCATAGATGGATCTCTGCAGTTTGCATACCTTAGAATCTTTTTCAAAACCTTCTGGTTGTGTCATATACACATCCTCTTGCAGTTTTCCATTTAGGAAAGCGGTTTTGACGTCCATTTGCCATATTTCATAGTCATGATATGCGGCAATGGCAAGCAAAATTCTTATAGACTTGATCATTGCTACGGGTGAAAAGGTTTCATCATAGTCAATACCATGAACTTGCCTATACCCTTTCGCTACGAGCCTAGCTTTGTAAGTATGCACCTTCCCATCCATGTCAGTCTTCTTCTTGAAGACCATTTGCATCCTATGGTTTTTACACCTTCGGCGCATCAATCAAATTCCAAACTTGATTGTCTTGCATGGATTGCAATTCAGATTCCATGGCTCCAAGCCACTTATCCGAATCAGGAGAAGACATCGCCTCTTGGTAGGTTGTCGGTTCATCATTCTCAATGATTTCCACCTCATTACTATCCGTTACGAGAAATCCATATCTCTCGGGCTCGGATCGTAACCTACTAGATCTGCGAGTTGCTTGTGTATTTTGAACAGGTTCCACAATCTCCTGGTGTTCGTGTTCTTGTTCCATTATTGGTTCAATGTCATTTTCTAGGTCTCGAATCTCTTCAAGATTTATTTTACTCCCACTGATTTCTTTGGAGAGAAACTCTTTCTCTAGAATAATACCAGTTCGGCAACAAACACTTTGTTGTCCGTTGGTTGTAAAGTAATATCCTTTAGTTTCCTTAGGATATCCCACGAAAATACATTTATCAGATTTGTGTGCAAGTTTGTCTTAGACAAGTCTTTTGACAAAAGCTTCACAACCCCAATCTTCATGAAAGACAGACAAGGCTTCTTTCCGCTCCACATCTCATATGGAGTGTTTTGAACTGATTTAGTTGGAACACGATTTAGTGTGAAATCAGCGGTTTCTAGAGCGTAACCCTAAAGGATATTGGAAGATCAACTTGACTCATCATTGATCGAACCATGTCTAACAAAGTCCGATTTCTCCTCTCGGACACACCTTCCATTGTGGTTTTCGGGTGGAGTCAATTGTGAAACTATTCCACAATTCTTTAGATGATCATCAATTCATGACTCAAGTATTCTCCACCTCGATCCGATCAAAGTGCCTTAATACTTTTGCCAAGTTGTTTTTCTACTTCATTTTGAAATATTCTAAATATCTCAAATGCTTCACTTTTATGTTTCATTAGGTAAACATACCA